>JAWNLJ010000357.1:1200000-1800000 GCA_035042365.1 Drosophila dives | reverse complement strand
ATGAAGGGCTACGAACGCGAGGGCATTGATCCAACTCCATACTACTGGTACACAGACCAGCGTGTCTACGGCACAACGCCCCATGGCGGCTATGGACTGGGCCTGGAACGCTTCCTCTGCTGGCTGCTCAACCGCTACCACATCCGCGAGGTGTGCCTCTATCCACGCTTCCTCGACAGATGCAAGCCCTAAACAGCGGTCCTCCCTCCACAACGACTGCATTTACAAATATTTAATCAACCGTTATTGCTTCAAACTATTAAACTATATAAAAATATATATATATATATATCAACTTATACGCAAACAAAAATCTCTGTAAACTGGAGAATATTATGGAGAAATTGTCAAAAGCAAGTCCAACTATGCAAGAGCTTTTCCAACAAATATTAAAGAACCAATAAACTTATTACACAAAAACCTTAATCTTTATCAATATAAATATCAGATTTGATATTAAACAGCAACTTTAGTTTCAGATTCCAATTAAACTATAGCCAAAAAAAGCTATAGACTCCATATATATTATTGATATATATGATTTTAACTTATTTAATGTCGAGACAGTATTTTATTATATTACAAACAATTTTAGTTAACAAAATTTAGAATATTTTCGCAAATTCTGTGAATTTTTAAGGCCAAAATTTCTTGTATGGATAGGGTTAACTCAAAAACCCCAGTCAACAAATAATGTTACTCTCAATATAGTTCTTGAGTCGGTTACGTCGTTCAGCATCTTCGATGAAGCTTGCCTATAAAATATAGAATTTTAATCTAAATGGAGGATATTCAAATGTCGAGTTTTACCTGATGGCGATATATTTGTTTGTCATCGTCGCTCATGCAATTCCATTTACGGGCTGCAAACTTGGTCATCTGTGGCACATTCAAGCCACATTTCTTTCGTCGCACATGTCGCATATAGTTTATGAACGGTTTATTAGCAATAATTAATAATACCAGTTACAATATAATACAGTTCTAGACAACGCTGCGCGCCTTTTTGGGATCGTAGTTGGGTTTGCGTAGATGATGATAATTTGGCAACACCTTGCGCAAAAAGTCAATTTGCAGCGTTTGTGAGCCCTGCTTCTCGATGGCTTCGCGTTGCAGTGCCTGTTGCCCATACACAATCGTATTCTCGGGAAGCACTTGGACGGTGCGCAATTGTATGCCAGCTCCAATCACACAGCCACCAGACACCGTCACTCCCCTGCCCACAAAGCACTTGCTCTCGAACACGTTCCTATCACCGATGCGCGAAGCTTCCACATTGCAACCAACTTCGAAAACATTGTGACACCCAATGCTGAGAATATTGCTTGCATCCCAACTGGCACCGTCGGCCAGGCGATGCGTGATTGTCGCATACTCCTCGACAATGCAATTTTCGCCAATGATTATCGGGCCAGCGTCGGCGAGGATTGTTGCACTCGGATGGACAACGCAGCCAGAGGAGAAGGTGATGTCACCGCGCAGTGTGCTCTCCTCACATACCACCGATTTGGGCAGTATTTTTATGCTGAATTCATGAAAAACGTCATTACAATTGCACTGATTACGCATCCATTTAAAAAAAAAGTGGCTTACTTATTTTCCATGGGCATTGCACAAATTGCATTTACTTTTCTAATTTGTTTACTAGCCGTGGACAACAGTCACAATCGACTTATCGATATTTGCATCATGTAGTCAGGGCTGTTAATAGCAGTGGCCGTTAATGTTATTATTTGAAATACGGTTTACCTATCGTCTGGTATTTTTTTTTATATATTTAACTATTTCTTTTTTTTTTAAATTAAGTTTACTAACATTAATAGTTCATGTTATGCCATGCTAATAAAATATCCCATTTTAACAGCTACAATATTGTTTTGTTCTTTTGATCTGATGCAATTTGTGTGCATTGTGTGTCAGCCGAGTTGTAGTTATTAGTTACAACGAAAATTGTTAGTCAGTCTATTAACAAGATGGTTGAGAAACAGTTGACCGAATTGACTATGAGTAAGTGCTGAATAAACATATATATTGCATGTTATTACTTCCAAGAATCCGGCATTTGCTGCTGTCTACGTTGTCAGACATTTTGTATTAGTGTACTTTTTATTGACTTTTTTAAAAATCTTTTTTCTATTAAATGGAGCTCTTATAACTGGGTAAAAAAATATATCAAAAACGAAATTAACTGTTCTTTATACGGTTCACAAAGTTGTCTTGGAATTAATAATGTCATTCGATTCATAGTTGGATTAAACTTTCTTGACATAGTGTATATATTTGATTTATATCAAATATTAATGTATTTCTAATATCTGAAAATTGCACACAGGTTCGCTCTTCACCTCGGAGAAGCGTGGCAACGATGAGTCCGGCGATGGCACTAAGGTGAAGCCATTTAAAACCATTTTGCAGGCGATGCGTCATGCCGGCAAGGAGCCCTTCCCCACCATCTATGTGGACAGCAAGGATGATAAAGCGACTGAAGTCTTTGAGCCGGCTGCCAAATCGC
Source organism: Drosophila dives (assembly GCA_035042365.1). Classification (NCBI taxonomy): domain Eukaryota; kingdom Metazoa; phylum Arthropoda; class Insecta; order Diptera; family Drosophilidae; genus Drosophila; species Drosophila dives. The sequence continues at coordinate 1,797,488 of JAWNLJ010000357.1, read as the reverse complement.
AGCTGAAGAAAATCCAAAAGCTTTTCGTGCGCGAGGGTCAGACGAATGCTGGTAAGGAGCAACGCGAATTGGAGGATGCCGCCAAGCGTCAACAGAATCTGGAGGAGGCGCGCAAAATCAAGATCAGTGAGGATCCCAGCTGGCCGGTGGCCAAGCGTATTCGCATCGACGGTGGCGTCCATGAGCGTGGCACTCGTGTCAAAATCTACGGCTGGGTGCATCGTCTGCGCCGTCAGGGTAAATCGCTGATGTTCATTACTTTGCGTGACGGCACTGGCTTTCTCCAGTGTGTGCTCAACGATCAGCTCTGTCAGACGTCCGAGGCTGTTGTGCTGAGCACGGAGAGCTCTGTGCTGTTGTACGGCACCCTGGTTCTGGTGCCCGAGGGCAAAACGGCGCCGGGTGGACACGAATTGAATGTGGACTATTGGGAATTGATTGGCTTAGCGCCGCCGGGCGGTGCTGATGCTATACTCAACGAGGAGGCTAATCCCGACGTGCAGTTGGACAACAGGCACATCATGATACGTGGTGAGAACACCTCCAAGGTGCTCAAGATGCGTTCGGTGGTGATGCAGGCGTTCCGTTCTCATTACTTTGAGCGCGGCTACACTGAGGTTACGCCGCCAACGCTTGTCCAGACGCAGGTCGAGGGTGGCTCCACGCTCTTCAAGATGCAGTACTTCAGCGAGGAGGCCTATCTCACGCAGAGTTCACAGCTGTATCTGGAGACGTGTCTGCCGGCGCTTGGCGATGTCTTCACCATTGCGCAGAGCTATCGTGCCGAGCAGAGTCGCACGCGTCGCCATTTGGCCGAGTATACGCACATTGAGGGCGAGTGTCCGTTCATCAGCTTTGAGGATCTGTTGAGTCGCCTGGAGGATCTGGTCTGCGATGTGGTTGATCGTGTGCTGAAGTCGCCATGGGGCTATCTCGTCAAGGAGCTCAATCCTGACTTTAAGCCACCAACGAAACCATTCAGGCGCATGGAATACGCTGATGCCATCAAATGGCTCAAGGAGCACAATGTGACCAAAGACGATGGCAGCTTCTATGAGTTTGGCGAGGACATACCCGAGGCACCCGAACGCAAAATGACGGACACCATCAATGAGCCAATACTATTGATCAAATTCCCAGCGGAGATTAAATCGTTTTATATGTCACGCTGCAAGGACGATCAACGTCTCACTGAGAGCGTTGATGTATTGCTTCCCAATGTGGGCGAGATTATTGGTGGCTCGATGAGGATCAACGACAGCGAGGAGCTAATGAAGGGCTACGAACGCGAGGGCATTGATCCAACTCCATACTACTGGTACACAGACCAGCGTGTCTACGGCACAACGCCCCATGGCGGCTATGGACTGGGCCTGGAACGCTTCCTCTGCTGGCTGCTCAACCGCTACCACATCCGCGAGGTGTGCCTCTATCCACGCTTCCTCGACAGATGCAAGCCCTAAACAGCGGTCCTCCCTCCACAACGACTGCATTTACAAATATTTAATCAACCGTTATTGCTTCAAACTATTAAACTATATAAAAATATATATATATATATATCAACTTATACGCAAACAAAAATCTCTGTAAACTGGAGAATATTATGGAGAAATTGTCAAAAGCAAGTCCAACTATGCAAGAGCTTTTCCAACAAATATTAAAGAACCAATAAACTTATTACACAAAAACCTTAATCTTTATCAATATAAATATCAGATTTGATATTAAACAGCAACTTTAGTTTCAGATTCCAATTAAACTATAGCCAAAAAAAGCTATAGACTCCATATATATTATTGATATATATGATTTTAACTTATTTAATGTCGAGACAGTATTTTATTATATTACAAACAATTTTAGTTAACAAAATTTAGAATATTTTCGCAAATTCTGTGAATTTTTAAGGCCAAAATTTCTTGTATGGATAGGGTTAACTCAAAAACCCCAGTCAACAAATAATGTTACTCTCAATATAGTTCTTGAGTCGGTTACGTCGTTCAGCATCTTCGATGAAGCTTGCCTATAAAATATAGAATTTTAATCTAAATGGAGGATATTCAAATGTCGAGTTTTACCTGATGGCGATATATTTGTTTGTCATCGTCGCTCATGCAATTCCATTTACGGGCTGCAAACTTGGTCATCTGTGGCACATTCAAGCCACATTTCTTTCGTCGCACATGTCGCATATAGTTTAGGAACGGTTTATTAGCAATAATTAATAATACCAGTTACAATATAATACAGTTCTAGACAACGCTGCGCGCCTTTTTGGGATCGTAGTTGGGTTTGCGCAGATGATGATAATTTGGCAACACCTTGCGCAAAAAGTCAATTTGCAGCGTTTGTGAGCCCTGCTTCTCGATGGCTTCGCGTTGCAGTGCCTGTTGCCCATACACAATCGTATTCTCGGGAAGCACTTGGACGGTGCGCATTTGTATGCCAGCTCCAATCACACAGCCACCAGACACCGTCACTCCCCTGCCCACAAAGCACTTGCTCTCGAACACGTTCCTATCACCGATGCGCGAAGCTTCCACATTGCAACCAACTTCGAAAACATTGTGACACCCAATGCTGAGAATATTGCTTGCATCCCAACTGGCACCGTCGGCCAGGCGATGCGTGATTGTCGCATACTCCTCGACAATGCAATTCTCGCCAATGATTATCGGGCCAGCGTCGGCGAGGATTGTTGCACTCGGATGGACAACGCAGCCAGAGGAGAAGGTGATGTCACCGCGCAGTGTGCTTTCCTCACATACCACCGATTTGGGCAGTATTTTTATGCTGAATTCATGAAAAACGTCATTACAATTGCACTGATTACGCATCCATTTTAAATAAAAGTGGCTTACTTATTTTCCATGGGCATTGCAAAAATTGCATTCACTTTTCTAATTTGTTTACTAGCCGTGGGCAACAGTCACAATCGACTTATCGATATTTGCATCATTTAGTCAGGGCTGTTAATAGCAGTGGCCGTTAATGTTATTATTTGGAAATACGGTTTACCTATCGTCTGGTATTTTTTTTTAAATATTTAACTATATCTTTTTTTTAAAATTAAGTTTAAGTTTTCGCATCAAATTGAATAAATATGACTTATTTGGTTAATTAGGCGTAGTTTTTAAAGACTTGATTAAAACACGTTAATAACATTAATAGTTCATGTTATTCCATGCTAATAAAATATCCCATTTTAACAGCTACAATATTGTTTTGTTCTTTTGATCTGATGCAATTTGTGTGCATTGTGTGTCAGCCGAGTTGTAGTTATTAGTTACAACGAAAATTGATAGTCAGTCTATTAACAAGATGGTTGAGAAACAGTTGACCGAATTGACTATGAGTAAGTGCTGAATAAACATATATATTGCATGTTATTACTTCCAAGAATTCGGCATTTGCTGCTGTCTACGTTGTCAGACATTTTGTATTAGTGTACTTTTTATTGACTTTTTTAAAAATCTTTTTTCTATTAAATGGAGCTCTTATAACTGGGTAAAAAAATATATCAAAAACGAAATTAACTGTTCTTTATACGGTTCACAAAGTTGTCTTGGAATTAATAATGTCATTCGATTCATAGTTGGATTAAACTTTCTTGACATAGTGTATATATTTGATTTATATCAAATATTAATGTATTTCTAATATCTGAAAATTGCACACAGGTTCGCTCTTCACCTCGGAGAAGCGTGGCAACGATGAGTCCGGCGATGGCACTGAGGCGAAGCCATTTAAAACCATTTTGCAGGCGATGCGTCATGCCGGCAAGGAGCCCTTCCCCACCATCTATGTGGACAGCAAGGATGATAAAGCGACTGAAGTCTTTGAGCCGGCTGCCAAATCGCAGCTGAAGAAAATCCAAAAGCTTTTCGTGCGCGAGGGTCAGACGAATGCTGGTAAGGAGCAACGCGAATTGGAGGATGCCGCCAAGCGTCAACAGAATCTGGAGGAGGCGCGCAAAATCAAGATCAGTGAGGATCCCAGCTGGCCGGTGGCCAAGCGCATTCGCATCGACGGTGGCGTCCATGAGCGTGGCACTCGTGTCAAAATCTACGGCTGGGTGCATCGTCTGCGCCGTCAGGGTAAATCGCTGATGTTCATTACTTTGCGTGACGGCACTGGCTTTCTCCAGTGTGTGCTCAACGATCAGCTCTGTCAGACGTCCGAGGCTGTTGTGCTGAGCACGGAGAGCTCTGTGCTGTTGTACGGCACCCTGGTTCTGGTGCCCGAGGGCAAAACGGCGCCGGGTGGACACGAATTGAATGTGGATTATTGGGAATTGATTGGCTTAGCGCCGCCGGGCGGTGCTGATGCTATACTCAACGAGGAGGCTAATCCCGACGTGCAGTTGGACAACAGGCACATCATGATACGTGGTGAGAACACCTCCAAGGTGCTCAAGATGCGTTCGGTGGTGATGCAGGCGTTCCGTTCTCATTACTTTGAGCGCGGCTACACTGAGGTTACGCCGCCAACGCTTGTCCAGACGCAGGTCGAGGGTGGCTCCACGCTCTTCAAGATGCAGTACTTCAGCGAGGAGGCCTATCTCACGCAGAGTTCACAGCTGTATCTGGAGACGTGTCTGCCGGCGCTTGGCGATGTCTTCACCATTGCGCAGAGCTATCGTGCCGAGCAGAGTCGCACGCGTCGCCATTTGGCCGAGTATACGCACATTGAGGGCGAGTGTCCGTTCATCAGCTTTGAGGATCTGTTGAGTCGCCTGGAGGATCTGGTCTGCGATGTGGTTGATCGTGTGCTGAAGTCGCCATGGGGCTATCTCGTCAAGGAGCTCAATCCTGACTTTAAGCCACCAACGAAACCATTCAGGCGCATGGAATACGCTGATGCCATCAAATGGCTCAAGGAGCACAATGTGACCAAAGACGATGGCAGCTTCTATGAGTTTGGCGAGGACATACCCGAGGCACCCGAACGCAAAATGACGGACACCATCAATGAGCCAATACTATTGATCAAATTCCCAGCGGAGATCAAATCGTTTTATATGTCACGCTGCAAGGACGATCAACGTCTCACTGAGAGCGTTGATGTATTGCTTCCCAATGTGGGCGAGATTATTGGTGGCTCGATGAGGATCAACGACAGCGAGGAGCTAATGAAGGGCTACGAACGCGAGGGCATTGATCCAACTCCATACTACTGGTACACAGACCAGCGTGTCTACGGCACAACGCCCCATGGCGGCTATGGACTGGGCCTGGAACGCTTCCTCTGCTGGCTGCTCAACCGCTACCACATCCGCGAGGTGTGCCTCTATCCACGCTTCCTCGACAGATGCAAGCCCTAAACAGCGGTCCTCCCTCCACAACGACTGCATTTACAAATATTTAATCAACCGTTATTGCTTCAAGCTTCATTCTTAATTAAACTATATAAAAATATATATATATATATATCAACCTCTACGCAAACAAAAATCTCTGTAAACTGGAGAATATTATGGAGAAATTGTCAAAAGCAAGTCCAACTATGTAAGAGCTTTTCCAACAAATATTAAAGAACCAATAAACTTATTACACAAAAACCTTAATGTTTATCAATATAAATATCAGATTTGATATTAAACAGCAACTTTAGTTTCAGATTCCAATTAAACTATAGCCAAAAAAAGCTATAGACTCCATATATATTATTTTTTTAACTTATTTAATGTCGAGACAGTATTTTATTATATTACAAACAATTTTAGTTAACAAAATTTAGAATATTTTCGCAAATTCTGTGAATTTTTAAGGCCAAAATTTCTTGTATGGATAGGGTTAACTCAAAAACCCCAGTCAACAAATAATGTTACTCTCAATATAGTTCTTGAGTCGGTTACGTCGTTCAGCATCTTCGATGAAGCTTGCCTATAAAATATAGAATTTTAATCTAAATGGAGGATATTCAAATGTCGAGTTTTACCTGATGGCGATATATTTGTTTGTCATCGTCGCTCATGCAATTCCATTTACGGGCTGCAAACTTGGTCATCTGTGGCACATTCAAGCCACATTTCTTTCGTCGCACATGTCGCATATAGTTTATGAACGGTTTATTAGCAATAATTAATAATACCAGTTACAATATAATACAGTTCTAGACAACGCTGCGCGCCTTTTTGGGATCGTAGTTGGGTTTGCGCAGATGATGATAATTTGGCAACACCTTGCGCAAAAAGTCAATTTGCAGCGTTTGTGAGCCCTGCTTCTCGATGGCTTCGCGTTGCAGTGCCTGTTGCCCATACACAATCGTATTCTCGGGAAGCACTTGGACGGTGCGCATTTGTATGCCAGCTCCAATCACACAGCCACCAGACACCGTCACTCCCCTGCCCACAAAGCACTTGCTCTCGAACACGTTCCTATCACCGATGCGCGAAGCTTCCACATTGCAACCAACTTCGAAAACATTGTGACACCCAATGCTGAGAATATTGCTTGCATCCCAACTGGCACCGTCGGCCAGGCGATGCGTGATTGTCGCATACTCCTCGACAATGCAATTTTCGCCAATGATTATCGGGCCAGCGTCGGCGAGGATTGTTGCACTCGGATGGACAACGCAGCCAGAGGAGAAGGTGATGTCACCGCGCAGTGTGCTCTCCTCACATACCACCGATTTGGGCAGTATTTTTATGCTGAATTCATGAAAAACGTCATTACAATTGCACTGATTACGCATCCATTTTAAATAAAAGTGGCTTACTTATTTTCCATGGGCATTGCAAAAATTGCATTTACTTTTCTAATTTGTTTACTAGCCGTGGACAACAGTCACAATCGACTTATCGATATTTGCATCATGTAGTCAGGGCTGTTAATAGCAGTGGCCGTCAATGTTATTATTTGAAATACGGTTTACCTATCGTCTGGTATTTTTTTTTATATATTTAACTATTTCTTTTTTTTTTAAATTAAGTTTACTAACATTAATAGTTCATGTTATGCCATGCTAATAAAATATCCCATTTTAACAGCTACAATATTGTTTTGTTCTTTTGATCTGATGCAATTTGTGTGCATTGTGTGTCAGCCGAGTTGTAGTTATTAGTTACAACGAAAATTGTTAGTCAGTCTATTAACAAGATGGTTGAGAAACAGTTGACCGAATTGACTTTGAGTAAGTGCTGAATAAACATATATATTGCATTTTATTACTTCCAAGAATTCGGCATTTGCTGCTGTCTACGTTGTCAGACATTTTGTATTAGTGTACTTTTTATTGACTTTTTTAAAAATCTTTTTTGTATTAAATGGAGTTCTTATAACTGGGTAAAAAAATATATCAAAAACGAAATTAACTGTTCTTTATACGGTTCACAAAGTTGTCTTGGAATTAATAATGTCATTCGATTCATAGTTGGATTAAACTTTCTTGACAGAGTGTATATATTTGATTTATATCAAATATTAATGTATTTCTAATATCTGAAAATTGCACACAGGTTCGCTCTTCACCTCGGAGAAGCGTGGCAACGATGAGTCCGGCGATGGCACTGAGGCGAAGCCATTTAAAACCATTTTGCAGGCGATGCGTCATGCCGGCAAGGAGCCCTTCCCCACAATCTATGTGGACAGCAAGGATGATAAAGCGACTGAAGTCTTTGAGCCGGCTGCCAAATCGCAGCTGAAGAAAATCCAAAAGCTTTTCGTGCGCGAGGGTCAGACGAATGCTGGTAAGGAGCAACGCGAATTGGAGGATGCCGCCAAGCGTCAACAGAATCTGGAGGAGGCGCGCAAAATCAAGATCAGTGAGGATCCCAGCTGGCCGGTGGCCAAGCGCATTCGCATCGACGGTGGCGTCCATGAGCGTGGCACTCGTGTCAAAATCTACGGCTGGGTGCATCGTCTGCGCCGTCAGGGTAAATCGCTGATGTTCATTACTTTGCGTGACGGCACTGGCTTTCTCCAGTGTGTGCTCAACGATCAGCTCTGTCAGACGTCCGAGGCTGTTGTGCTGAGCACGGAGAGCTCTGTGCTGTTGTACGGCACCCTGGTTCTGGTGCCCGAGGGCAAAACGGCGCCGGGTGGACACGAATTGAATGTGGATTATTGGGAATTGATTGGCTTAGCGCCGCCGGGCGGTGCTGATGCTATACTCAACGAGGAGGCTAATCCCGACGTGCAGTTGGACAACAGGCACATCATGATACGTGGTGAGAACACCTCCAAGGTGCTCAAGATGCGTTCGGTGGTGATGCAGGCGTTCCGTTCTCATTACTTTGAGCGCGGCTACACTGAGGTTACGCCGCCAACGCTTGTCCAGACGCAGGTCGAGGGTGGCTCCACACTCTTCAAGATGCAGTACTTCAGCGAGGAGGCCTATCTCACGCAGAGTTCACAGCTGTATCTGGAGACGTGTCTGCCGGCGCTTGGTGATGTCTTCACCATTGCGCAGAGCTATCGTGCCGAGCAGAGTCGCACGCGTCGCCATTTGGCCGAGTATACGCACATTGAGGGCGAGTGTCCGTTCATCAGCTTTGAGGATCTGTTGAGTCGCCTGGAGGATCTGGTCTGCGATGTGGTTGATCGTGTGCTGAAGTCGCCATGGGGCTATCTCGTCAAGGAGCTCAATCCTGACTTTAAGCCACCAACGAAACCATTCAGGCGCATGGAATACGCTGATGCCATCAAATGGCTCAAGGAGCACAATGTGACCAAAGACGATGGCAGCTTCTATGAGTTTGGCGAGGACATACCCGAGGCACCCGAACGCAAAATGACGGACACCATCAATGAGCCGATTCTATTGATAAAATTCCCAGCGGAGATCAAATCGTTTTATATGTCACGCTGCAAGGACGATCAACGTCTCACTGAGAGCGTTGATGTATTGCTTCCCAATGTGGGCGAGATTATTGGTGGCTCGATGAGGATCAACGACAGCGAGGAGCTAATGAAGGGCTACGAACGCGAGGGCATTGATCCAACTCCATACTACTGGTACACAGACCAGCGTGTCTACGGCACAACGCCCCATGGCGGCTATGGACTGGGCCTGGAACGCTTCCTCTGCTGGCTGCTCAACCGCTACCACATCCGCGAGGTGTGCCTCTATCCACGCTTCCTCGACAGATGCAAGCCCTAAACAGCGGTCCTCCCTCCACAACGACTGCATTTACAAATATTTAATCAACCGTTATTGCTTCAAACTATTAAACTATATAAAAATATATATATATATATATCAACTTATACGCAAACAAAAATCTCTGTAAACTGGAGAATATTATGGAGAAATTGTCAAAAGCAAGTCCAACTATGCAAGAGCTTTTCCAACAAATATTAAAGAACCAATAAACTTATTACACAAAAACCTTAATCTTTATCAATATAAATATCAGATTTGATATTAAACAGCAACTTTAGTTTCAGATTCCAATTAAACTATAGCCAAAAAAAGCTATAGACTCCATATATATTATTGATATATATGATTTTAACTTATTTAATGTCGAGACAGTATTTTATTATATTACAAACAATTTTAGTTAACAAAATTTAGAATATTTTCGCAAATTCTGTGAATTTTTAAGGCCAAAATTTCTTGTATGGATAGGGTTAACTCAAAAACCCCAGTCAACAAATAATGTTACTCTCAATATAGTTCTTGAGTCGGTTACGTCGTTCAGCATCTTCGATGAAGCTTGCCTATAAAATATAGAATTTTAATCTAAATGGAGGATATTCAAATGTCGAGTTTTACCTGATGGCGATATATTTGTTTGTCATCGTCGCTCATGCAATTCCATTTACGGGCTGCAAACTTGGTCATCTGTGGCACATTCAAGCCGCATTTCTTTCGTCGCACATGTCGCATATAGTTTAGGAACGGTTTATTAGCAATAATTAATAATACCAGTTACAATATAATACAGTTCTAGACAACGCTGCGCGCCTTTTTGGGATCGTAGTTGGGTTTGCGCAGATGATGATAATTTGGCAACACCTTGCGCAAAAAGTCAATTTGCAGCGTTTGTGAGCCCTGCTTCTCGATGGCTTCGCGTTGCAGTGCCTGTTGCCCATACACAATCGTATTCTCGGGAAGCACTTGGACGGTGCGCATTTGTATGCCAGCTCCAATCACACAGCCACCAGACACCGTCACTCCCCTGCCCACAAAGCACTTGCTCTCGAACACGTTCCTATCACCGATGCGCGAAGCTTCCACATTGCAACCAACTTCGAAAACATTGTGACACCCAATGCTGAGAATATTGCTTGCATCCCAACTGGCACCGTCGGCCAGGCGATGCGTTATTGTCGCATACTCCTCGACAATGCAATTCTCGCCAATGATTATCGGGCCAGCGTCGGCGAGGATTGTTGCACTCGGATGGACAACGCAGCCAGAGGAGAAGGTGATGTCACCGCGCAGTGTGCTCTCCTCACATACCACCGATTTGGGCAGTATTTTTATGCTGAATTCATGAAAAACGTCATTACAATTGCACTGATTACGCATCCATTTTAAATAAAAGTGGCTTACTTATTTTCCATGGGCATTGCAAAAATTGCATTTACTTTTCTAATTTGTTTACTAGCCGTGGACAACAGTCACAATCGATTTATCGATATTTGCATCATGTAGTCAGGGCTGTTAATAGCAGTGGCCGTTAATGTTATTATTTGGAAATACGGTTTACCTATTGTCTGGTATTTTTTATATAGTTAATTATTTCTTTTTATTAAAACTAAGTTTAAGTTTTCGCATCAAATTGAATAAATATGACTTACCTATATTTGGTTAATTAAGCGTAGTTTTTAAAGACTTGATTAAAACACTGTTAATAACATTAATAGTTCATGTTATGCCATGCTTATAAAATGCCCCATTTTAACAGGGCTACAATATTTTTTTGTTCTTTTGATCTGATGCAATTTGTGTGCATTGCGTGTCAGCCGAGTTTTAGTTATTAGTTACAACGAAAATTATTAGTCATAATATTAACAAGATGGTTGAAAAACATTTGACCGAATTGACTTTGAGTACGTGCTAAATAAACATATATATTTCATGTTATTACTTCCAAGAATGCGGCATTTGCTGCTGTCCACGTTGTCAGACATTTTGTATTAGTGTACTTTTTATTGACTTTTTTAAAAATCTTTTTTGTATTAAATGGAGTTCTTATAACTGGGTAAAAAAATATATCAAAAACGAAATTAACGGATCACAAAGTTGTCTTGGAATTAATAATGTCATTCGATTCATAGTTGGATTAAACTTTCTTGACATAGTGTATATATTTGATTTATATCAAATATTAATGTATTTCTAATAACTGAAAATTGCACACAGGTTCGCTCTTCACCTCGGAGAAGCGTGGCAACGATGAGTCCGGCGATGGCACTGAGGCGAAGCCATTTAAAACCATTTTGCAGGCAATGCGTCATGCCGGTAAGGAGCCCTTCCCCACCATCTATGTGGACAGCAAGGATGATAAAGCGACTGAAGTCTTTGAGCCGGCTGCCAAATCGCAGCTGAAGAAAATCCAAAAGCTTTTCGTGCGCGAGGGTCAGAAGAATGCTGGTAAGGAGCAACGCGAATTGGAGGATGCCGCCAAGCGTCAACAGAATCTGGAGGAGGCGCGCAAAATCAAGATCAGTGAGGATCCCAGCTGGCCGGTGGCCAAGCGCATTCGCATCGACGGTGGCGTCCATGAGCGTGGCACTCGTGTCAAAATCTACGGCTGGGTGCATCGTCTGCGCCGTCAGGGTAAATCGCTGATGTTCATTACTTTGCGTGACGGCACTGGCTTTCTCCAGTGTGTGCTCAACGATCAGCTCTGTCAGACGTACGAGGCTATTGTGCTGAGCACGGAGAGCTCTGTGCTGCTGTACGGCACCCTGGTTCTGGTGCCCGAGGGCAAAACGGCGCCGGGTGGACACGAATTGAATGTGGATTATTGGGAATTGATTGGCTTAGCGCCGCCGGGCGGTGCTGATGCTATACTCAACGAGGAGGCTAATCCCGATGTGCAGTTGGACAACAGGCACATCATGATACGTGGTGAGAACACCTCCAAGGTGCTCAAGATGCGTTCGGTGGTGATGCAGGCGTTCCGTTCTCATTACTTTGAGCGCGGCTACACTGAGGTGACGCCGCCAACGCTCGTCCAGACGCAGGTCGAGGGTGGCTCCACACTCTTCAAGATGCAGTACTTCAGCGAGGAGGCCTATCTCACGCAGAGTTCACAGCTGTATCTGGAGACGTGTCTGCCGGCGCTTGGCGATGTCTTCACCATTGCGCAGAGCTATCGTGCCGAGCAGAGTCGCACGCGTCGCCATTTGGCCGAGTATACGCACATTGAGGGCGAGTGTCCGTTCATCAGCTTTGAGGATCTGTTGAGTCGCCTGGAGGATCTGGTCAGCGATGTGGTTGATCGTGTGCTGAAGTCGCCATGGGGCTATCTCGTCAAGGAGCTCAATCCTGACTTTAAGCCACCAACGAAACCATTCAGGCGCATGGAATACGCTGATGCCATCAAATGGCTCAAGGAGCACAATGTGACCAAAGACGATGGCAGCTTCTATGAGTTTGGCGAGGACATACCCGAGGCACCCGAACGCAAAATGACGGACACCATCAATGAGCCAATACTATTGATCAAATTCCCAGCGGAGATCAAATCGTTTTATATGTCACGCTGCAAGGACGATCAACGTCTTACTGAGAGCGTCGATGTATTGCTTCCCAATGTGGGCGAGATTATTGGTGGCTCGATGAGGATCCACGACAGCGAGGAGCTAATGAAGGGCTACGAACGCGAGGGCATTGATCCAACTCCATACTACTGGTACACAGACCAGCGTGTCTACGGCACAACGCCCCATGGCGGCTATGGACTGGGCCTGGAACGCTTCCTCTGCTGGCTGCTCAACCGCTACCACATCCGCGAGGTGTGCCTCTATCCACGCTTCCTCGACAGATGCAAGCCCTAAACAGCGGTCCTCCCTCCACAACGACTGCATTTACAAATATTTAATCAACCGTTATTGCTTCAAGCTTCATTCTTAATTAAACTATATAAAAATATATATATATATATATCAACCTCTACGCAAACAAAAATCTCTGTAAACTGGAGAATATTTTGGAGAAATTGTCAAAAGCAAGTCCAACTATGCAAGAGCTTTTCCAACAAATATTAAAGAACCAATAAATTGATTACACAAAAACCTTTATCTTTATCAATATAAATATCAGATTTGATATTGAACAGCAACTTAATTTTCAGATTCCAATTAAACTATAGCCAAAAAAAGCTATAAACTCCATATATATATATATTGATATATATGATTTTAACTTATTTAATGTCGAGACAGTATTTTATTATATTACAAAAAATTTTAAAATACAGAATATTTTCGCAAATTCTGTGAATTTTTAAGGCAAATTTTCTTGTAGGGATAGGGTTAACTCAAAACCCCCAGTCAACAAATAATGTAACTCTCATAATAGTTCTTGAGTCGGTTACGTCGTTCAGCATCTTGGATGAAGCTTGCCTATAAAATATAGAATTTTTATCTAAATGGAGAATATTCAAATGTCGAGTTTTACCTGATGGCGATATATTTGTTTGTCATCGTCGTTCATGCAATTCCATCTACGGGCTGCAAACTTGGTCATCTGTGGCACATTCAAGCCACATTTCTTTCGTCGCACATGTCGCATATAGTTTAGGAACGGATTATTTGTCAACGGTCCTGAATTATGGGTATATTTTAATTTGTTGGCAGCTCGCTTTTTACAGCTGCGTTGGGCCTTTCTCTTTCGCTTTGGGGGAACTGGGCGCATTATTATTTTCAGTTGTCTTACTGGAGCAGAACAATAAATTTTGATATTTAAGTTTCCAATCATTTTTTAAGAGAAAAAATTTATTAAAATACACTCACCTATAATTTAAATAAAAAAACAATAATATTGTGCAAAATATATATAACAGCCTACTTAGCTCTATCAAATTTATCACTTCAAAATATGTTCTGCAATTAAGTACAATACCAAAAAGTTAAAGATCGTCTCTAAATTCATTTGAGGTAAGCTTTTTTTTTTATATATATATTTATAAAAAGCATTTTTAAAGAAATACAATAACTGCTTGCATATTAACCAATTTATTATTAGGCTAATTCTAATAATTTTGGATAATTTTGCATTTAAATAAACTTAGAAATCGTACAAATATTTTAATTGTTTTTTTTTATTAAATTTAAGTATTTAATTCTATTTTTAATCTAATTGATTTTCTTCGTCGAATTTACAGTGCTCTTTACATACATAAATCATATCAAATAAATATATATATATAGTACATAATCAGTTTGTGATATTGTTGAGCAATTGTTCAATATTCTTATCGACAAAGTTTTCGGTGACGGATGTCTCATCCAGTTCCATGTCCTCCTCGTGTGTCTCCTCATCATCGACAAAGTACTCCTCATCTTCTGCCTCCGGTTCGCCATCGGCTTGCGGCACCGCCTCCACCTCGGCGGTCAGATGCTCCTTCCGATAGTGATTGCGCAGCAGATCGCTGATTGTGGCGCACACAATTTGACGCACCTGCGCATCGAAGCTGGGCGGCAGCCAACCGGTGCGTTCATTGCAAACGGCGCCTGTTAGTGGTGTGGGTATCTTTTCAAGCATTTCCTGTATCTTGGGCAAACGGACATCGCAATAGCGCAGCATACATTGCCTGGAACGCGGCAATTTGTGCTCATCGAAATACGGATAATCAATGTTCTGCACCAGATCGCATTTGAGCTCCTCGGCAGCAACGGTGGAGGACCGCTTCTGCTTGGCCGATTTCCGTGAGTAGACAAACTCGGAGACGCCCGAACCGAAGCGTAGACGAAAGTCAAATGTCTGATAGTGACGACTTTTGAAATCCTTGCGTGGATCGTAGCCATAGCGTACGTAAAGAGTTCGCCAGGGTCCATTGCTGAAGTAGAACGCCAGCGAGGGTATTATGCATTTCAGCTTCTCATTGGTCACACCAGATTCATAGAGCAATGCTATACGCGTCCAGATGGGACTCTCGTCGAACAACTTTTTGACGCGTGCAAACTGCTCATCCGACACATATTTGACCTTGAGACGCTTGAGGATCTGTGCATCAGGCTGCGTGGGAAATACATCCTGCATGTTAAACGAAACGACATCGTGATTGTCATAGCTGGACTTGGCCAATACGCCCAGCACCTCCTGCTGTCCATCCTCACCGCCATCGAGGCGATAGTGCCCACCATGCACAATGTCAACGCGCGCAAACAGCTCTGGCAGACAGAGCAGCTGCGACTGTGCGCGCCTGTAGTAGTAATATAGGAATTATATTGTATAGATTGAATGCATCACACGATTCCACTCACTTGAAATAGTCCAAGTCAGTCACATCACGCGGTTGCAACTGATCCAATGCATATTTTAGCTCTGAAGCGGCGCTGGCGTCTTCACTTTTGGGCGTATGCCACAGCGGCAGATACTGAAAGTCACAGAGTGCTAATACGGCCAAGTTATACAGTGATTCCTATTTATTGTTATAGCCATCACTTACATTCAAAGGAGAAGCTGCGACTGCAGTGGCCCAACACACGCACAAAATGCTGGGGAGGACGAGATTTGTCGCGCTTGTGACGGCGTACGGTTATCGAGAGCAGAACTCCAGATTTGTCAGTGCAGTCACCAAAGGTGGGCTTATTGTACGGATTATCTGGATGGAAACGCAATTCCAAACGACGCTTCTCATCGCCCAGCACCTGCAATGTGGTTATAATTAATATCTAAGTAGCACTGTTTCTCTTTCGCTCGTTTTACTTTTGATATGTTGACTATGCCGCCCAGCGTGGACAGCATCCGATCTGTGTTTACTACACGGCCAGGATATTCAATTAACTCATATTCCTGTTGTGGACTAAAACTTAATTGGCGCGACATTTTCGCTAAAATTGGTTTTGTTTACAAAACCACAACACATTTATTTTGTTGCGGCGCGCGTGTTTTAATCGACGTATAATACAATAATCGATGTATTTCGATAACATTTGTAATTTGCTTGCAGCTGTGCAAAAAGGCAAGGTACGATGCTCAAAAACATATATATATCAAAAAGGTTATTTATCTACGTTGTGAGCTGCTTACCACCAAGCGAATAATCTGTTTACATTCTACATTGTGAACAGTACGTGCCTTAAGCGACAGTCGAGCTCAATTATTTATGGAGTTTTTGTGAACTAATTTTGCTTATAAAGATGTCCAGTAAAAATAGAAAACGCACAGCCAGCAGCAGCAGTAGTAGCGCCGAGGAGCCGGACAGCGAGGAGGAGTCTCGTCTAAAGGATCTGCGTGAGCGAGATGAGTTCTCCAAACGGCTCAAGCAGCGTGATGAGGACCGAACACGCAAGGTGGTTGAGGCAACGGGCGGACGCAAGGCAATTGAGGAAGCAACCAAACGGCTTAAGCTCGAGCATGAAGACCGCGACAAGATTGTGCCCCATCTGCGCGTCCAATCACGTCGGCAGTATCTGGAAAAACGCAAGGATGATAAAGTGGCCGAACTTGAAGCGGATATACTCGATGATGAGTATCTGTTTGAGGATAGCGTGTAAGTATTTTGTGTACTACTGGTGGCAGTTGTTGAGTCTTGAATTCTGTTGTTGCAGGTTGACCAAACGCGAGCGGGAGGAGCGTCAGTACAAGAAACAGCTCTTGAATATTGCCCAGGAGCATGAGAAGGCTCGGGAGCTGGAGCGGGTACAACGCTATCGTATGCCGCAGGATCTGAAGAAAGGCGAACGATGTAAGTGGATCACGGTTGATATATTCCAGATTAATTAACAATTTGTATTGCAGCTGAGTATGTCGAGGTGGATGATTTCGAGAAGCAGCCCAACTCGGAGCAAAAGAAATGGGAGGCCGAGCAGCTGGCTTCGGCACGTTTCCATTTTGGCGCCAAGGATGCCAAAGCTGAAGAGGAGTATGAGCTTTTACTTGATGATCAAATCGACTTCATTCAGGCCCTAACGCTTGATGGGCATCGCGAAAAAATATCTAAGGAACCGGAACTAACGGAGATAGAACGCAAACGTCTGACGCTGGACGAAACGCGCAGATCATTGCCGGTGTATCCCTTTAAGGAGGATCTCATAGCAGCCGTTAAGGCGCACCAGGTGCTGATCATTGAAGGTGAGACCGGCTCCGGCAAGACAACACAGGTGCCGCAGTATCTGGTCGAGGCCGGATTCACAGACGACAAAAAGATGATTGGATGCACGCAGCCGCGTCGTGTTGCCGCCATGTCTGTGGCGGCTCGAGTCGCCGAGGAGATGGGCGTCAAGCTGGGCAACGAGGTGGGATACAGCATACGCTTTGAGGACTGCACTTCGGATCGTACCATATTGAAGTACATGACGGATGGTACGCTGCACCGTGAGTTTCTCTCTGAACCGGATCTGGGCTCCTACAGTGTCATGATCATCGATGAGGCGCACGAACGCACCCTGCACACGGATATTCTGTTTGGACTGGTCAAGGATATAGCACGCTTTCGGCCGGAGCTCAAACTGTTGATATCGAGTGCCACACTGGATGCCGAGAAGTTCTCAGCCTTCTTTGATGATGCACCCATTTTTCGCATACCAGGCCGACGATATCCGGTGGATATATTCTATACGAAAGCGCCGGAAGCGGATTACATTGATGCGTGCTGTGTGTCTGTGCTGCAGATTCATGCCACACAGCCGCTTGGTGATATTTTGGTGTTTCTCACCGGTCAGGACGAGATCGAGACATGTCAAGAGGTGCTGCAGGATCGTGTCAAACGTTTGGGGTCCAAAATACGCGAGCTTATTGTCATTCCCGTTTATGCCAATTTGCCAAGCGACATGCAGGCGAAAATCTTTGAACCAACGCCTCCAAATGCACGTAAGGTGATCCTCGCCACGAATATTGCTGAAACATCGCTGACCATTGATAACATCGTCTATGTCATCGATCCGGGGTTTGCCAAGCAGAATAATTTTAATTCGCGAACCGGCATGGAATCACTGATGGTGGTTCCCATCTCAAAGGCGTCCGCAAATCAGCGTGCCGGTCGTGCTGGGCGTACAGCGCCGGGTAAATGCTTCCGTCTGTACACCGCCTGGGCGTACAAACACGAGCTAGAGGAGAATACAGTGCCAGAGATCTGTCGCATCAATCTGGGCAATGCGGTGCTCATGCTGAAGGCATTGGGCATCAACGATCTAATACATTTTGACTTCCTCGATCCGCCACCACACGAGACGCTAGTGCTGGCATTGGAGCAGCTCTATGCTCTGGGCGCGCTCAATCATCATGGTGAATTGACAAAGCTGGGACGACGCATGGCAGAGTTTCCCGTGGACCCCATGATGGGCAAGATGTTGCTAGCCAGCGAAAAGTAAGTGGAGTTTGTTTGAGATCGTATTTTATTTACATTTGTATTCCTTTTGCAGATACAAGTGCTCGGAGGAGATGGTCACCATAGCGGCAATGCTCTCAGTTAATAGCGCCATCTTCTATCGGCCAAAAGATAAGATTATACACGCGGACACTGCACGCAAGAATTTCAATGATTTGCATGGCGATCATCTGAGTCTGCTGCAGGTCTACAATCAGTGGGCGGAGACGGATTACAGTACCCAGTGGTGCTACGAGAACTTCATACAGTATCGTTCAATGAAGCGGGCCCGGGATGTGCGCGAACAGCTCGTCGGTCTGATGCAGCGCGTCGAAATCGACATGGTTAGCTGCCTGCCAGAGTCGATCAATGTACGCAAAGCCGCCACAGCCGGTTATTTTTATCATGTTGCTCGCCTTTCCAAAGGTGGCCACTACAAAACTATTAAACACAATCAAACTGTTATGATTCATCCTAATTCCTCGCTCTTTGAGGAGCTGCCCCGTTGGGTGCTCTACCATGAGCTGGTGTTCACCTCCAAGGAGTATATGCGTCAGGTGATTGAAATTGAGAGCAAGTGGCTCCTAGAAGTTGCACCCCATTACTACAAGGCCAAGGAACTGGAAGATTCAACTAACAAGAAGATGCCTAAGGGGGCAGGACGCGCAGAAATGACACAATAAATGTTTTAATAGACTTCTTTGGATTTGTTGGTTTATTTTAAATAATAATTTTACTGTGTATGCAAATTGTCTGCTTTTCGCAATTGGCAATTTGGAAAATGTCGACAAATATTGAAAATTTGTAAATTATTTGAACCACCCGGGATCTGATTGGAATGCTACGTAGACTATCGACATATCGATATTTCTAAACAGCGTGGACCACTTAGAATAAACAGTTTCATTGTCAGTGAAGCTGTTTTCCAACACTGTCAGCTGTATCGTTGCGTGCGGTTTTAACAAAGCGAATAGTTTTGTAAAATTATAACATAATTTACAAATAAACGAGTGCACAATAGAATAAAAAGTTAGTAGAAATTATTAATATAAACGTATCCTTAACTAAAACACCAAAATGTACATTAATAACAGCGCAAACTTTGCACACGATAAGTTTACATGACTTTCTAACCTACAAATCTGATGAAATCCAAAAACTTAGTCGGCATTTAGTTCATTTACATAAACATACAGAATATATCCACAAATTATTTGCTAAAGCTGCATAGTTTTTCTTGTGTTCTTTTCCATTCCTTGTAGATAATGGCTGCGCAATTCTTTAATCGTATTGGCCAAATGGGTCTCGGCGTTGCGCTTCTGGGCGGCGTTGTGAACTCCGCATTATATAACGTTGAGGGTGGCCATCGGGCGGTAATTTTTGATCGCTTCACTGGCATTAAGCAGAACGTTGTCGGCGAGGGTACACATTTCTTTATTCCCTGGGTGCAGCGTCCCATTATCTTCGATATTCGAGCACAGCCACGAAATGTGCCAGTGATAACCGGCAGCAAGGATTTGCAAAATGTCAACATTACTCTGCGTATCTTGTATCGTCCAATACCCGATGAACTGCCCAAGATCTATACAATTCTGGGTCAGGATTATGATGAGCGTGTGCTGCCTTCCATTGCGCCCGAGGTGCTTAAGGCCGTTGTCGCCCAGTTCGATGCCGGCGAACTGATTACACAGCGTGAGGTAAGCAATAAAAGTTGCAAATAAAATACATTTATGATATACGATAAACGCATTATTCACAGATGGTCTCGCAGCGCGTATCTCAGGAGCTCACTCTGCGTGCCAAGCAATTCGGCTTCATTTTGGATGATATCTCGCTGACACATTTAACCTTTGGCCGTGAATTCACACTGGCCGTCGAAATGAAACAGGTCGCCCAGCAGGAGGCCGAAAAGGCGCGCTTTGTGGTGGAGAAGGCTGAGCAACAGAAGCTGGCTTCCATTATTTCAGCTGAGGGTGATGCCGAGGCTGCCGGTTTGCTGGCCAAATCTTTCGGTGAGGCCGGCGATGGTCTTGTCGAGCTGCGTCGTATTGAGGCCGCCGAGGACATTGCTTACCAGCTATCAAGGTCACGTGGCGTCGCCTATTTGCCCAGTGGCCAGAGCACTCTGCTCAATCTTCCCTCTACCCTTGCGCAGTAGTAGACTGATTGACTAGTCGAATAAGTTGTAACTATCTGTAGCATTTATTAAGTACTTTCGATTTTGTTTATTTCTTTTTACCATTCTTTGCACTTTGTAACGCATCGCCTTTTGCAGTTGAAATTTGGCCAATATTTGTATCACTTTTGGGTCCATCTTTTGTACGGGTTCTTGTCGTTCAACTTTGTTATATCCGAATGGCTCTATGCCCGCATCTGAGCTAATCGTATAAATCTTTGAGCTCGGACCGTGAAGCGAAAGGTTACATTGTGCAGGACATTTACAAATTTGTTATGTGAACAAAAGAATTCAATACAATAAATATATATTAAATATGAAATTTACATTTACTACAAATTAAATATTGTTATTTGCTAGGGTTCCATTTCAAGCACAGTTTTTGCTAAGTCATATCTCGATTGGTAAGTTGGTTGTTACTTAGGCAGAATTAGGACTGTTCGCATGTTCCTTATACAGATAGAGCAAAGGTCAATCTTCAAAAAGTTTGTATAAGCCTTGCATATCCTAGCGAACTTCTAACTAGAAGAATTTCGTTCGATTTAAAGATGAAGTTTTTTAAGTGTTTGGTTTTAAAATTACTCTAAAATGTAACCTTTAATGCCAATCGATAGAATATGTCATTTGTATCTTATTCTTTCAAAAATCGACAGGAGTGTAACCCAGTTGGAGATATTTTCCCTTAGGCGTTTGACTCTTCTTAAAAGAAAACTTTTTTTATGAATATATATTTCATATTTTGCTTAAAGAAGATTTCACTACTGATTTTTTAAGTATATTAGAAGCTATGCCTTTAATTTGGTAAGTTGCAAAAAAAAAATGTTGAAGAGAAAAACTTGATTCATCCTAAAAATATGCAATTTTTATATTGTCTTTAAAAAAAAGTACTTCGCTTTTATTAGTTATCTTACAAGAATGTTGCATGAATATTGATTAATCAAAGATCAATCAGAAATTCGATCGTGTATTAAAGTAACGAGAGTAATCCAAGAATAAGACACATTACCTTTATCATATTCTCCACTTTCGATTCTTGGAGTTGATTAATTCTATTGAAAGCCATCGAAGTTTGTTGGACCTAAATTTCTCACAAATTAAATCAATTATCCAAAGAGTGAAATATATTTCTTGTTTTGTAAAGGTTAAATTTTCTTTGGATGCTGTAATCCAAATAGAAATTGTCCTATTTATCGCCTCACATGGATCTAATATGGGTTTTTTTTCGCTCGATTATGCAATCCTCCACGTCTAGGCGCCATTTTACTACATCTTTAGGCCATGAATAGCCAAGCTTTTCAACTCAAGTCTGCCATAAATCAAATTGAAGCACTTTAACATTAAGTAAGAAAGGAGACGTCGCCTGCCCTGCCCATCATCATTCTCTTCACTTTAATCCACTACACGCCGTTTTACTCATTGAAACTGAGCGCAGGATATACCGAAGTATGTTGGGGTTGGTTGGTCGGAGTTGGGTTGAGGATGCTGGTGTCATCACAATAAGGGCCAAGTTGCCGTTGGCATTGCAAAAATCTGTTGATTCAGTCAAGTGATTTGCCAAAGTGGCTTCGTTCGAAATGCCAGGCGCACGCAAGCACACGCACACACACACAAATACACACACCACACACCCGCACATACACTCAGCAACAGTTGGGTGATTTCTTCTTTCCTTTCACTCACACATAATAGAGAGCAAAGCTTTTGACGTCATGAAACATTAATGCGAGTCTCGTGTTCGTTTCTGGCCGAAATATCTTTGAGATACATTTAAATATACAGGTCCAGCTGCCGTCTTTCAATTCTAAATAAAACCTGTCGCTAAAAATTTACATTTTTCTGTTTTCAAGTTTATGTTTAGTAGGAATTCAATTTTGTTATATTTTTTTTTTAGTTTTTGTTTGCCTTTAACTGGTTTCTTTTACGGCTCTTCATTAGTTTTGGAAAACCCCATGCAACATGTGACGCATAAGCGCCGGGGGAATTCTTTTTTACCACTTCTTAATTATCACTTCATATTATTATGCATCGCATAGCTTTAAATTGTTTTTATTTTGTATTGTATTTTGTATTATTGTCGTATAAATGCACTCTGTGTTAAAATCAAATGACGTTGTCAAAATATAATAAGCATCGTTTGGTTTGTCAACAAATTGTATATTAATAAAAAATTCAGACACAAAAACATACATACTTTTTATTCATTATTAACAACAAATTAAATACATTTTAGCTATTGGGCTTTGCTTATGCATAATATCTAAATAAAATAAATCTACCGAATATATTTAAATATTTGTAAACAGTAATACAGAATATATTATTCTCTCAGAGTATTTATTCCATAAAGTTGTCTAAAATACTAAATGCAAAATTGATTAGATTGCGAGTTGAATGTAACAGGTGAACCGGTCCTGCGGTTACTCTCCGAGCTCCAAGCTCCGAGGAGACGCACGACCCCCAACTTATTGCTCAACACTCGCAGCTCTCGGCTGGTGCGATGCTTTAAAAGCCCTGGCGGAGCGACGAGCAGCACTCAGTTGGCTAACGATTGCCAGAGCGGGCGCAGCTTGATTCAATTTACAAAGAACAAAAACAAAATTCAAAAGCAAACGTGAAACAAAAAAAAGGTTAGAAAAAAAAAACGTAATACGACAACAACAGAAAAGTGCAAATAATTAAAACAAAGTCAACTTAAGTGCACAAACGGTGAGTGCGTGTGCCTCTTGGGCATATTTAAACAATTAATGTGCTTTACAAAATAAAACTACTACATTTCACACTTAATTGGCTAAATGGGCGTATACGTCATGTGGCAAACTGACCTCTCAAACGCAGCTTAAATTCAAATTTTAACTCTACATTCAGCCTTGGAAGCTGTGTTTGAAAATTCCAACAATCTTATCAATTTTTGGCTTGTTCTGGTTTAGTTGTACCTGTTACAGCCTCAATGCCAAACTGCTTTGTTGACTGGTATTTATTGAACAAATGGCTTCAATAAAGGTTGCAAGCATATTAACTATAAATGCAATCGAATTAACTTATAACTTGGCCACTAGACACACAAAGTTTGTGCATAAAGCAAAGCTAAAAAAATCAACTTTCCCACCTACTTTAACAAGTATTCTAATAAATACACTTGGAAAAAAAAAATTTTACAAATATTTCTAATATAGATTTCTTGTTTATGAATTAAATTAAATCCTAAAATGCAAATAAGACATGCAATACTTTGAATAAGTAAACTTTTTCAAGATTAGTATTAGATAATTGCCAATTATATATCAAATATTTTTTTAGATTACAATCTAAAAATTAAAATTTAGCAGACAACTGCCAAACCGGAAAGTAAAATTAATTAGATTAGTATTGCACTGATAGCCATAATCAGAACAGTAATCTCGAGTGTTTGGTCATTACACACTTAGCTCTAATGTAAATAATACTCTTAACTCACACACATACTAACATTTAAAAGCATTTACTTTTCAAAATTTTATTCATAAAAATCAGAGTATTCATCCAAATACACTCATTAATCATTAAACATGAGCAAAACTCCTACTAAATCGAAAGCTAACACGGTTGTGGTAGATAAACAGGATTCCAAGGTGTCGGTGAGTGTTTGTCTCTTAATTTAAAATAATGTGTAAATTGCATTAATTAAATATATAATAAATAAATGCTAATTAATATTGAATTGTTTTCAATTACGCATACAGATCGATATGGAAGCGCCCGAATTTAAAGATTTTGCCAAAACGATGGTGGATTATATAGCCGATTACCTGGAAAACGTACGAAAAAGGTGAGCATTGAAAATTTAATTTAATTTAAAAACACATTCATATAAATATTTATTATGTGTACATAAGTGTGGGTAATTTATTTGTGACAGTTTAGGTATCAATTGCTGTTATTCATTAACCTGATTTGTTCTCGCAATTCGAAAGTTCGTTCTGATTGACCCAGGGCCAACAATTTGTTCCGTATAAATGTGAATGACTTGGTTTTACGACGGTTTTTGTTAGTCATGGGAAAGTATCGGCCAGATTTATTCGCACGTTTCGGCCTTCTGTTGTCTAACTGTTTAGGCCTTTCACGTTTTTTTTTTCATTTAATATTTTTTGTATTTTTGCAAGTGTGTTTTGAAATTGCTAGCTTATTAATTACAACATTATAATGTTTTTAACTGATTTGATGGCGTGTCAAGGTCAACATTATTATTTACCTTCGGCAACTTTGTGCATTGTTCTTGAACAATTTTTGTTACTGGCTTTGTTGCCTCGAAACTTTCAGATCTCATTTAATTTTTGTTGCTTAGGTTGAAAGAGTTTGGTTTATCTATAAGCTAATAACTATTAGTATTTTGTGATTATATTTTGATTATCACGCAATTTGTTAATCGTGCCTATTAATAATTATAAATAGGCAAATATTAAATTTTATTGTGTAAATAATTGATTTTAAAATGATTATTAAATTTATTAGTCATATACTAAAATATATGTATATATATGGATATTATAAATGTTAGTAATAAAAAAAAAATATTGATACAAATTGTTATATAAATTAAGTTTATGAGTGAATTAACCCTTAAACAATGCAAGTTTAATTACATTTCGAAGCTATTCAAGATTCTTTAAGCTTCTATTGATTTTTAATAAAATGGCAACAAGTTGCAAGTTGTTGCCAAGGGGTGGGTTGGGTTGGGTTGGGTTTTCTTTTTGCAATTCAATTTGCTTAAGAGCTTTTCTGAATGGTTACTAATGAAATTGTTGCTGTCCCTTTCAGACGAGTGCTGCCCGAGGTGAAGCCTGGTTATTTGCAGCCATTGATACCAGAGACAGCACCCGAGAAACCTGAGGATTGGCAGGATGTGATGAAGGATATTGAGCGAGTAATCATGCCCGGCGTGACTCACTGGCACAGTCCCAAATTCCATGCCTATTTCCCAACGGCGAACTCCTATCCGGCAATTGTGGCGGACATGCTGAGCGGTGCTATCGCCTGCATTGGATTTACCTGGATTGCGAGTCCGGCGTGCACTGAGCTGGAAGTGGTCATGCTTGATTGGTTGGGCAAGATGCTGGAGTTGCCGTCGGAGTTTCTGGCTTGTTCGGGTGGCAAAGGCGGCGGCGTGATTCAGGGCACAGCCAGTGAGTCCACTTTAGTGGCATTGCTGGGCGCCAAGGCGAAGAAGATGCAGGAGGTGAAGGCAGAGCATCCAGATTGGGATGATCAGACGATCATTGGAAAACTTGTGGGCTATGCCTCCTCCCAGGCGCATTCCTCCGTGGAACGTGCTGGACTTTTGGGTGGCATCAAGCTGCGCTCGGTGGCGGCTGATGAGCACAATCGTTTGCGTGGCGATGCCTTGGAGGCGGCAATCAAGCAAGATTTGGCTGATGGTCTGATACCCTTCTATGCCGTGGTCACCTTGGGCACCACAAACTCGTGCGCCTTCGATCATTTGGATGAGTGCGGTGCGGTGTCCAACAAGTACAATGTGTGGGTGCATGTGGATGCAGCGTATGCAGGATCCGCTTTCATTTGCCCAGAGTATCGTCATTACATGAAGGGAATAGAAACCGCCGACTCGTTCAACTTCAATCCACACAAATGGATGCTGGTCAACTTCGATTGCTCGGCCATGTGGCTTAAGGATCCCAGCTGGGTGGTGAATGCATTCAATGTGGATCCACTGTATCTGAAGCATGACATGCAGGGCTCAGCGCCCGACTATCGCCACTGGCAAATTCCACTTGGTCGCCGTTTCCGTGCCCTCAAGCTGTGGTTTGTGCTGCGCCTGTACGGTGTGGAGAATCTGCAGGCTCACATTCGTCGTCATTGTGGCTTTGCCCAGCAGTTCGCTGATCTCTGTGTAAAAGAAGACCGCTTTGAGCTTGCCTCCGAGGTGAATATGGGTCTGGTCTGCTTCCGGCTGAAGGGCAGCAATGAGCGCAATGAGGCGCTGCTCAAGCGCATCAATGGACGTGGCAATATACACATGGTGCCGGCCAAGATCCGTGAAGTCTTCTTCTTGCGCATGGCCGTCTGCTCCCGTTTCACACAAAGCGAGGACATGGAGTACTCGTGGAAGGAAGTTAGCGCTGCAGCCGATGAACTGGAGCAAAGTGAGGCAGCTCAAGCAAATTGAGCGGCAAAACTATCGAAGTATTAAAAGTGACATGTTTAGGGAATATTTTAGCATTGGTCACTCAACCATCTTTCAAAATCGCTAAGATAGAAAACTGTTCCGGCGTTTTACTGCTTAAAACATTTAATTTTCCTTTAGTTAGTTAAATATATCTGAAATGCTTGACTCATTTTATAATATTCTCAAAGTGAAATGCGGAACAGTTTTTATAATCAAATATGAAATCATCGTTATTGTTGTTGTTAATCTTTTTAAAAGCTATCCTATTTAATAAATGTGCTTAAATAATATTTAACAAAGTTTTAACTATAATAATTTTGACTACAGCCTCTGATTTTGTATCGAAAGATGCCAAGTGTGAGATTAGATGCAGTTCTTAATATTGTAAAAGTCAATGATGCGCTGCGCCTCGCGTATGCCGCTCGATCGTGCCCCATCTATGGTGCCAAAGCCATGAAGTGCAGTTGCATCGCCAGCAAAGAGCAGCGTCGGTGTTGCATCCCCGAGCGGCGCCGCTAAACTTTGGACGTCTCGGGCGCTGCTGTTGACGGAGAAATAGGGTCGGCCACCTAGATAGCAGGCCGAGCTATTCCAGTTCGAGCGCAACATGGCCTGCGGGTAGGGAATACGTGGATTGCAGAGGCACTGGCGCAACAGTTTCGTTATCTGCTCCAGCAGCGTTGCATCGGGCAGCTTCTCGATCTCATCATAGTAACCGCCACCGACGCGTATTTCTAGAACGTGCTTGCTGCTCGGCTGTTGAGATATTTCCACAACCTGTTGTGTCCAGCAACGTATAGGATTAGCGCTGCTGACATCAGCGGCTTGCGTTTCAATCGGCTTCAGCAGCGAGCCCAATGGACGAAAATTTGATTTAAGCCAGTGATTGATAGGCCGCTTGTACGAAAGATAGATCTTGACGGGATTACCAAAGCCCAGATTCTGTATGGCCTGTAATTTATTCAGCGGGAGCATAGGCTTAAACAGCGCTGCCGAAAAGTTCTTCAACACACCCAGTGGCAGCGTGCAGATAATGTGATCTGCATGGTACAAGCTGCCATCCAGGCAGCCAACCAGCTGGCATTCTGTTTGCGTTTTCCACTGAATCTGGCCCACTGGTTTGCCCGTCTGCAGCTGCTGGCCGCCCAAGTTGTACGTCAGATCATTCACGATATTGTCCAGGCCGGTGGGCACGTAAATTGGATTCGATTCCTGCTCGAGCGGACAGCTGGACACGTACTGAATATTCATATACTCTAGGCAGCAGCCCAATATACTGCTGAAATCCTTAAAAAGTGACTGAAAGATTTCCCGGGCCATTGCCTGGTCGACCGGCAGCTTAAATGATGCATTTATAAGCTTGTCACTCTCCGACTGAAAGTAGCTCATGACATTGTCCAAAGAGTGCAGGTCACCTCCACTTTTCACCTTGTCACGTACTTTGTAGCCGCGACACAAGTCCCGAAATAGCGTGTCTATTAGATCCACCATTCGTGGCGGAACTTTACTTCGCTGCCCCTCGCCCTCTGCGTGAATATATCTGACGCGCGTTGGCTGCTTGAGCTCTTTGGTCAATCCTTCAGCATTGCGTAACAGCTCGTACATGGAGTCGTGGGAGCCATCAATGTTGACCCACTTTGCGCCCAGTTCGCAATATGTGTCACCAAAGCGCTTGGAGTTAATGCGACCGCCATATCGATCCGTGGCTTCCAGGACCAGTGTATTATGGAACCCATTGGCCAGGAGATGCTGCGCAGCTGACAAGCCCGCTAGCCCACCACCAATTATAACAATTTGAGCATTTGAATTCGTTGAATCTAAATTGTAGTTGATATCGTGACGAATTCCATGCTGCTGCAATCCGGTTACCTCCGCTTGAAGTGCCGCTGCATTGTATAAGCTGCGCCTGCTAGCTAATCTATACATAACTAAACGAATGCAAAAAGAATATGCTTGAAAATACATTAATACAATAGGAATTGAACTTACCATTGCAAATCAAAGTCTCACCCCGCTTGGAAAAACTTATTTTGTAAAAACTGAATCGAAAGCTGTTTATGAATATTTGTTATTTTCAATCGACCAAAATTTTGTCTCAATCAGACATATTTTCAAATGCTCTCACAATGTATCAGATATTTTCTAACGTATTTCTTGATTAACAATGATTGTCTGTTGTTATAAACAGTTTAACTGTCTTTCTACCCAGGACATTGTCCTGGCAATCTTATGCAAGTGCAGTAAATACAATTAATTGAATCAACTTCTTGTCGCAAGCGTATTTTATATTCGCCTTCGCACTTTAATTTTTGACTGAATTACAAAAATATATGCAGGTCTGGCATCACTGTGTACTTTTATTTTTTAATATCGTATTTCATCATGGTCTTGTATATCGATATTTTTAGAAATGTACACACTGATTTCAAGGCGGCAATATTTGAAGTTGGCTCTGATTAACTATTTAATGGGTTTTTACAATTTCGGAGTGTTTTCTTTGCTTTCAGGGTTAAATTTTACTTAATTTATAAAAACAAAAAGAAGTCAAGTTTTTTCCTTGCCGCCGTTCAGAAAAACAAAGATTAAAAAAACCATAAACATAAACTAAGATTGAATGATGAAATTGGAATATTTTGCAATTATTGGCGCACAGAGTCATTCGTTAGCTGGAGTCCAGTCAGATGATGCGATAGTTTGGTTACATCTGCAGCTTTGCGAGCAATCACCTGACGCTCAGCACAGATTACTGTCAGTTGTGTCTCAATCTCCGTCCAGGCAAACTCAATGTCTGATGGCTTGGGATCCAAGCCGCATATGGCAAATCGCAGAAACAGACGACCACAATGGTTCGCTTTCACCATGTAAATCTTCTTGCGCTCCATCAAACGCTGCAGCAGCTGCGCTGTGATCTCATTGTCGCCCTTCGGCCGAAAACAAACCAGTCCCAAGGCCCGTGGTACCACCACCTCGAAACGGTGATCTGCCTTAACCGCCTTCTCAAACTGGATAGCCAAATCGATGTGCTTGCGCATGTGGGCACGAAGACCCTCAGCACCCAGCGTGCGAAATGTTATCCACACTTTGAGGGCGCGAAAGCGACGACCGAGTGGGATCTGCCAGTGACGGAAATCAGGTATCTGTGTCTGGCCCTCATGCTTGTGCTTCAGATAGATGCGATCCACATTGAAGCTGTCCACCACTTTGTTGGCATCGCGAACCCACATCGCCGCACAATCAAAATTGACCAGCATAAACTTGTGCAGATTAAAGTTTAGAGAGTCCACACGATCCAAGCCTCGACGCAGTTCGGCACACTCATCCAAAGCAAAAGCGCCGCCCGCGTAGGCCGCATCCACATGCAGCCACACCTGGTGTTGCTCACAGATGCTGGCCAGCGATTCAATGTCATCGTAGGCGCATGTGCCCGTTGTTCCCAGCGTGGCTATGCATATGACTGGTATAAGACCGGCAGCCACATCCTTCTCAATTGCCTCCTTTAGCGCTGCGCCACGTAGGACGAGGTCTTCATCGGCTGGCAACAGTTTGATGGGCATGGCAGCCAACACGCCAGCCTTCTCTATGCAACTGTTGCTCTGGTCCGAGGAGTAGGCAATCAATTTGCCACGCACATCGCTCTCACTCAGCTCCGGGTGGCATTCGCGTTCCCTACGCACGGCCTGCTCTCGGGCCGCCAGGACAGCCACCAGGACAGATTCGCTGGCGGAACCCTGAATGACGCCACCACCTGGACCCTCGGTCTCGTGCAAAAAATGTTCAGGTAAATGCAAGAATTTGGCCAGCCAGTCCATGACGACCATTTCGAGCTCGGTGCATACCGGACTGCAGATCTGAAGGAAAGGAAAATATATTTCTATATATAATTTAACTATGGTGTTACATCTTTAAAATTCATATAAGTTTCTAATCAGCTCGTGTTAATTTTATCAGAGGAATTTTATCTATGGACAATTATAATAAATTCATTTGATTTTATGCTGAGATATGACCGGCACCTACCCAACTGAAGCCAACGATGCCGAGACCGCCGGACAGGAAGTCGCCTACAATGGACGGATAGGAAGCAATGGAGGGATAGTAGGCGTGCATGTTGGGTGACTGCCAGTGCGTCATGCCCGGTTTGATAACGCGATTTATATCCGAAAGAATCTCAGACCAAGCTTCGGACTTCTCGGGCATTTGCTTGGGCAGCAGTGGCATAAGGTAGCCGGGTTCGACGGAGGGCAGTACATCATATTCGCGAATATTTTCCAGATAATCGGCGATAAAGTCAACGGCTGCTTTGCCAAACTCCCGAAATTCCTTTGTCTCCATTTTACAATGCAGTCACGTTAGATGTCCCTGTAATGCCACTTAGATGTTCACAATTGGTTGGCTTTATATATGGTTAGAACCATTGAGTTAACTGTACCGATCTCCTTGAAATTTTGATGTGTTGCCACTGCGAATTTAATGTTAACTCTGCTATTTCGTACTGAAATCGAGTAGCTATTTATACTATTAAATATAAACCCTTATCCAATTACTAGAGTAGTTATTTGCATAGGTATCAATAAGATTACGACTCAACAATAATTACAAAGTTTATTATCTATGCCCATAAAACCAATGCTAATGATGATATCGAAATTGCCGTATAAAGGGCGGCCGTATGTCGAGGTATGGGTGAATAACGTTATAATTCTAATATTTTTGACAACTTAGAGTAAAAGTATAGATAAACGTAAGTAAATATTTTTTAATTGATAACAAACGACTAGTGCGTTAAATACACATTATTTCAAATAGTACCAAATGTTTTTATTGTTGAACGTTATGTAAAGCACTGTGTCAACACGATGAGATGACGTTTAGAAGCGAACTGTTTGTTTTGATGAGCATTTCTTTATTTTATGCAAAAATCTTAAACCTAAATACATAAAAGGCCGCTTGTAAGGCGACCTCATGTTACGACCTAATAAAGATACAAGACATTTTTCTGATGTTTTATTTCTTATTTTTCAACATAGTCTCCTTGTAATTCTACACACTTCTCCACCCTCGTATGTTTATTTATCTTAACGGAGTCGCTTGTAAGGCGACTCCGTGTGTTGCTTATTCTTTTTAGAATAGCTGAGCTTTGCAGCGTTTAGAGGGCGACTCCATGTGAAGTTTGTTCTTTTACGAATGTGATATTTATTCTTCTAAGAATGTGATGTTTATTTATCTTAAAATAGCTGTGCTTTAACTGCAGACATTTGAAAGTCGTCTCAATATGATATTTTGTCATTAAAAATTAGCTGAGCTTTGCAGCGTCTCATGTTCATTCTTGAACAAGCACTGTCAGAAATAAATGTGCCCGTTAAAATTTTAAATACGCGCCTAAGCTGCTGTCGATGCTTTTATTTTTTAGTAAAATGTTTCTTTTTTTTTGGGTATCCGTTATTTCCACTTTTCTTTTAAAGAATTTTTTTTTTAAATCTGCTTTTGATTTTTAGAAAAAAATTTTCAGTTGCATCTTTGTATACACAACATTGTATTGTCAAGCGCATCTGAACATGTGTTGCGCTGTTGCTGTCTGGCATCGCTGTTCACTATTGCTTTTATTTCGATATTTTATATCGATATTTCTTTGTTATGTACATTTTCGCACACTGTTTTGAAGGCGGTAAGCATTTAAATTATTCTGATTAGGAATTTTGTAAGAATTTCAAATATCAGAGTTTAATCTTTTATTTATTATTAGATTTTTATCCATTTATTAAATCTTAACTATTTGTTACATTGACAACAATCAGACCAACTAAAATTAATTAAGAATAAATATAATCTATATAAATAAGTTGAATGTTGAAGTTCGAGTATTTTTGAACTAGCGACCCAAAGTTTCATTTGTTAGCTGCAGTCCAGTTAGATGATGCGATAACTCGGTTACATCTGCAGCCTTGCGAGCATTCACTTGACGCTCAGCACAGATTGCTGTTAGTTGTGTCTCAATCTCCGTCCAGGCAAACTCAATGTCTGATGGTTTAGGATCCATGCCGCATATGGCAAAACGGAGAAACAGACGACCACCATGCTCAGCCTTGACCATGTAAATCTTCTTGCGCTCCATCAAACGCTGCAGCAGCTGTGCTGTGATCTCATTGTCGCCCTTCGGCCGAAAACAAACCAGTCCCAAGGCTCGTGGTACCACCACCTCGAAACGGTTGTCTGCATTAACCGCCTTCTCAAACTGGATGGCCAAATCGATGTGCTTGCGCATGTGGGCACGAAGACCCTCAGCACCCAGCGTGCGGAATGTTATCCACACTTTGAGGGCACGAAAGCGACGACCGAGTGGGATCTGCCAGTGACGGAAATCAGGTATCTGTGTCTGGCCCTCATGCTTGTGCTTCAGATAGATGCGATCCACATTGAAGCTGTCCACCACTTTGTTGGCATCGCGAACCCACATCGCCGCACAATCAAAATTGACCAGCATAAACTTGTGCAGATTAAAGTTTAGTGAGTCCACACGATCCAAGCCTCGACGCAGTTCGGCACACTCATCCAGAGCAAAGGCGCCGCCCGCGTAGGCTGCATCCACATGCAGCCACACCTGGTGCTGCTCACAGATGCTGGCCAGCGATTCAATGTCATCGTAGGCGCATGTGCCCGTTGTTCCCAGAGTGGCTATGCATATGACTGGTATGAGACCAGCAGCCACATCCTTCTCAATTGCGTCCTTCAGCGCAGCGCCACGTAGGACGAGGTCTTCATCGGCTGGCAACAGTTTGATGGGCATGGCAGCCAACACGCCAGCCTTCTCTATGCAACTGTTGCTCTGGTCCGAGGAGTAGGCAATCAATTTGCCACGCACATCGCTCTCACTCAGTTCCGGGTGACATTCACGTACCCTACGCACGGCCTGCTCGCGAGCCGCTAGAACAGCCACAAGTACAGCCTCGCTGGCAGAGCCCTGTAGGACGCCACCACCGGGACCATCGTTCTCGTGCATAAAATGTTCGGGCAACTGCAAGAATTTGGCCAGCCAATCCATAACGACCACTTCAAGTTCGGTGCATGCTGGACTGCAGATCTGTGCGAAAGGAGAACGAAAAGGTACAGAATAATGTAATAAAAGAATAATGTAATTCAGCAATGTAATTTGATTTAAAGAATATCTACTTAAATAATCTCAAGCATTTTAACAATCGACAAAAATACAATAAATAACAAATAAATTGGTCGTAAAAAAGTCACCAATTTACGTTAAAAGTGAAGACCACTTTTATTGAACTTGACCCAGTCCCTTGGATTAAGACAATACTCTTTTTGATTTCCCTCTCGTTGGAGCTGTGGCAACCTGTTTGTCGAGTTCTTTGAGTGTCGCAGCTTTCACTAGCCAGAGCAAACAAAGGGCTTATATTGAGCTTGATTGAACAATGAATCATGAGGAGATTTCACCTGAACGTACCCAACTGAAGCCAACGATGCCGAATCCACTGGCTAGGAATTCGCCCACTAAAGATGGATAAGAAATGCTGGTGGGAAAATAGGCGTGCATATTGGGTGACTGCCAGTGGGTGATGCCCGGCTTGATCACGCGATTGATGTCCGATAGAATCTCAGGCCAAGCTTCGGGTGTCTCTGGCATCTGCTTGGGCAACATTGGGAAAAGATATCCGGGCTCGACGGAGGGCAGTACATCATTTTCGCGAATATTTTCTAGATAGTCGGCGACAAAGTCAACGGCTGCTTTGCCAAACTCCCGAAATTCTTTGGCGTCCATTTTGCAATACTGTCAAGTTTTCGATTTGGAATCACTTTATTGATGTTACTATTGTTCCTATTGTAGTTAAGCGCGTTTCTATTTGAACTTTTCACGTTTTGTTTGCCTATTGTTTGTTTACAAAGTTCGAGACAGTCGACCCTCCTACTGTGCACCACTATGTTGCCGATCTTCTTGACGTGCTGACTTGTTGCCTCTGCGAAGTTAACGTTAACTCTGCTGTCGCGAGCAGAGAGCGCATCGCTTTTTATACCCACAGCGCCGGAGCCAACTCAGAGCCGGAAACTGAGCCACTGCCAGAAAGCCGACTCAGAGTACGATGTAACGACTTTTAAATGCCGCTCTCTGAATACTATAAATGCCATTAAACTAGTTCTTGACCAGGTGCGTCTTTTTACAATTAACAAAACGGACAATGAAAATCTTTTGTCTGGTAAAGCAATTAAGGGAATAGTCTCCTTTCTAGGTGTGCGTTAACATTGCTGCAACGCTGACAATATTTTGAATTTAAGTTTTTGTGGAATAACGTAAAAATTACTTTCAACAATCTAAACCAATTATGAAAACAATAAATATTTACCAATAATCATATAAGCTAAATTTTAAACCAATAAACTAGTGTTTTGGCTATTTATTTATATTTACAAATAATACGTAGTGTTATTTATTAAATGTCATTAAGCAGATAACTTTGAGTTTCATTTAAAACTAATTTTTATAAGCCTAATTGATTAACATCTTTGTTAGAGGTGAATATGCAGCAAGCTCAAAAAATTATTCACCAATTCGCGCTAAAGCACAAAACCTTTGGCTGTTTTCAACTGTTCCCAGTCGAGCTAAACTGTTCCCAATTGGTTTCTCTTTTCTGATGCACGTAAAGCATTGCTCTCAATACTTGCCCATCAGCTGAATGACTCTTTTTATGCTTTCGGAGTTTCAACGTATTATAATGTAATAAATCTAAAGTTTATGCGTAAGATTTTATTATGATACCAATTGTTATAAAGATATTTGACAAAACAACTTTTATTGGTTATGTATTTTTATGACAATATTTCGCACTGCTATACTCTCTCCCCATAAAATATGGTAAATGGAGACATATTAAGTGCGCAAAGTATATTAATTTCGTACTATACCGTTGCAGAGATCATAATCCTTTATTCAACACATATATATAAGAAGTTTCAGTATTTTCGTTGATACTTAATCATTCATTAAACTATTCTTTAAATGCTTATTATTATTGTAATTATTTTAACATCTGTTTGAACGTTGCTAATGCAATTTCAGTTGAATGAATGAAGTGTTGTAAATGGGGATTCAAACTTACCCAACTGAAGCCCAAAACTCCAATTCCAGCAATAAGCAGCTCTCCGATAATGGAGCCAGCCGATGTGGATGACGGGAAGAAGGCGTTAAAGTACGGCGATTGCCAATGGGTCAATCCAGGCAGTATAATCTGCTCCAAATCATTAAGAACTTGGCGCCAATGCTCCGGCTGCTCGGGTATTTGCCTGGGTAGCTGGTTCATAACTTCGTAGGGTTGTACGCCAGATAGCACATTTCTGTGAAAGTGACGAGCGCTTAAAAAGGATAACAAACACACACTTCTACACACACACACAAACCTCTCACGTATGTTGCCCAGATAGTTGATAATGAACTCAATGGAGGCGTGACCAAATTCGCGAAATTCGTCAAAGTCCATTTTAATCGCAGATAACACTTGTCTTTAAGTAGTTGTAATATGGTAGATCCTCTGCTTAATATGGGCAATATTTTAATATGTTTATATTTGCTGCGCTGTTCGACTTTTGCACTTGTTCACCGCTGACATTCGGATCTGCTAATGAACTCGCTGCGACATGTCAAAGCCTCGATAAGCGATTTGAATCCGACGCTTCGTAGGCCGTTTGTAGACAGTCAAAACTTTCAAACAATACTTGAAGAGCAGTCAACACACGGCGACATTACACACTTAAATATGTGTAAAAATGTGCATAGCCAGCAAGTTTTTGGATAGCATTGCCGAGATTTATGTAACTCTGATGATGTTCAGAAACGGCATAAAAACCGTTTATAGCGTAAGCAAGATTACAATAACAAAACAAGAAAGAACGGCTATCTTAACTATAACGAAGATTATATACACTTGATGTACAGAAATATTAATTTTAATACATCGATATGAAATAGTTCTTAAACTTAAAGAAAATGTGTTTTGTTAAGATGTTTTGGAAAACAAAAAAATTTTTTTTCTTAATTCTCCGATTGATATAATGGGTCGATCCAAAAGTAAAGACAAGTTGTCTTTATAGAAATATACGTATACATCTAAATCTACATTCTGATAATGTTGTTACCCAAGAAATACTTGAAATATCTTTGTCAATGCGTTACGAAATGACAGACAAAATAATATAACCCTATGCAAGGGCATACAAAAACCAAATAACATGAAAATCGTTGAAAATGTTTTAATGAAAAGCGTTTAATCGCCTAATTAACTGAATACACCGCCCAAAAACATGTAGGTTTGTATGCAAATAGGTTACAAAATTAAAATATTAAAATTAATAATCCGAATACTGAAATTGATCTTAACAATGGAAAAGGTTAAAATTTATTAGACTTAACATAACTTATAATAAATATTGTGATTTAAGATTTTGAACATTCTTCTCGTTTACTATTTGGTAGAGTTACTACCATTTCTTTCACTGCAACTAATGGATAATCTATTGTGGTCACAATCCGGTTTATAATTATTATTATCTGCTGTCAACTGGCAAAAATCACACTTTATGACTGACATGCATAACATTTCCCAGCATTATTAGATACCGCCAAGTCAGGCGACCGTGCTTGAAATTTTGAAAGTCACAGTCACACTTTTTTTTTTTGATGACGACTCGATTAGATTCATCTATTTTGTAAGCGCAGCTCGGACGGGGAGTGCATCGTCGTCAGAGTGGCTTCACCAGTCGGGGGGTCACTGCATTTCACAAGACTGGGCCGTTTTTTTGTTTGTATTTCAAATTTCAGGGTCATGCTCCAATTTAGTTCCGTTATTAACCAAGTTATGTATGAGGAAAGATTGTCGAGCCAAGTTCATTAAATATTTATTCAAGCCAACTGTCGAAAATGCAATGCAAAATTATATCCGCTTTTAAATATATTATAAAATTAAAAAAAAATGAAATATAAGTTTTTATAAACTTTTATTTTATACAAAAAGTAGACTAAATATAAAAATGACTAAAAAAAGATTAAGCTTAATATATAAATTAAGGAATTTGTATTTTAAGAAATAAAAATATTGAGTGCCCCTTGTATTGATAGCTTAATAGGAACCTTAATATTAAGAGCCCTCTCTTGCTCCGAAACTCGGTCAGGGTATGACCACTAGCTGTTGTTCTCCACTAAAGTCCATCAATGTGGTTTGGGGTGTCAGTCTGTGGGGTTCAAAGTGTTTGGCGCTCTCTAAGCGGTTCATAAATAAATGTGAAAACAAAATGACAAGCAGACGGATGGGCGGACGGGTAATGTATATGTGTATATGGATGTATCAGGAAACACCCCCCAAAACGAGAATCACTAAGAGTGCTCAACTAACAAATGACCTGTAGAATAAAATAACATTTAATTACTGATAATTTGTTTTGCATTTTTAAGCAGTAAGTTGACTAAATATAAGATAATTGTAAAAATCAGAAATGACTTTTCGAAAAGTTTTACGATGCGCTAAACATATTTACAGGGTATATAAATGACGGTGAGTGCTTTGGGGCACAGGGTGACTCTGGCTAGCTAAGAAAAATGATTGACTGTTGCGCCGCTCTGCGTCTGCTGCAGTGCGCAGCCGCTGGAACGAGTTTAACCCTTGAGCAAAAACCACCCAACCCAACGCAGCTCAACCACCCACCCAACCAAGCGAATTCCAGTTTAATGGCGTCGGCAGCACCGATAAGATAACGAACTCTCGCGCATGACCAAAAATTGCGGCGGGGAATTTATTGTTGCTGTTGCATTCTATTTTTTTTTTCTCTTTGTTGTTGTTGTTGTTGTTATCAACGATTTCCAATGTTTTCAATATAAAGGGGCGGTGCTTGCTTTCAGCCTGGAAGCGAGGCAAAAGTTGTCATGTTGTTGGTGTTGCTTTGGTGTTGTTGTTGTTGTTGTTTTTGTGTGTTGACCGCGCGTATTGACTTGGACTTTTGAGTTAAGTTTCTCATATTTGTGCTATGCCACTGCCGCCGCTGACTTTTAAGTGCTGTTGACTGTTGTTTTGGGGCCACAGCGAAGGTGTCGCCAGGCGTTGGCTCATTTCTGTTCTCGTTTTTATTGTTGTTGTTGTTGTTGTTGCTGTTGCTGCTGCCGCCAACGCCGCAGTGCTTTTTCCCAGTTATAACTCGAAATTCTTGAGAGGCAAACTTTTCCAAAAGTTTTAGGTTTCACCAAATATTGTAATGCTGCCTGCATAGCGGACAAGTACGAGAACGGAAACGGAACGGGAATAGGTATAGGATTTGGGGTACGGTTCTAGAAATGGTGACTGTTAAATGCCAACTGGTAACTGTAATAGGCAGGGGCAGTGGCAGTGGCAGTACTAGTGGCAGTGGCAGTAGCAGTGGCCCGGCCAAAGTGGCAGGCAAAGTTGAGCATACTAAAAGCAGCATAAAAATGTCGACAACGTCGCCGTTGCCATTGTTGTGTTGCCTTGCTTGCTGGCTGCTGCTGGCTGCCAGCCTGCATTTTACCATATCATTTGTGTCACATTAAGATCAATTGGTAAACACACACATACAGACGCACGCACACACACGCACACACACAGACAGTAGCACACTCCTGTACACACAAAAAGGGAAACGACATAAAAAGTATCGTAAAAGTCAAATAAAAAAGCTCAAACAACAACAACAACAACAACAACAATAACGAAAGTCACTAATGCAGGAGCAGCGACAGCAGCGACAACGGCAACAAAAGCGACAAAAAGTGCGCAAAAAATGCAGCCCGAGTGCCACAAATAGCAGGCAACAAAATACAAAAATACAAAAATACAAAAAGAGAAAAGGAAGAGAAGAGAAGAAATAAAGAACTCACAAACAACGCAGCAGGCGGCCGACAGTTACTTTCTGCCAGTGTTGCCATGCCCCGTGCCATGCCGTGCCGTGTCGTACCGTGCCATGCTCTCCGCTCTGCTCTGTGCGTTGCTGTCCGTTAGCCGCCGCCATTTTGTCAGCAGCTTGCCGTCGCCTTGCCAATTGCCGTCGCAAAATGGCGTTCGCGTAAATGTTTCGAGTTCAGAAATTTAAGTGCATCCGAATCAAACAAAATTCTTTCAATTCTAGAATTTAATTAAATAATTCGATAAATACGAGTAAATAAATTCAACTTAATAAAAATCTAACAAATAAACACGTTACTTTAAAAACTTAAAGTGCAATCAAAGTGCTTATTTTGTTGTTAGTGGAATTGGCATTGGTAAAGTGGCGCTGTTAACCCAATTTAAAATAAGACAAATTTGGCGTAAAATTAAAATTGATATGACATTTCAAGTGAATTTTTTTTATCATTACTTTGAAATTTCAAGACAAGTTGACTGCAATGTTTAACATTTCGGTAGCTTGCTACTTGGAAATTTATGCATAATTATGTAATAAACAGATTGGCATCATTCGCACTTAGAACTCAACTCAACTCAAAATAACACTACACCTTACACTATACACACAAAAAATACCCATAGATACTACTTGCTGTGTACTTCTGCATATTGAAATTGTTCTTGAGCAGATACTTGGAGCTAGTCGTACTATAAGAGTCCACATTGATATGGAAAAGCAATGAGTATAGTCAGAAGCATAGCGTCATAAAGAACACAACACATACTCGCACACACACACACACACACACAGGCACACACGCACACTCGCAGAATAGAGTCGATTTAACGAAACCAAAGAAAACGCCGCTCGTTTCACTCGTTCTTCTGATAAGAAATCATCGACGCGTCGGGCAACGACGTCGACGTTGCTTTACACAGTGCCAGTGCCAGTGCCACTGCCAGTTCTTAAACAGTCAACAAACCTACCACCCAACCAACCAATCTGCCAACCAACCTACCAACCAACCAGCCAACCAACCGAGCGATCCAATCTTGCTCTATCTATAGACAGTGCCGCCCGCCTGTACGCGTAGTAGAATAAAAAAAAAAAACCCACGCCGCGTGACTAAACACTTCCGCCTCTTCGTCCGGGCAGGCCGCAAAAAAAGTTTGGATCGCTAACGGTAATATCGGAAAACGTCGCGTGTGCAATTCAAGAAAAATCAAATCAATTTATCTATATGTATATATAACGTTATACGTATCTTTCAAATAGCAGGCTAGCTGATCGAACTGATCGGCGTTTTAGTAAATTAAATTTAAGTGCGAGAAGTGCCTGCGAGCAAAAAATAATACGCATACGACACGTGTGACGATCCGGCCAAAACCAAAAAAATACCAAAAAATAAATTCGTAAAAAATTAATAATACCTAATTCGGGCAATTATTTGCTGGCGTTGTTTGTAAGCGTGCATGCAACTGGCCTTAGAGATGATGCAAACCCTGAAACCGCCACCGCCACTGCATCAACATCAACATCATCTCCAGCATCAGCACCAGCATCAGGCACAGGCACAGGCTCAGCAACTGCAACAGCAGCTGTCAGTCATGGATAATCACCAGCATCAACAGCAGCAGCAACATATTCATCAACAGCAACAGCAACAATTGCCACAAACGCCGCAGGCTCCGCACCTGCTTGCTGGCCAACACAATCATCATCAGAATGTCGGAGGAGTCGGTGTTGGAGTTGGAATCGGCGTTGGCGTCGGAGTCGGTGTTGGCGTGCTGCCTGTCGACCATGATGACCCAAATCCTGAGTTGGTGCTCGCTTTAATTTCAAGGAATCGAGCGCTTGAGGGTGAGTACAAAGGTTTATGTCTTAGGTCTCAGTTCCTAGGTCCAGTCAACCAGCCAGGCCAACTCGTCATCCTGCGCATTGCCTTTGGCTCTCCTGGCCTGTCCTAATGGATTTCTGTTTTATGCGGCGCCTGTCCAATATTTTTTAGTTACACTTCCTCTTTCTCCCTCTCTCTCTCTCTCTCTGTCTCTTTCTCTATTTTTGCCTGCTGACAGTTATTTATTTATGCCTTTAATTATGCAAAGTTTTTCGCCGTTATTTTCTGATTTAACTCGTTGAGAGCGAAAGCAGGACGTTTGAGGTGGGTGTGTGTATGAGCATGTGTGTGTGTGTATGTGTATGTGTGTGTAGGTAGGTGTATTTGGGTGTGGTTAAGGTGTTTTATTTTGATTGAGCGCCGTTGAAAGCGAATCATGTGTGGCAGC
The DNA here is from genome assembly GCA_035042365.1 of Drosophila dives. Taxonomy (NCBI): domain Eukaryota; kingdom Metazoa; phylum Arthropoda; class Insecta; order Diptera; family Drosophilidae; genus Drosophila; species Drosophila dives. The sequence continues at coordinate 1,755,537 of JAWNLJ010000357.1, read as the reverse complement.
AAGTTTGCAAGTTGAGGAGCAAAATGTGGTTGGCCTGACTTAAGGTGAACCAGTTCCATTTGCAGCTTAAGTGTTTTCCAATTAAGGACAACTGCTTCCTCTTACCACATCTGCCGCTCATTATTTATGCCCTTTTCCATTGTGGCACATGTGGAGCCATTAAATTTATTATAATATAAAATGAGCAAAAGGTAATTTTTTATTTTCTTCAAGATTTTATGTTAATTGCAAATAATATTTGAATAACATAAAATTTTTTGATTCAATAAATAACAAAATTTATTTTAGTTAGTATTCAAAATTAAATTTAAAATCTTGAAGTAAATAAAAATCCCACCAAGTAACTATGATTATAACATTTAAAAAAAAAAATATTATTAATCTCATCTTATATTAGATTTCTTAAATTTATTACATAAATTTATTAATGTTCCATGAAATTTAGTTTCCACATGCAAAAATTGATTTATTACTTTAAGGAAACCAAATTTGTATGTTGGCTCCACAAATCCTTGTCCGCCGAAACTTCCTTGGTTTCGTAGCAAATCCTGTCACAATAATGATTTCGATTCATGTTTCACATGTCTCGCGATCCCACGCAAATCAATTGACAGGATAAGGCCGCAGCTAAAAGCCAGCACAAAATGTTGACAACTGACACAAAAGCCAGCACGAAGGAGGACACGCGTCGCTCTCATTCTGGCTGGGAACATGTGCAGACAAGACAATGCCAAAGTCGAATCCCAAAATTGTTGACAATGTCCAAATGGCTTAGATGTCTCGGCTCAACGCTATTGTCGCTAATGCGCAGGGAATAACCAAATATTTGACTCAGGCCCCGCTGCCAACTACCAGTTCCCAGAGCTGCTGCCAAGCCCAGTCCATTTTGGAGAGCACGTGCAGGGAACAGCACTGAAAAGAGCATGCCAGGCTTGAGCGGCTGATGGCTGATGGAACTGGGCGCGTTATATTTTCAAGTACGCCGGGATTTTGTTTAGAACACGCGTAATTACAAACAAATAAATAACAGGGCAGCGCCAAAACCGCATATGCCCTCCACATACCCGGAGCGGCCACGTGTCGCTAATATGTAACCGGAAAACTGCCTCTCACAAAAACCCGACCCAACCAGGCCATGCTAGATGCGGACACATCCCAGCGGAGTTGAGCGGCGTTCAACGAGCGTCGTGCAAAACGAGCAGAAATATTGAATTATGCGCTTGCGGTGCTTCCCCGTGTAAACGTCTCCCCCTCCACACTCTCCCTCCGGCTCATGCTTCCCTGTCATAGCAGTTCAAGAACCGGCAATCGACAAATATTTTGTTATTTGCACATAAACATATTTATCGAGTTTGGGTTGCTATTTCTAGTGCGTGAGCCAGATCGGAGGAGGAGGAGGAGATGGAGGAGGGGTGTGAGTGAACAGGGGTAGCTCACTGCACCCACGGGTGTTTGGTTTCACCCGTTCGCAGCTCCTTGGCCAAAGTAAAGTATATATCGCATTTGGTTTGGGCCTGTCAAAAATTGTGTAAATATGTTTGTCATTTCCACTTGCCTTTGGTCGTGCGCACTTAGCCACTGGACAAACAGACGACCCCGTCCGCTCACCCCTCCGCGACTGCGACGAGACCAAAGCAACCCCTCAACTGTGCGCTCGCGCACTTGTCGCTCACTCAGTCAACCGACCGCCCGTACACCCGTCCGTCCGTCCGTCCACTCGCCTGCCGCGTGCCGTTCGTTAGCCGTTCTTGTGTGGCTTTCCTATTAACATTACAGGCGAGCAGAGGGGGTGAGGCGGGTAGTCGGCACCCTACGTCGCTTAATGCTTAAGCGTATCGCTTTGGCTTGTTGTTTCCTTCCTCACATCCTGCCAAGGGTGTGGGCTTTTCCTTTATTGTTTTTGTTGCCTTTTGCGCACGTAATTTGTCATAATGTCAACAAGCGAATGATGCGCAACCCAGTTGCGATATGATCACAGCAAGTGGATAAGCATGGCTAGCAACTTGTGCATATATATATTTTTGGATGAGTTACGTTCTACATGTATCGATAGGCAATTAGATATATGGCTTGTCTACTTCCATCGGATGCCTCATGGATTAACGTGAGCTCATTGGAGAGCAGGTTGCGTAGATCAGCGCGTATTTTCTGGATCTGAGCAACTGTTGCATTGGCCGGCACTTGCACATGAATCTCTTGCGGATGATTGGGTGGCAGAGTGATGTCACTTATTGCCCGTGTCGTCTGGTAGCTGCTCTCTGTGGTGTAGCCAGAGGACTGCGACTCGGTAGTTGTCAGTCTGACGCTCTCCGAACTGTTGGAGCCAGATAAATCTGTTGAGACCAAGGATATCGAGCTAGGTGCTGCTAGTGACAGCTCAGAATTTGTTGAAGCCGGTAAGAGGGACGTTTGACTATCCACTAAATCGGAGTTGCTTTCGGGTGCAAGTCCACGCTTCTCTCGTGTTTCCAGCAGAATGTTGATTGACTCATTGCTTTGACGGGGAGCCAACCCGGAACTTTGTGGCAATTGATTCCAATCTGCGCTTGGAGCTTTCATTGTTTCATTATGGTCCATGATTAGCCGGTCGATTTTTCTGTCTCCTTTTGGGCACTGCCGGAGGAGTCTTGCCAATAAACTTGCAACCCAGTGATATATCAGTAAGAGTGCTCTGATCCGCGGTGAACTCGGTTTGACTGCCGCAGTTGAAATGCGAATGCACCTTGGCCAAATCGCAGCGAAAAGCGTTGTAGGCAGTCCAATTCACATCGGTCATCTACATTGATAGTTCGTGAATATAAATTACAGTTATAACTTATCTTTTGGTGTTTTACTAACAAAACACATTTGAGTCTTTCCTTCTGATTGCTGCTGATTTGATGTCAGGTTTGGAGATTTTTCCAAACTCATAACGAATTTTGTTTTTTGAATTTGCTCTGGACACTTTAGAGATTTAGATTTGGAGCCAAAAATATTACTGTACCCAAGTACATATATAACTAAAATCTACAGTTACAATGACAGCACAAACTAAGCAATTGAATTTTTATATATTTCAATATTTTAATTAAATATTTATTGTGTTCAAATAAATTTATTTATTTAACTTAATTTAATCGATATCAATCGAGTAGTAATAAAATTATTAAAGTTTGGTAAAAATTAATCAACCTCTTCAGCGTCGAGTTGTGAAAACTGAATGGTTTAAGTAGAAATAAGAATACCTTTCCTTTCCAGAGAGATCCGCATCTCGTTGAGGGTCCTTCTTTCTGCAGATGCCTTTTAAAAACAATTCGCGCATTTTTCATTGCTAGGCCAAATAACAAATGAAAATATGACGGATGAACGCGAATTGGGGGGAGGGGAAATGCTCGGGCTTAGAGCCAAGTTGAGAAATCAGTTGATTTTGTTATTGTTGTTTTTTTTTTTTTTTTTGTAGCTGTTTGTTGTTTTTTGATGGCGTCCACATAAATCATTTTTTGTTCGCCATTTCCCGGACTGCCTGCTGCATATTTCATGGCGGTTTTGTTTACTCTACTTGCTACAGATGAGTCGGGACGAGGCGTGCGGGTGCGGGTGCGGGTGCGGGTGCGGGAGGGTGAAACTTGCGCTTAGCATCGACGACAGCTCTTTGACTAGGCTGCCTTTGCTGGTCTGCAGCTAAGGTAAGCCCAGAGGCCGCCTCAACCACCACCACCCTCACGCCACCCCCTTCTACCACACGCCCCACTTTACGAGCATTTCTGTTTGTTTCTTGTTCGTTTTTTTTTTTTGGTTTTTTTTGGCAACGTGTACGTGGAGCAATCCCAGCCCGGAACCCCCCAAAAAGAAGCAGCATTTCGAGCCGTGGTGAGGGAGGAAGGAGGCGAATATTTAACTTACGTTAAGTAAATAATGGGGCGTTCATATGACATTGCGACTGGGGCGTGTGGAAGTGGGATCTCACATACCCATCCACCTACATAAATGCGAGTATATCTAGATATGTGAGTGTGTGTGTGTGTGTGTGTTTGCAGTCACTGTTTGCTTCCACATTTCCTTTTGCTTAATAAAATAATATATGAAAGTTGCTTGTTTAAAAAAATAACAAAAATTCACACACAAATATTTCAGTGGTAGAAAGTCGAGGGTCGCCGAAGACATTTCTTGAACTGAAGTAATTCTCCCTAACTTACAATCTCTAATTGTGAAATAAGGCTTCAACTGGCTAAGAGAAAATTTGGTCTAAATACGCAGCAAAGTCGCTTTTCCAGTTCGAAAAGCCTTTTCTATTTACCAAAGAATAAATTTAATTCGACTTTTAATTCAACAAAAATAAATTTTTCATTTGCTTAAATGCAGATAAAATAAACCAAATTATACAATTTTTTTATTATACTTTTGGCATTTGTCAGAAATCTCAATTTGATTGCATAAGCAGTGGAATACTTGAAAACAATGATTGTTGTTTATCTGCAGTTGCCACTTAACCTGTGAGAGTTTAAGAGTCAAATCTGAATCTGAAACAATCACCTGACAACAATGGGGCTAAGTTATTTGTATGTGTTTTAGCCAAGAACTTTGCAGCCGCCAACAAGAAAACGGGCTGACTAAATACATTAGTAAATGTGCACTGAATACACATGTGCATTCCATGTGCACACTTTTCACTACACAATGTATTATGTACACACATATATGGAAATACATATATATACATATGTACATCATGATATATGTATGTATGCAACTATAGCTTTGTGGCGTAGGCTAGAAGCAGAGCAAACGCAGCACAGTGGTAAAAATGCAATTCTTACTTATGACATATGTAGTCATTTGCAAAAATGACATTTACGGAATTATATTCAAAACTCTTGCAGAGAATAGAATATTAATTAAACATAAAATAAATATAAATTAAGACTCCTTAATTTCTCGTTTAAAAAAATGTTTGCTTGAGCACTTTTTTATATAAACTCAGCATTTCATAACTTTGCATATAAATGTGTTTTTTAAGAGAAGTTTAAATTTACTTAAAGAATTTACTGATTCAAAAAAATATTTTTTCTAAAATCTGCGTAAAATGCAAAATATTAAATATTGATTTATAAATTATAAACATTTTGTGTAGACTTGCATAAATTAGCATTAACAGGTTAACAATTTTGATATATTCTTTATTAAAGCCAAAAAATAATTTGTATATAAATTTTGGCCTTAAAGTAAAACTCATTTTAATAAAATAACTACTTTTACGATATATTCTTATTATAAATAAATTAAATTTAGAGCACATGCAACTCCGTCTATGCTCTAAATTAGTTCAACTTGGAGTCTTTGGCGTCCACCGTGCGAGAGCAGTTTGCAATAGCAATATAAATTCAAAATTTAAAACATCAAATACAAATACAAATACAAACAGAAATGCAAACACAAGAATACATTCAAATGCTATGCTGCTACTATGGTTGCCAATGCTTTGAGGCGCCCCAGCACCAACCCCAAACCCCAACACATGATGGAAACACAGAGCAGCTGGCAAAGTAGCACTGAAAAGTGCCAAAAGGAATGCAGAACAAAAAAAATGGGAAACGCGAAAAAGTGGATACGTGCGAGCTCTGTGTGCTCCGGAGTATGTAGATGCTTCTGTGCAAACAATATCCCGCAGTGAACTTTATTAAATTACACGATTTTGACAGTTAAGCAGCAGGGAACTCCACGCCGCTGCCTTCTGCCTCCTGCCCCTGCCCCTGCCACGGGCACCGCCCCTGCCAGCGTCCTTATTCTCGTTGCCATCTTGACGTTTTAGGACTGGTTTCTGTTGTTGTTTAGCTCTGTGCTCGCTCTGCGAGTGTTGTCAAGAGAAAATCATAATTTTTTCTTATACATTTATTTTATGTAATACACTTGAAGCCGCCAGCTCAGCGAACCCTCCCCGAAAACTCCACCCGCACGACCTGCACACGCATTTATGTTGTCTGGCAACGCTGAGCACTTTCTGAGTATTCCTTGGGGGCCGGTTTAGGCAAAATGGAAGCGGAACATTCGTTGACGGGGAGGGGGGCAGTAAATACGAATTGTGCGTTGTTTGGCAATGCCATAGTCGAAATCTTTGGCAATTGCGCGTTGATTCAGTTGTGGCCGGGAGCGGTTACCAACTTTTATCATTCCGCAATTAGCGTGGCCCATGTCTGCTGCGCTTATCGTTTGTAGTAGTCGTCGGTAGTAGTCGGGTGCGGGTCAAAAACTTGCCAGATACTCCTCTAACAAGCCGCTGCCGCTGCCGCTGCAGCTGCCGATGCCGCTGCCAAGTGTAAATATTTGTACACCATTTCAGTCGATACCTTGAAAAACGGCACAACAACAACCACGATAAGCACAGATAGACTACACAATATGTTTGTACACTCAGAGAAAAAACGACGTAAAAAATGGTTCAATGATTTATTTAGATTATAAGTTTAAAACGGAAATTTTTTATTGAAGCTGATTTGGTCTGGTTCTGAGATCTGATCTTAGGTAATGTTTTAGTTGTTTTAAATACTTGAAATAATTATGGCTTAAATAATATTACTAATAAAATTCAAATTTAAATATTCAAATACAACTAAAAGTAATTAAAAATCGATCTGAAAGTATTCAAGTCATTGTCTAGTAAATAAAAGCAATTTAAATTTAGATCAGTTTTAGTTAGCTTATCTTAAAAGATTTTTATATTCAATAATTTTTGAAATTACAAAAAAACCCTCTTAAATTATTTATAGATTCATTTATTTTTTAAGTGTATTTGAAGTATACATTTTTTTCTACTTCTATTCTATATAGAAAGAGTAAAATGAGCGAGAGCAGTGTTTTTGGAACCGAGTTCAGAGTCTCTGTAGGCAGTCTTGTTTCGGTCTGGGGGCATGTTCAACGGTTATCTATGGGGGCACTTAAACGGTATGGTACAAGATTTGCCCATTGAGACGAGACATATATATGGTGTTTACATTTCCACCGTACATAAATGTTTCGATAAGGAAACATGCCTAGCTGCACGCCGATTCCCAACTATCGTCTTCCCGAAAACTATAGATTCAATAATTTCAACTCTTTGATAAAATCTATTTTGGTTTTAAATGGTAAAAATCGAGAAACTCCTACGACCCATTTAGTGTTAAATGAGGCCTATTAAGTTGCATGCATGTTTTGGCAATGCAAAAAAGAATCTTTTCATGTGCAACCCTCTGGCTGGTACCGTCACTGACTTTGTGGCAACCCTTTTGGGGGGTGGAGAGAGTGCGCCTTTTATTCCTTTTATGCTATCTGTGATTATTTTCCACATCGCTATGCCCATTGTCTATCAGAGGCCTTTTGTCCAACCGTATCTAAACAGGTGGTCCCAGCATGTGGCCGGGCTGGCTACTGAAGTCGCAGCAATTCCCGCTTCTTTTGTCTGATCCTGGGCAGCACAAGAGAGGGTGTTCCTTCATTTCCTTTTATATTTTTTGTTTTGCTTGTTTTTCTTATTTGCAGTGTTTACCTTTCAATCAACAATGATATTATATATTTAAATAAATATGCATACACAAAAGCGACTGCGTTTTGATTTCTGGACATGAAGTCGACCGCAAATTATTCCTTGGACTCGAGCAGGGAATATTATGTAAACAGGTGTGCTAATTGTGGGTTTGAGTCACTTAAAGTTAGACTTCTTTTCAATTTAATAAGCAGTTGTTGTGACAGCGCATATATATTTTGAGATTTGTCATTATAAAACAATCGAATTTCCGTTATGTCAACAGCTAACAGTAATCGTCGTGATTACTTAACTTATCTATAACCCGAAGGTAAACTGAGAACCCCATCGAGTGGACGTTCAAGCAGCAAAATACTACGAAAAACTGATATGTAACTTGGATCTATCCATAGAAATCCAAATGATTATTCGAATAAAGGTAGAAACCGTAACAATTTAAGTGGCACACCCAACTGGAGAATACCCAATCTTAGGCTAAATTTCTATATTGGAAGGTTTGAAGAAACGATTAAAAATACTACTTTGTGATATATAAATTAACTGAAAATAATATAATTATCTATATGATAGGCACCGCTTAAAAGTCATTAAAAAAGGCATTGATAATATTTCAATATTATAATTTTTAAATATTATAATATTTATATATATAATATTTTTGTTGTAGTGCGTAGAATGGATACGCAATACCTAAAATTAAAAGATATCGAATTCTTCCATATATATTTTTCGCCAAATTTGTATATGGTGTGATCCGGAGATCCACTCATAGTATTTATTTGAAGCAGCTGGACAGTTGGGTACTTCGGCTGGCTTATCAGGCTTATGGGCGATAAACTTATCGCCATAGGCCTTTACAGTCAGTCAGTTATACTCAACGTTAGCCAAATAGATAAGTGTCACTCTTCGCATACCAAATCAAAAAAAAAAAACATCAATTCAAAACTAGGCAAACATTTGATCGATTCAGTCGAGAGATTCGTAACTCAAACGAGACAGTTTCGATTGTTCTGCAAAGAAGAAGAAGTTCGTCCAACTTCTAAGAAATGCCGACGGGTTCTTTATTTGTAGAATGTGGTCTATGCTGGGGCTTATGTTGCGCTATTCTAGCACTATTTACACTAGATGTTGAACTACTTTTTCAACTGTATGTGTAACCCTGCCTCGCACCGACCACTTGAAAATGTCAAATAAAGTTGTATAACTGGGAGCCCTATTTATAGGCCTCCAAATGGAGTGGGGCTTACCATGCTACTTCAGGCGGCTTAGTCCACTGAAGTGGCCATAAATGTGGCTGTGATTGCTGATTATGGGGTGTTTGTAAGGCCTGCTACTTGGATTTAAGTCAAATATAATCGTTTATTAAATCTAAAGTAAAGTTATTTTATCTGTTTGAAGTTAACCGCTTAACGGTTTCCATTACCAACTCACAGTTGACCTAGTGAGGCGGGTCTGCGGGGAAGCGCAGAGGAAGGTAGATAGATAAAAATAAAGCAACTTTATAAGGCTAGACAAACTGGAGCAATTATATAAGCTTAGAGCACAAATCGCTACTCCCAATCTTTCTTCCCATATAACTTTAAGAAGACTGCCAGAATCTGTGGCTGCTCTCAGTAAAAAAAAAAATTATGGGGAAAAAAGGACAAGAAGGGATTCCGACACTAATCATATTATACATAATAAGGATGTGATGATACCATTGTTTTTTTTTTTTTATTGTTTACCTATGCATTATAATCTTAGAAATATACCCAAACGAGTAAAAACTGGTTTCTTTGTGACTTTTCCTTTAACACTTTTATTTATCTGTTACAAATTCTAGTTCAAAATTTAAAAAGCAACCTAATACTTAATCTATTAATTGCAATAAATAGTGAGCAGATCAGACTCCGACTTTATCAATAAAGATATTCGATGGATTCAAGCCACCACTAATCAGCTGCTTCAGTTTCAAATTTTCCAAACATAAGTGGCTTTATCAGATACGTGCATCTCCCAAGCGTAACTCAATGAAATCTTTTAAATCTTAGCCAAAATCCAAAGCTGCGAAACAGATAAATGGTTTTATATACAAAATGCACGACACCAAGTCGAGGACAAATAACGACTCTGGATGGCGAAAGCGATTTCGAGTTCGAGTCGGAGTACGGTACGGGTACGGGTCTGGAGCTAAGTAAGGAGTGACCTGGCCAACGACTTAAGCGTATGTCGCAAATTATGCGATGCTCGCTGAAAGCGTTCAATGAGCAAAATGATTTTATTGCATGCGGCCTTCTAAGCCCGAAAAACCACTCGAACCATTTGGCCATATGTTGCCATTTGTGACAAAACTGCACCAGGCACGACACACACACAAACACACACGCTGGATGGGTTGGGTAGTTAGCAGACAGACAAACAGGGAGACAGACAGAGGGAGGAGGGTGGGAGCAGAGGCAGGAAGATGCTGTTTGTCGTTTGTTGTCGTTAATGCCCAATGGGTGGCAAATTGTTTTTTATTATCGGTCGGGCACAGAGTGACAAACAGAGAGAGAGAGAGAGAGAGAGAGGGTTAGAGTGTGTGCGAGAGGGAAAGAGAGGCAAAGTCGACCCCTTAATGGTTTGGCTGGTTGGTTGGTTGGTTGGTTGACTGTTTGACTGGTAAGCTGTTCGCTTGTTGTTTAGTTGGTGTGACAACGGGCCAAAGGAGTTAAGGTCCATGCCACTCCTGGCCACCACTCCACTGGCGCCCGCAGGCAATTGTCGATTGCGTGAATAAAACTTTAATGGAACGACACAAATCCTATCGTATTTCCCTGCTTGTTGTTTCTTTGTAGTCTCGCCTGGCATTCTGCCGCGTTCCTAATGCCAACTAATTGAGTGCGAAAATGCCGTCAGTTTTGCCCACATTTTCTGCTTCACGTTTTTTTTTTTATGTTGCCATATTTCAAGACAAAAACAAATGACGCATAAAGTGCACTTAAAATGCAAGCAACTGGGAGGAGGAGGAGCTTGGGGGAAGGGGTGCTGTGGCAGTGGAGCCCAAAATGTGAATTGTGTATTATTACTGTTGCCAGCTGCCTGTGCACATTTGGGAATAACGCTAAAAAATGCCTGCAAATGGCTTTCAGCAGAACGTGGGCGACATATGCACAAATACATATCTATATATACATATATATATATATTTAGTCAGACATATATATGGTCACGCTCAGCACTGGGTACTGTCACAGGACACTCACGTAATAGTTGATTGGAGGCCATTGCACGTCTCAATTTGAAACGGAATCTCGACTGCAAACTTGCAACTAAGTAAAATTTATAGCCGCCTTCCTGGGCACGTGACCATGCAGCTACTCCGTATCCAACAGAGCAGAGATTGAGGAGCATAAGAGCAAATACAGACTATAAAAAAAAAATCAGCAATATTTTGAATACAATTTTATTAGTTAAAAAACAGAAATGGTCATGTTTAGGAACAATTTTTAAGGCTCTTATGCAGGGTTTTCTTTACTTAGAATTAAAAAATGGTATATTTATACTTCAGCAAACAATCATAAGAAATCGCTTCAATCACATTTTTTTTATAGTAAATAATAAATTGCTTAAATAACATTTGTTTACAAATTTGAAGACTATTTCGCATATTCTGTCAAGCAAGTCAAATCTGAATATCAAAATCAATTTGAAAAAATAGAACATAAAATCAAGAAAAAAGCTTTAAATTATTTGGCTCAGATCATCGACTGCCTTTAAGTTTTCAACTAAAAATTAAATAATTTTGGAAAAATTAAAATATTAAATGACTTTTTTTTATAATAAATAATAAGTTGCTTAAAGACATTTGTTGACAAATTTGACAACTCTTTCGCATATTCCGTCAAGCAAATCAAATCGGAATATCAAAATCAATTTAAAAAAATAGAACATAAAATTCAAAAAAATGGCTTTAAATTATTTCGCAGAGTTCATCGACTGCCTTTAATTTTTCCACTAAAAATTAAATAACTTTGAAAAAAATAACACATATTAAAAAAAAATTTGTTTGCTAAAATTGCAGATTTACCTTTAAATACACATATTAAGTTCATATTTTGTCTACTTTAGTTTTTTTGCATTTACGACAAATTTATTATTAACAGTTGAATTTAACATAATTCAGTGCAATTATTCTTTTGGGAGTTGGGTTGACAAAACGCATAAAGTATTCGCATAAATGCCGTCTAAACAAATTGCCAACTACGAGCACTCAATGCCAGTCTATGGCAGTGCGCCCCCTCCCCCCTCAATCAAAGGGCAGCCAACCCCAACTGCAACCCTTAGGCAAATGTGTTCTATTTCTTTTCCGCACACAGTGCCAATCTTTCTCCCTCTATAAATATGGCGACGTCCATTTTTGTGGCTGATATTTCAACAACAGCAACAGCAAAGCAGCTCCCCATTTATCCAACCATTCGGCGCCATCTTGGCTTCATCAAACGCACACAAAAGCCCATAAGGGCAAAGCCAAGATAATGGTAGCCTGCCAGAGTTGAGAACTGTGAGCTGGGAAATTGGGAACAGGGAGCTGGAAGCAGGGAGCTGGGAGCAGGAAACAGGGAGCAGCAGCTCAGTTTAGTTCATTCAGCGCATCAGGCAGGCAAATAAAATGGGTACCAAACGAAGTCGTTAGACCAACCGCCTACCCTTATCGCCCACACCCACACACCCCCCCTGCACACACCCACTCCCGTCCCTCCATCCCGCACCTGCACCTAGAACGTTTTGTGTGTGCGCGCTTCAAAAGGAAATCACCCCAAGTGTGTATTTTTATAGAGACCGCAATAAACCTTTTTTTTTTTTGCTTCTTTTCTGCGTCGTTGCCGCTCCGTGAAGCGCTTCGATGAATGTGAAAAGGTTGCTGCTGAATCCGTATTCCGGACTCCAGGTCCGGGTCTGGGTCCGGATCAGGGTCTGAGTCTCAGACTTTTGCCTTCTGCTTCGACTTTGCTGTTGGCCTTGTTTGATGGAGTTGCAGTTCATACACAATACAAAATCGGCAAACAGGAAAAAAAGGAAAAAAAATACTTGGCAAAGCTGTTGCCCATTTTTCTTGTTCTTGGCCAGGCATAATCATAAAGGCGGCCTCCTGCAAGCGATGTGGGACTTAGCCGATTGATGGCCGCAGCATTCAAAATTGAAAAGCAGTAACCATGTGCTGCTCCTCTCCTCGTACATATATATATATATTCCTTGGCCATTTACCCATTTTCTTTATGTAGAATGTTGGCCGCTGCTTGTTGTTTCTCTGTTTTATAGCCCGGTCAAGGGTGCTGGTCAGCTTGTGCTGCTCTGTCGGCTTGACGCTTGAATGGCTGCCAACGAGTGCGCGCCTTTTGTTTGGCCAACAGCGCAAAAAAAAAATAAAGGCAGCAGCAAAAAAAGCAACAAAACACAAATGCAAAGAATTACAAAAAAAATACAACAAAAAAAACAAATAAAAAAGGCGAACAAAATGCTTTTTGCAAAGTAACCAAAAGCGAGCATAAAAATAGAAAATTGAAAATAGAGAATGTGTGTGGCGGTCCCATTGTTTAATGGACGTCAGCTGGAATGTGCGCCAGAAATTGAAAAGTTATTGTGCTAACCAGCCACAGCCACAGCCACCGCCACCGCCGCGGGGAATGGCTATGGAAGATTGCTGCAAGATGGAAGGGAGATTGCGCGGGGGGATTGCTGGATTGCGGATTGTGGGGCTAGAGCGCCGTTGTATTGTCGTGACAAGCTGCTACTTAGATGGCACCCGTACGCTTTTTTGTGCCAGTGCACAAATTGTTAAACTAAAATATTTGACAGTTCATTTTTGGTTGTGGCCGCGGCCTTTTTATTCACTTGCTGGGCCAACAATTTTTTGGCACAATGGCGAAAATTTTTGCATTTTACAGTGCACGAAATGCACAAAAGCTGGCAGCCACAACGAGTGGGATTACTTAGCATCTAGCTTGTGGTTGCCCAACATTTAACACCAATACTAACAACAAAAAAAAAAAATGGCTGCTCCTGCACTCTGGCAAAAGCTGATCGACTTGCAGCACTCCTTGACTCTCGGCAAAGCATCTACAATTGCTTCACAACTCGTTCGACCGCAATTAAGAAATTACAGTAACAAAGAGGCAAAAAGCGCAGCAAAGCACACCACAAAAGCTCAACACAGTGCGAGAGCAAGAAGCACATGCATAAAGTAAATTATAATAGGCATAATAAAAACGAGGCAAAAACCAAGCGACAAGTCACAATGTTTTTGTTTCCATTTACTTTGCATGCTCTTCTCTTTATGTGTGTGTGCCTGTGTGTGTTAGTGTTAGTGTGAGTGCTTGTGGTAAGGCCTTAAGTGCTTGGAGCGGAATTAAAAGCAAACGCATTAAAAGGTGCCCAAAAAGAAATTCACCTTGGCAGCACAGCAAAAACACGCACACACACACACACACAGCAGCAAAATGGCGCAGCTGCAGATGGCGACAGATTCTTGCCGGTTTAATATTGCATGAGGCAACACAGATACACACACACACACACATAACGAACAACGGCAACGAGCAACATTTTTAATTATGAAACACTAAAAGTGGCAAAGCCAAAGTGCAACGAGCAAAAACCAAAGGGGAGGCAGTCGGGTGCGGGTGTCGCTTTGGCCAAGCTATTAACTTAAACGCCTTTTGCCGGTTAATGGAAATGAACCTCGTCGTGGCAATGGGCAGTTATCTGGTTAAGACAACGATGGGTAGTAACTGGTAGTAACTTGGAGCTGGGAGCTGCCGACACGCGCAGGTGTTTAGACCGACCCTCTTAGCCGTTAACCGTTAACCGTTAACGGTTATGAGCAGCGTGCCGTGCTCGTGTTAACATGGCCTAATTGTGGCATGGCAAAGCCCACATGTACTCAACTTCTTGTTCTTGCACTCCTGTTCTCCTGTACTCCACAAAATTCATGGGGAGGAGCCCCGTTTAGTTAACCGGGTTGGCTGATAGGGTGCACATCCCTGTGTACGTTCATATATTAAGTTACTGCAGTTGGCCTTAATTGCAGACACGTGTGCCGCACAAGTGAAACGCTTTAACCAACGACCCCCAACCGACGGCCAAGAAGTCAAGTGCCGATGCTCGCGCCCTTTTGTAGGGCCTCCTCGCTGGCACAGCTCCGAGCTGGAATGAGTTTGGCAATTGCATGGAAACTTAAGAAGCGTCTAAGCCGATCGTCGCCTTTAACTCTATCCATTTGCTTTTCCAACAAATTTCCACGCAGCTACAATTTCGCTGCTGCGTGAAACTCAAAACAATTATTGATATCCATTCAAATAAGGGGACATGTACACTAAAAAAAAAAACATCCTGAAAATGTGAAAATCACTCTAAAACCAAAATCGTCCAGAAACATAAATAGTTATTCTCGTTTTTCGAAATAATTGCTAAAAATAAAGAAAACATTTTTCAACAATTAGAAGTGACAATCCTCAAAAATAGTGTGTTTTGTGTGTTGCAAAAATTTTTTATTTTGAAAAAAAAACCCATTTAAAAAAAGTAAACATGCAATCGCTGATTAAAAAAATTGTTTGTGTAATTTAGTAATTAGTAATACAATTTCTCTCCCGACTGCTAAGTTATTTTAAATCAAGTTAGAGGCATTTTATAGACTATGTACAATTTTTATATATTTAAAATCTTAAGATAATAAAATAAGTAACCAAAAAAAAATATTTAAAATAATTCTTCTACTTACACACATTAAAAACATTAAAAACACTGAAAATTTAGTCATATTTCTTATACATAAATACGTAAATTCAATTTTGGTACTTGACTTACCGGAAAATTATTGTTGTCTTCCAAAATTATACAATTCGGTCAAATTTTTTTTGTGAGTGTACATTTTTACTGCAGCGTGAAACTCAAAACAATAATTGATATCCATACGTATACGGGAGAAGTGTGTGTCTACGGCCAGACGCGTGCTGCGCTGATGGGAGCTGATAGACAGCGAAGGATGATACACACTCAAATAAACCCAGACCCTCATCCTAACCCAAGTGCTTTTATTCATCTCTAGTTTCATGGCTTTGGACGCGTTAGTTTTTATTGCAGTGTTTACTTTACTTGGGCCATAAGCCGCAGCAACAATTTCACTACCAATACTCGTCTATCGATAGTTATGTGTATAGAAATACACGCACACACACACACACACACACAGGCACACACACCCCAGTCATCAATAGAAACAATGTTATAAGCTGGGCCATGGACTGTGCAACAGTTTGGCTGAAAACTGGTCTCAAAGTCAGCATAGTTTTGTGCTCGCTGGGGAAGGGGAAGAAAGGGGCTGCCTGCAGGGGTTGCTGCTTACTGCTGAAAATTGATTAAGGTCATTATGCAGCCGGGTAGAGTCGAGCTGCGAGCCCCGACAACTCACTGACACTTAATCCCAGCGGCATAATCAGCAACATATTGTAGCAAAACTTCTTCACGCTGCCATAAAAAAAATCCAAAAAGCAGGAATAACGAAAAATAGCAGTTTTGTATTTTCGAAATTTTACACCCTGCATGCGAGTAAATGTTTCGGGCTGCGGAGGGGGTCAGGAGGTTAAATGGCCGGGCTTGACTCAGCCCAAGTTTTATGGCTTAGCCATTTTTGTATAACAATAAACCTGGCCTAGCCTGGCCTGTCTGCACTAGCATGTAGGAGTGCCATCTCATCTCTATATGTATATATATATATATGTATATTCTATATATGTTTTGTATACGCTTTGGGTTTCTGGGAGCGGCTCGCATTATTCATGAGGTCAGTGGTTGAGCCGTAAACCCTTTGCCTCAAAGGCAAATTTCGCACAGCTGCACCGCCAGGCAATCCAGGCAATCCTGGCAATCAACGTAGGCTTTCGGGCCCAAGATCCCACTTCAAAAGGAATCAAGTACAACCAGCACCAGGACTGGACTACTGACGGACAGCAACAAGTGAATTAAACTGAAACCTGTGCTGTCTAAAAAGCACCACTTAGTCAATCTCCCCCCCACTTCCAACCCACTTCCAGTTCCGTTTTGACTGGCTTTAATGAAGGTGTCTCCTGCTTTGATAAACGCCCCCTAAACGCTGCAAATGTTTTTATTACATTAAAAGCATTAACGCTCCGCATTAACGGTATGTAGAGCAAAATACCAGCGAACAATACAATAAAAAAAAAACATATATATTGAGAAGAGAATCCCCTCACCGACCACGGCAGGGATGCAGTCGGGCAGAGTCACAGTCACAAGCCACAGGACAGCACACCAATATGTCATCATAGCCAGTGAGCAAACTGAATAGCTACACCCCGCATCCACTCCCCGCCCCCTTTCCACTTTTTGTGCTTGTTCTTGAGGGTTGTCCTCGGAACGCAAAGGGGATCTTTCAAAACAATCAGCGGGATTTCGTCATAGCTGTTACGTCCGTCCACAGGATATGCTTACTTATTTATATTTCCTGATCGCATAATAGGCTCTATTTGAACTGTGGTAAATTTATAAATAACCTAAAACGATAATTAAGCATTATTACTAACTATAAGTTATGGGAAATCAGATTATTCAAAAACTTTATCCTTGAAGTCTGAAACTAAACTACAAATTTGAGAAAACGCATTAATTGTCCTTTGGATTATAAATATGACGAACAAAATTAAGAACCTTGTGAATCTGTTCCATTTTATATAAATCCCAAAGGGAGTCAAAATATATCGGAGTACTTAAAAATTAAAAAATCTAAATACTTGAACAGGCAGCGAAAAACATATTTGAATTAGGAAAAACTACCCAGCAAAAACAACAAATTTTTTTTGTTATAACTTTAAAGTAATAAATTTTTATATAAATATAAAACTACTCTAAAAAAAATTTTCATGTTAAATTTCGAAATAAAATAAGTTTTTATTTAAATATTTATTATTTTTTTTAGTTCAAAAATTAAATTAAGTTTTTGTTTTTTTTTGGGTTTTTTTGTATTTATTAGTTGACAATAAATATAAAATTAAATATGGACAGCAAGCAACACAAGTAGAAATCTTAATTTATTAAAAAAAAAACTTTGCCAGCAATTTAGAAAAATTCTCAGATTTTCAAAACTTTAGCAAACCAAATACAGAAACAGTTTTTCCATAACTTCCTCTATAAGAAAATGATGACTAATGTTTGCTTGCTTTTTTCCCACTGTGCGTTCTTTTTATATGTTGTAACCAGACTGAGACTTGACTTTATCAGAGCGTCGGATAATATCCTGCCGAAGTGTGTGTGTGTGTTTGTGTGTGTGTGGAGGCAGTGTTGCATGCCACCCCAGCGTCTTTTGTTTGACTTTGTTGAATTGATTTCGTTAGGGAAATAACAACAACAGGCGACAGGATACACTCAGCAGCACCCTTGAACGCGCACTCTCCATTCAATTTGCCTTGGCTGCCATCCTTGGATGAGGAAGCGACTGCCTTTGGGCGAGGTTATCGCTGCCAGCGCTTTTGCCTCTGATGTTTCCATTTGTACAAAATAGAGCACTTAACGTTGGAAACTGCAAACAAATTATTGCACTTGCTGTCGCCAAAGCGAGTCATTCCCGTGTTGTCCCGCACTCCCTCCTCCACTCGCTCTGCCACAGCCACTGCTGCCGTTGCATACACTTAAAGGATTACAAGCGGATCTGTCGCTTGTTTGCCGCTAAATGGACGCATTTACTCGCCGGTCGCGTAAATATACCCACACAGTGGAGGGATTCGAAGAGAGGGTTGGGGTTGAGCTGGTCTGGTTGTGTGTTGATGGGTGGGAATGGGTATGGAGATGGGGCGAGCTTACAATGGACGGTCGGTTGCCTTGCGCGCTTTTTATGGCCAATGAATAGATGAATGAATGCATGACAAACTGACTAACTGAATGACTGACTGACTGTCTCACTGGGCGAGTGGGCGGTGGGTCTGTCTCTCTGTCGGTCTGTCGGTCGGTTGGATGAGTGCCCATGGAGTTACTTAATGGATTTGGTTAAGTGCTGCATTGACATTTTGATAAATGCTTTGGAACAGATGCGCTGACTGGCGCTGCGTTAAATGGGCGTTGCCGTTTGTATAACGCTCCCTGCCCTACATATATATATAAATATACATATATTTATATGAGCAAATATATATATATATATGTATGTCCTGGCCGCACTTCTTATGATAAATAGTTTATAGCAAAAAAGAAAAGCATTTAAACATTTGTCACTTGCCGCGAAACTGTTTCCAAATTGATTACCCAGCAAATTGTCCGTTCGCTCCAAGTAATCCGTTATAACTTTTTTTTTTTGGGGCTGTCAACATGATAACAAGTTAACTTTATTAATGCATTGATTTCTGACCATTTGTAATAACTCGACACCATTAAACCGGGACTGATTTTATGCTATGGTTTGTAGAAAATTACTGAAATATTCGGGTTCCTTATTACCCAATGAGGCATAATCTTTTACCCAAAATCTTGACACATTTTATGAAACTCTCCTGGGACTACTGCCGTCTAGTATCATTATTTTCATATACAGCAATACAGCCTGATCTCATAAGGCAGAAGAAAACCAACCTTAAAAACTGGCTCATCTAAACGCATTTGCACTAAACTTTTACCATTTTTTTAACCGCTAAATTGCTGTGCTGGCCAAAAACAAAAAGCGCAATAAAAACAAGGAACACATTAAGCTGAATCTCAACTGAAATCCACCCAACCACCCACCAGAAGGACAATGGACACAGACACGCGTCCCTGACCATAACCAAGTGTCAATTGTTGTTGTTGTTGTTGTTGCTGTTGCGGACACTTATTTAGTTGGCCTCAAATGGCAAAACTTTTTGTAATGTTTTGAAGTGCCTCTAATTAGATAATATGCGGCCCGGGGTCAGAGTCGTGCAGATGACGCCGCGCTTTTCCTATGCAAAGTGACTACGCGTGCAATGGCCCCAGCCAACCGGTCCCAGTCTCAATCCCAGTTCCCCTCCCTAAGCCTGGCCTGAAATAAAATAAAAGCTAAAGTTAAAACCAAAAAGGCAAGCGCATAAAAAGACAGCCGATGGCACCGCGTGCGCAATTTGAATCCTAATGGATGCGTGTGGCGCAACCAAACGACTGGCGGACACGCGATGAGGCAACCAGTGAGGTGGTTCACCAGCAGGTCGAAGTGGAGGTGGCAGACAGCTGGCGAAGGTGTAAAGTTCACGTGTGTCCACTTACCAACCCTGTTAAGCGCAACCACACACACCCACTCCCAGAGTGCTCCTCTTGTGCTCTACCCGCTTCTGCTCCAGTTCCAGTTCCCGTTACCGGTGACGTTTTATTAATGCGTTTGGAGTGCTTTCAATGTTTTATCGCGGACCAAGGAACGATGTCTATCGCCAGCTCTTTCATATTTCTAACCCTTTCCGGGTAATGCATCGACAGTTGCGTAATAACTTTTAGTTGGTCACTTTGCCCGGACATCCTACATATGTACATGTGTACCTGGAGTCTATATTGTCTATAAATAGTCGCCACTTTCCTATTATGATGATTATGAATTTGAGCTGTGACTTCGACTGCCTTTTATCTAAATGGGTCTTTTGTTTGGTTTGCGACTAATGGAATAGGCGGAGCCACACTCTACTGGCCACTGTCGATTATACACATTGGGAAAACTGTCCTGGACTCGAAAGGGTTGCTGGCTAATTAAGTTGTCAGCTTAATAGCAACAACAAATGTGGAACATATGTCATTTAACATTGTGGTAGGGAATTTCCTTATACTCATCTTGACAAGCACCTTGAAAAACACCTTTTTCCGAATGAGCTTATTGTGAGTTCATGTTAAGCCTATTTTAATTGCAGTTGTTATCGATTTTTATCGTTCGATGTTATCTTTTTATAATAATAATACTATATCACGATACAACGAGAAGCAATAGCAATAAATACATCCTACAAGCTGCTTATTCCAAATCAAATAACATTATTATCCTCTTTTTTTTAGAATTGCAAGGAAAATTAATTCAGATTTGTTCGTTTTTTATTTTTCAGTTAAAGACACGTTTATAAAAGTGAGAAAACCAAAATTTTACTCGCCGTTTCCAACTCATTTAAATTTAATTATATTATTATATTATTGAATTTAATGAAAAAGAAAGAAAATGAATGAAAAAATATATATAACAATTTTTTCACATATTTAACTATAATCATGAAAATTATAAATAAATAATCGATTTCTCTTCGATTTGGTGCTATTATTTGTTCGCTACTTCTTGCCTTTTTTCTCTTCAAATAAAAATATAAATTAATATGAATTTTAGAAGCATTATTAACTATTTATAAAAATCAACACTTATTGGTTTGTTTTTATTATATTTTACGCAACTTTAAATCTTTCTAACCATGTTTAAAAGTAGCTTTCCACTTTTAAATAATCTTTAAAATTTTTTGCATTAAAAAGAGAATAAATTATAAGCAAAAGCTTGGCAATTTCATAGCTATCTATTCAACCATATTTATCTATTCATTGAAATCGTATGAATATCTTTTAAGCTGCTAACACTTTTAATACTGGCTATGTGAAATAGCCAAAACTTTATATATGCAGTTATAAATTATCAACTATTTTTGTGTGAAAGAGTTTTAAAGCATTTGACCAGCTGCTGGCAGCAAAGAGCCAAATAAGCGTAAGCTTAAAAGCAGCCAACAACAAACACCAACAGCAACAGCAACAACAACAGCAACAACAACAGCAAACGAGGCGCTTTCAAGTTTTAACGCCAGCTACAAGACAGGCTAAAGCCCAAGTGAATTTGGCACGACGATGAAGAAGCAGAACATGTGGCAAAGCCAGCAAACGGCTCCACAGCCAGCCATTTTGTTGGGTGTTCCCCGCAACGCCCCAGACCCAGTAATAACATTGCTGCTGCTGTTGTTGCTGTTGTTGTTGTTGTTGCTGCTGCTTTCGTGTTGTGTAAAGTATGTGGGCGAACCTTACCGCACCGCCCACTCATTCTTGTTATTGTTGTTGTTGTTGCTGTTATATTTGTCTTTGGTATGTTGCGATTATGCAACAAGCTAACAGAGTGTCCAGTTCTAAATGCCATTTTTTGGCAATATGAATTTTTGAACATTTCCCGAACACAGCAAGTTACACATAGAGTGAGAAAGAGCGAGGTAGCGCTGCTAAGACACGTAAACAGAGAGAGAGAGAGAGAGGGGGAGTTACAAAAGCTGCAGCAGCAGCCTTTGGCCATTGGGCTGCTGAAAATGTAATCCCTGCTTTGGCGCACATTTCACGGTTGCCTTTCAGGTTTCTAGCATATTTAAGCCCTCCGCCGCACTTTCCGCAATCAGCAGCAGCCTGCTACAAAACTCCAAGCTGTCTCCAAGCTTAAATCTACGCATACACACACTTGCGTACTTATGCTTACACAAATGTGCGTGTTTCTCTTTGTGCGTATATGTGTGTGTGTGTGTGTGTGTGTGTGTGCTTAAGCTTTCGCTGTCTACATTTGTACATAAATTTCAACGCCTTCGATGGCAGCCATATGGCTTTTACCTGCCTGCCTGTCGGGATAACATTCGAATTAAATTCGTTTACGATTGTTTTCTTTTGTCTGGCGTCCAAAAGTATACCACACTAAATTTCTAATGTATGCATATGTCAAAAGGATAGCACGGTATTTAAAATCGATAAGTATGTCTTGCTGCAATGTCTGTAAAGCTTTAAATAACATTCATATACCCCCAATTGTCACTCAACGTGGTGTCAAAATGAGGTTAGGTCACGCATATATTTGTATATATTTTGTGGCATTGCAATTGTCATATAAAAAAGTACCTAAAACTGTCAGCCAGCGTCGGCGGTGGGCAGTTGGAAGTTGCCAATTGCCAGTATTTTACGGCATATATGCTACTACCACATCAGTCCGTCAGTCAGTTGATCAGCTTGGCGACCAGACGCAAACTTTAACAGCTTTAAGGTCAGTTTACAGTTAAACAATGATACAACAACAGTACACATATCATAACAACAATAAGGCAATGGCAGCCAAGTGCTGTTTGACTGTGTGTGCGTGTGTGTGTATTTATGTATATATGTATTTTTAGTAAACGTACAAATTCGCAACACTGGATGCAGACATAGTAAAAGAGGAGAGTGTGAGCAAGAGAGAGAGGGAGAGAGAGCGAGAACGATAGAGTCAATGTAAGATAGCAAGCAAGAGTAAGCGAAAAAAGCTGAAAAAGCTTTGAGACCACTCCCCGAAAAGTTCAGGCGACGGCGCAACGTCGACGCACACAAAACAACCAATCCCAGGCATAAATACACAAAAAAAAAAACACAAACACACACACACACACACGTAGTGAAAACGAAAAACTGAAAAACACATACAAACACAGAGACAGATAGAGGCAAAAGCAATGTGTTACAATGCAATTTCCCCGCCAGAGCGTCGGTTGCTGTTGTTGTTGTCGTTCTTGTTGCTGTTGTTAGTGGGCGACCAACCCAAACTCAATTGTTCGGGCCAAAAGACAAAAAGGCTAGCTTGGAAAACTGGCACAGTCAAAAAATATGAGCAAGAACAACAACAACAACAGCAACAATAACATAACTAACGGCACAGGGTGCAGCAATAGCAACAGCAACAGCAGCAGCAGTTTTCCAATTGGAAGTGCAGTCTGATTTCTAAGGGTTGGGCTGTGATTATGTCAGCAATACATGTGTGTGTGTGTGTGTGTGTGTATGTGTTTATTCCACCTTCACCCACCACTAGCAGTAGCAACATATGACTGCAAAGCAAAAGCAAAAGCAAAGCAGCGGTTCGTCAGTTGCTTTCCAAGCGCCGACGCCGCCGCACTTGCTACACGAGCGCTCGCTCGCTCGTCATTCGTGCGACGCATTTCAAACTAAGCTAAACTTTCCGGTAACGGTAAAAAGAGAAAAAGAAAATAGAAAAGAAATCGTTTTCGCCGTTGCCGTTGCCGTCGGCCAATGGCCATGCGCCATCCTCGAACGAAAAGTGTTGAAATCGAAATATCTATGAAATTCCAAAGCAAAAAATGTGACCAATGCAAGCAAATAACTGTGAAAGTGTGTGCAACATTTTTTAAAGTAAAGCAACAACACTGCTAGAGTCCTCTATAGATTCATATGTTTAAATCTATGCAAACGTGATCTTGGCCAGCATCTTTAGCCTACTCGCAGAGCGCGCTCAGGCATGGAACTTTTGAAGCTAATGATGTTCAAAAGTGACTTTCTGTCCAATGGCAAATGTGACGATCGCGTACCGCCCATTAACCTAAGTCAATTGCCAGAGTTTCTATTGTGTAAGTGGGTTTTAACTAAAAATAAAATACACCCGTTACACAAAAAAAAATAATATACACAGACAAACTTAAAGATCCCACTTCAATCCAAGAGGTTGAGTCACTCATATATAATATTATCAACTCTTTATTAAGAAAGTTAAGATATCATCTTTAGCCAGTAATGCCTTATCAGCATTTCTATAAATAATATAAATAATTATTTTTTTATTAAATATAGAATTGGAAAAGTGGTTGAGGCTTAAATACTAAATATTATCAACACCTTAATTAAAAGTTAAGAAATCATGGCTACCAAAGCCTTAAGTGCATTGCTATATATAATTTAAATATGTCATGCAAATCTGAAAAAAAAAACAGTCTAAACATATAGACCATAACTTTATACCTAAGATATTAAAGTTTCTTCAGTTACAATATGTTTAAACTATTCAACCTAAATGTAAACTGTAGCAATAGTTTTCTATATATCTAAAAATCTACCATTTTCCTAACTAGTTTTCTATGTATCTTCCATAACTGTAGCAATAGTTTTCTAAATATTTTATATCTGTGATGGAATCCCCGATCACACTTTAAGCTTGTTTTTGTCAACCCAATGTAGGCAAAAAGTATGCAATGTTATTATACGAAATTGGCTAAGATATATTTTGCTTATAGGTTAAGCTTAGCCTTAAATGAAGTTTAGAAAAATAAACTTTGCTCTTAATTAAGAACTTGGAAACTTAATAAAAATTACAAATATTAAATTTAAATTGAAATTGAATCATTTTTCTAACTTTCATTTGATCAAAGTGCTTTTGAAAAAAATGTACTCAAATTACAAATTTGTTAATTCATCGTTTCGTATATTAATTAGAATCTGCAGTTGCAATAAATACTTCTCTCTATAATGTTGAATAAAACCATAATGATAATTCAGTTGCAAAATGATTCTTAATTTGCCACAATTTTGTAATGCAAACAAAAACAAAACTGAAGAAAATTCTATATTTTTTTACAAATGAAAATGAATTGCTTACTTTGTCGATAAATAATAAGTGAATTAACTGTTTCGAAACAGCAACTTCGATAGTTATTTT
The DNA here is from genome assembly GCA_035042365.1 of Drosophila dives. NCBI lineage: Eukaryota > Metazoa > Arthropoda > Insecta > Diptera > Drosophilidae > Drosophila > Drosophila dives. The sequence continues at coordinate 1,730,614 of JAWNLJ010000357.1, read as the reverse complement.
ACAATTTTCATAATGACAGTTTTTAAGTAGACGAAAGTTCAGATTTTGATTGAAATTTGAAAACAAGCAGCTCAATTAAAATTCCATTCATTTTAATTTGTTTTTCGAGAATCGAGAATAGCACAAAACCTAAAAACGAATTTGAAATAGATTTTAACCAATGGAATTTGGTAAATTAAATTATATTTTTTTTGTGTTGTGGTAATTAATAATATCCACTTTGTGTTGTGCACTTGCAGCGACGATACCAAAGTGTGGCGGCTGCCACGAGCTGATTCTGGATCGGTTCATACTGAAGGTGCTGGAGCGGACCTGGCATGCCAAGTGTCTGCAGTGCAGCGAATGCCACTCGCAGTTGAATGACAAGTGTTTCGCCCGGAATGGTCAGCTCTTCTGCAAGGAGGACTTCTTCAAGTAAGTAAATTTCTTAAATGGGATCACCGGTCGCAAGCCGTGTTGCCAACACATTTGTTCTTTTTTTTGTTGGTTATCGTTGATTGGTTTAATGAAAATCTCTTGTTGTCCCGTTGCCAATGTTTGGGTCGAACAGACGTTATGGTACGAAATGTTCCGCTTGTGATATGGGCATACCACCCACTCAGGTGGTGCGTCGCGCTCAGGACAATGTCTATCATCTGCAGTGCTTCCTCTGCGCCATGTGCTCGCGTACGCTGAACACCGGCGATGAGTTCTATCTGATGGAAGACCGCAAGCTCATCTGCAAGCGTGACTACGAGGAGGCCAAAGCGAAGGGTGAGCAAACCAAATAGCATCTATATGGATCCGAAAATTAACCACGCAACCTATTGCAGGTCTCTACTTGGATGGCTCACTGGATGGGGATCAGCCGAATAAGCGACCTCGTACCACGATCACCGCCAAGCAGCTGGAGACATTGAAAACCGCATACAACAACAGTCCGAAACCCGCCCGACACGTACGCGAGCAGCTGTCGCAGGACACGGGCCTGGATATGCGGGTGGTGCAAGTCTGGTTCCAGAACAGGTGAGCGCCACCAAGCCAACTGATTAATCTATCCGCCTTACTAACTATTTTCATTTCTTTTTGTTGCCTTAGACGAGCCAAGGAGAAGCGACTGAAAAAGGATGCAGGACGAACGCGCTGGAGCCAATATTTCCGCTCCATGAAGGGCAACTGCTCGCCTCGCACTGACAAATTCCTCGACAAGGATGAGCTAAAGGTGGACTACGACAGCTTCAGTCATCATGGTATGTCATGGCAATGTCCAAAAATAATATTCTATTTACAATTACTGCTTATTTAAACTTAATTTTTGTATTACAATTTAATGTTGATTACCAATTTATTATTAAATATTTTGTATTAATTTAATTTAAAAAACAATTTGATTAAAGTAGCTAAATATTATAAGAATTATTTCCTCAAATTATATATCCTCTCTATATTCTTCCACAGATCTGAGCAACGACAGCTATAGCACCGTCAATTTGGGATTGGATGAGGGTGCATCGCCGCACAGCATTCGAGGTTCCTACATGCATGGCAGCTCGAGTCCATCGCAGTATCCGCCGAGCAGTCGCTCGCCGCCAGCCGTGGGCCAAACGCATACGTTTGGCTCCTATCCTGACAATATTGTGTACACAAATATTGGTAAGCATATTTTGGCTGGCAATGTGCGCATTACGAGAAGAGATTTTCAAGAGTTTGTTTCGTTTCTTTCAGATCATGCTGTGGGCTCGAATCTGCATCCAAGCAAAACACATCATCGCCTGCATAGTAGCAATAATGTATCGGATTTGAGTAATGATTCTAGTCCCGATCAGGGATATCCTGACTTTCCGCCAAGCCCCGACTCCTGGCTCGGCGACTCCGGCAGCACCAATAACACCAGCACCAACAATAATGCGAATACCAACAATAATAACAACACTAACAGCAGCAACAACAATAACAACAATAATAATAGCAGTGGCAGTGGCAGCGGGCCCTCGTCCAATACAAATGCCACACCGCATCCGAACCCTGCTACACCTGGCGTACATTACTGATACTCAAAAATACTTTTGCGTTATTTTGAGATGCAATCGCGCAATTTGTTGCTCGCGGCTGCCCAACAACAGAAGCATACTTCGCCGCAGTAGCGACGCCATTTTGAAAGCTCCCAAGTCCTTAACAGTGCTGCAAGCAACAAAACGAGAAAAAAGCAAAACAGAGACGCAACAGAAAAGCTTAACAGTTAACAGCGCCGCTATTCGTAAGCTTTCATTTTTTTACTGCATTTCGCTAAATGCACTCGTTTTCTTACTTTTAACTAATGTAACACAATTTGCTCAAGATTCTGTAATTGATTTTCATTTAGTTAACACTCACACTCGCTATAATGATTAAAGTACGAGAGTAACTTAAGTACATGGAATGCAATGTGGTATGTACCCATGGCTTTAAGAGAAAACTGGCTTAAATTAATGATACTTAGAATTATGATTACGTCACTTCCTTAATAGTTTTTGTTTTCTATTATTACAATGTATTTATATTGTTTAGCTTTGATATTTTAGTGTATGTAAATATTGTATATTTGTGTATAGTAAACAACAAAATGAAGAACTACATTTTAAATTAAATTAAGTCTGTATAGGGTCATAGAAATGTGGGGTCAATGCACAAGATTAATTAAGCCAAGCCCCAAAAAACAAGTTATTTATTGCTTTATATAGGAATACAAGAATTGCATAGGAGAAATATCAATTACGAAAAAGTGATGTCGTATATACATACATATATCTAAAGTAATACCAAAAAACACAAAACAAAAAAAAAATGATTTCAAACCAATAGAAATTTCAGTAAAATGCAAAACTACGTAAAACAAATGATAACGAATTTTTAAATTTATTGTGTATTACAATAAGTTTAAATTAATTCAAATAAATGCGATACAATTAATTACTATTTGACATGTAAGAATAAATGATACAACAATTGTTAAAAAACATGGACGAGTTTTATATATAAAATAAGTAATCTAAAAAAAAAATAGAAAATGGAACAATAATATGCATGGTAAGTGATATATGCTTGAGGAAATTATGTTGAGTATTTTATAGAATTTAGATATTTCCCACAGAGGCGCCCGCCAAATACCATTGAGAGTGAAAGCTCTGTGATTTCTTTAAATTTCAATTGCAGTTAATCTCTCAGTCTCTCTATCGTACGCTCCTTCTACTATTTCATTCATAGCAATGAGCGCAGTGAGTGAGTGCTGCTGATGCCGATGCTGATGGTGCGATGATGATCTGACATGTCTTCTGTTTTTTGTCTCAGTCTCTTTTTCAACGTTCGCGCAACGACTTCTCGTACCGAGAAAGCCTTTTGATGCGCATTGGCGCCGAAACTTACAAATTAGTCGATTACAATTATATATAAAAAAAAAAAGAAAAACATGAATCAATAATGTTTTATCTGCTTTATTTTGCAGTAATTAAAAGCCACATCAATTCGACGGTGCGTTCGAGTTCGAAATTTCGATGTCTATAAAAAGCGCTAAGCACTCTCAAAATCCAATTCATTTTTTTTGGTTTTTGTTATCGATGTGTGCGTGTGAGAATATCATGTGTGTGTGTAACAGAAAATGTGCTGCCAAATATTCAAATACAAATGTCGTAAAATGTTCTATTTTTATTTTGCAGTAAACTACAGCAAGCGCAGCCACAGCAATTTCATTTGTTGTTGTTGTTGTTGTCATATGCCACCAGTCTGAGTGTGTCTGAGATGCAAATGTGTAATATGTTTTTGTTTTTGTTGCGACGCCAAATTACATTTGCGGCCGATACGCCGCTCGATCCTTAAGAAGAGCGTCCCTCTACACACACCATATCATCGTCATTATCGGATACAGCAGCAAAAGAACTTTTCAAATCGTGACCAAATTCAGAATTGCCAAAAAAGAATAATATTCATAACGGACCTGTCCGCTCCGTGCATTTTACAATAATGCAAATTCAATGTATGCCAATATTGAAAGTAATTTTCGTGCTCTCAACAATTGTCGCAGTCACAGGTAAAAAAAAAATGCAATTAAATAAAAACAGAGCAACACAGTGTTGCCATATCTCGTAACAAAACTGCAGCTGATCCACTTACCTCTCTTTCTCTCATTACGCTACTCTCTTGTCCTAATTGCAAAGATTGTTGTTCGAGCCGAATTTTACTGTTTCGCCAACACACACTTCAAATTGAGGAGCATGTTGTCCAATTGGTTAATCCAATGGAACTTCAGCAGCAATTCAATGTCGACGGGCTGCCATCGGCAACGGACATGTTCAGCGATACAGCGAAAATGTTACAATTATCACCGCATTTAAGTTTCGATGGCGAATTGGCAACACTTGGGACAACGGAGCGTAACAGAAGCCCTGAGCTTTGGACCACCAACGAAGAAGACGAAACGACAACAACAAAAAGAGCAACTACACCTACACCAACAACAACAACGACACTGATTACAACAGTAATTACAACCACAAATACAATGGCAACGGGCGAACCACCGCCCGATGACAGCTCGACGCCGCATCTCCCAATTGACGCCGCCAATTCAGAGCGGAATCAAGAATCTGTATCGACAACACCTACAACAATAACCACAACAACAACGATGACAACAGACAAAAGTAGAAGGCCAGAGTTAACAGTAGACTTTAGGCTTCCCTGCAACGATGAATATATCAAGGCATTTTGCCTAAATGGCGGCAGTTGCTTTCGCTGGGATGATAACAGCTTTAACTATTGCGAGTGCCCCGTTGGATACGTGGGCGAACGCTGCGATTCAAAGACTGAAAATGGTAAGCAGCTGATTAAACCATATGTTTACACATACATAATAATAAAGCTTTTTGAAATGTCAACTACTTTTGCAGGCGTCTATGTACCGTTACCACCGCCGACGCCCGAGCTGAAGACGGCTCACATTGTCTTCTCGTTTCCCATGCTTGTCCTGCTCTCAACAGTCTATGTTGTGTTTGGTGCCGTTTTTATGCTGCGCAACGTTTCAGCGCTGCGACGCAAACAGCAACAGCTGCATTTGCACAAGCAACGCTATTTTGTCAGTTGTTAAAAAATCACAAATGGGGCTGCCAACTTGTTTTTTTTTTTGCTTTCTAAAAACTAACGTTTTTTCATTTGATTTGTTTGGAAACGCATTTTGTTTCACACCAAATTTGTTATAAATGCCAGTCAAGTTGGGCATTTGTCTATGATAATTTCCTTATCTTTACGTTGCGCAACGCTTTAATTTATTTAATTACATATAATTTTTTTCTGTAAATTCTTTGTATTTAGTTTCGCAAAATAAGAGCGCTCTTTGCTTTAGAAGCTTAGAATTTAAGCTTAGTAGATTTGTTTTGTAGTAACATTTTGTTACGCTAATTAGTATGTATTTAATATTAAATTTAGCGCTTATCACTGTTATTATTAATATTTTTGTAACACTTTGTTACGCAACCAAAAAAAAAATCAAACAGATTGTAAATTTCGAACAAATTCTTTTTGTAATGCAATAATCAAAAAAATATATATATACGGGACTCAAAAGTATATAAAACTGGAAATGTTTGCGTTATTATTTTATTCATCTTTTGTTTTATTTTATTTTTCTGAGAGAAGGCAGTTTGGCCTTCTGTTACTCTTCGTGCCATAATTTCCAATATCAAAGCTCAAGATCAGTTTAGTGGAGCACACTTGCGTTTTATATTTTATAATATATATTTATCCAATATTTCGTCCAAAAATTCTTTACAAATTTCTTAGAACTTACAGTTAAATGTATAGTAGAAATTATTCAAAAAATTCTTACTTTCATCATTTCATGTATGATTTGCTTCCTTTTTTTATCATGATCATCAATATGACAATGGTATGTATGCGTGTGTGTGTGTATTTTCGTATGTGTGTGTGTGTATGTGTGTGTACTTATAAATGCGTGTTGATGGATTATACGAATATACGTGTGAAAGAGAAAACGCCAGCATCAAAATTCAGTTGCAACCAATCACATCGAAACAGTTTTCTCAACTTTTGGTGGGTGACGGTTTGGAGGTGGTGTTGTTTGTTGTTGTTCCTGGTGGTAATGGTGGTCAATTTGTGTGTGAGTGTGTGTTGGTGTTTCCGTATATTCTGTCGATTTGTATGTATTTTTCTTTTTTTTTCTTGAATATATGCTCATGTAATCTTGGATTAGGGATATGAAATTCGTACAAAAATGATTAAAATATGTAAATGTTAAAAATGTATTTTGCTTTTTTTTGCTCTCGTGTTTATCATTTAATTGTTGGTTTTTTTACGTTGCGTTGTTTTCTTATTTGTTTTTATCGTTTTTTTTTCTTGTTTTTGTTTTTTGTTTTTAATAATATGTAATATATATAATAATTATTAGTGATAATCGCATGTCACGGGCAGGTCCTGTGTTGTAACATCTGCCGCGGCGTTCTTCTCCTTTAGATCCTTGGCGATATCCTAAAAGAGAAAAAGCGAAAAGCAAACAAAACGTGAATTAATTTCTACATTTCAAAGGATTTTCAAATTTAGAAGCAAATTATATTAAGCACGGGAGGAGAGTATAAAAGAACACAGAGTGATAGATAAGCAACAACAACAATTAAAGATAAAATGGCAATGACCTTGGCGAACGTTACAATTATAAAAAAAAACAGTGATACAAAAAAAAGAATGAAGAATTCGAATGATGTAAATTTAAATTCAAAGTCGTTTTTTCTTTTTTCTTTGATTTCTTTAGTTTTAACAGAGAACAGTTGTATAGTCAGCGGCCAAACAGAGTTGTTAGATCAGCTGTGCGTATATGTGTGTGTATGCATGTGTGTATGTGTGTGGTGTGTTTATGTTTGTGTGACGGGTGCAAGAATTAGAATGGGTAAAAGTTAGTCGTCAGTTTGTTTTTGTTGTTAATATGCAAATGCAGGCGACGAGCTGAAGTAGTAGTACATTAGATGCTGGAACAGTTCCGTTGTTTTTTATTTCTTGTTTTTTTTCTGTTTAGTAACATTCCATTTGACATTTGAATTACATTCACATAAGATATAAGAGATCATGCAGTTAGTCAACAGTACAACGAGGGAAACAGCCAATAACATTACGATTAACGTTAACAGAATACTGCAGCCGAACGAGACACAAAGTTAAGATTACCAACCATTTACGTTTAACATTTACGACAAAAGACTACTGCAGCCCATAGCATAACAGAGTTGCACTGCTTTGTTACAATACGAAAATTAAAAATAAAAAAAAAACAAACTGATGCACATACGAGAAAAGAACAGAAAGAGAGCTAAGACGAGAACAAAAAGAGTTAGAAAAAACAGCGATAGAGAGGAGCCCAACGCAGGATTGATTGATAAATGGAAGCTATTTATTTGTATGGCGCATTATTTATTTTTCATTTTTTTATTAACTCTTGTTGAATAAGGCGAGCGCGAGCGAGCGACGAGTGTTAAGAATTCGTTACGTATGTGTGCCTATGGGAAAGTGTGGTGAAGTAGAGTTGAGAGCAGATCGATTGGTATTCACCTCGTGAGCTGCTTTTTCAATGTCCGCAATTGCGCCCAGCTTTGTTATGCTGCTATCGCTGCTGCTGATAATGTTATCGTTAACGATATCGCTTTCCAGTTGCTGCACAGCTGGCGCATCATCAACAACTGTGGTGACATTTTCATCGTTTCCTCTCGAGCTGTGCTGATCTTCAGCTTCGTGAATGATACCCGTGGTGAGTTCCTCCTTCTGGCCAACCAGCTCGGGCTCGTTGATAATATTCTCCACCGTGCTGATCACTTCTGGTTCAACTTTATTATCATTGATTTCGATATCGTCATCCACATCGGTGATAATTCTATCGACTGCGCTTGAAACCCGTTGTTTCTCAACTAAATCATCTTCAACTGTAGGCAAAATTTGGTTATCCTGCTCCGTCACAATATCTGCTGCTTGCTCGGTAATTTCCTCAACAATGGCCTGCGCCTGATGCTCAATATCGGCCAACAATAGGTCCGTTGGTGGTGGCGGTGTTGCGGCTGTTGCAATCTCCTCATGCCTTTGCTCCTCCTGAACAAATTTATTAGCTTTCTCATCGTTGCCATCATCATTATCATCATCGTTGTCTGTGGTCAATGCAAATGCCGAAACACGTGAGGGTGGTGGGGACTTGGGCAGTGGTGGCGGTTGACTGGACTCAACGCATGGCATAACCACCTCATCATCATTAACAGCTGCCTCAGCAACAGAAATTGGGTCGATTTGTGAGTGAGTAATTTGGGATTGGGAATTAAGTTCTGATTCAATTTCTAGACGGGGCACAGGGGAGGAAGATCCAGCCGAGATCGAAACCGTTTCTGGTTCGACATCATCAACGGACTCATGGGTTTCAGTCTGAGGTGCAATTACTACAAAACTTTCGGAGTCGGAGATATCGCTAACTGCCGCAATAATGGCGGCAACCACTTGTTCTTCTTCTTCTTCCTTGGCGGCATTGGCATTAACTTGCACTTCTTTTTCCTGCGCTTGGACAGTAGTGTTGGGAAGTTGGACGGAATTGTCGGTGGTTGTGGTATTGGTTGTGGTGTCGGTTGTGGTATTGGCTGTGTTAGGTATTGTGTTATTTTGGGTAGTGGTTTGGGTCTGAACTAACTCTGCGGCTGCAATTGTCTCGGTCTCAGTGGTTGTTGTTGTTGTTTTTTCAGTTGTGATTGTGGTGTTGTTCTCTGTAGCTGTTGTTGTTGTGGTACTCGTATTTACAGTATTGTTGTTGTTTGTGGTGGTGGTGTCTATTTGTTTTACCTCGATTTGCGACTTGTTCTTAATTTGCTCGGCCTCAGACTCGACAGCGACGACAATAGGTGTGGTGACGGCAGCAGTCTCCTCATTCTTCTCACCAACTCCATTTGTGCCGTTCTGATGATGTGGCTCATCATCAACATTATTGGTGGCTGTTGTTGCTGGTGGTGCCGCCTCTGGCTCAGTTGGAGATTCGGCCAAGCCGTTCTTCTCGCCGTTGGTCAACAACACGGGCTCAGCGGCAGCGCCATGACCATTGGTAACAACTTCAGTGGTGGTGTCGGGCTCCTGCACCACAGCAGCACTCGATGACTCAACAGCAGCTGGTGGCTCAACAACATTTGTCTTCGATGGTTCGTTGGTGGTGGTGGTGCTGCTGCTGGTACTAGTCGCTGTGATTGTCTCCGGCTTGGTTGTCTCCTCCACAACGGTTACTGTTGGCGCTGCTGACTTCTGCTCATCACCATTCAGTTGTTGTTGCTCCGGTTGTTGTTGTTTTTCCTGTTCGCTGGCTGCTCCATTTTCGGTGGGTTTCGATTCATCCTTGGCTGTCGCATCGGCAGCTGCTTTATCCGCGCTTTGCTGCAAGGATTAAGTTAGACATTTAGTTAGAGGTAGGCACAAATATTATTTTTAGATTGCCAGCTTTACCTCTGCTTTGTCCGCGTTGGTTGCTGCTGCTGTTGTCCCTACTTCGGCTGCTGCTCCCTCTGCTGCTGGCTGCTCCGCTTCGCCATTTGTTGACGCCGCTGTTGCAGCTCCTGCTGCTGTTGGGGAGGCTGGCTCCTCGGCCTTGGCTGGCTTCTGTTTGTCCTTCTTGCCGAACGAGATGCTGCGGAATGACCATTTCTTTTTCACCTTATCCTTCTTGGACTTGGACTTGATGCTCTCATCGGCCAACGGTGAGATCTCCTCGGCGCCGCTGCCCTCCTTAGGCGAGCCGCTTGCCGTTGCTGCCTCATCCTTTGCAGCAGTCTCAACAGCAGCAGCAGCTGCATCACCATCAGCACCCTTTGGCGATGACGCCGCCGTCGACGCTTCGGCAGCATTCTTCTCGGTGGTTAGATCTTTGTCATTCTCCGAATTCTCTTCGCCCTTCTGCACAGAAAAAAACATAAATTAAAGTCACATGGATTTTATTGAACTTTGTTGCAATTTACCTCGCCGCCTGCAGCAGCTGCTACCGCTGCTGCATCCTCACTCTTTTCTTTTGGCGTCGATGCATCGCCGTTTAATGCGGGCGGCGCCTGATCGACATCGACATCAATTTTCTCGACTTTGCCGGCAACTTCATCCCCCTCGCCAACCTTCTTCGGATCGGTGGTGATATCAATTGAACGCTTGCTCTGTGCTTTACCCATTTTTGCTGGTCCTCCTCTTTTTTATTTAGTTAATTGCTAATTGGTTCTGCTGTATCTGGTTCTGCAAAAGCAAATAAAATGCGGGTTTCGGGTTGCTTGTAAATAATTGTTTCTCGTCTTTTTACTTGATATTATATATATTATACTCGTGTGTATATTTAAAACATAGTAAGTACATGTTTTACTGAGTATCGTGAAATGGCAGCAACGCACTATTTAAAATGAACTTGCCATTTTATTTATATATTTGACATTTTACTACACGCCAACTTCTTCTACTAAAAAAACAACAACAGTGGCAAAAACATTTTTAATTTCGACAACATCGCAATTGAAATTTGTACTCGGCTGTGTGTTCTGTGATAAGGCATTGCGTTTTAGAGATCAGCAACATATAGCAAAAAAATATATGTAATATATACGCATAACAGTGGTGATAACTTTCACATTCATATAGAGTTTATATATTTATATATACTCGTATGTATATGTATGTAGAGTATTTGTTTATTTCTTTTTTGAAAAAAAAATTAATTTCACATAATTTTTTAAAAAACATTGCTTATAATTTGCTTATGTATATATACGTTGACATAAAATTTATCGTCTATAAAAATGTCACAACAGAAATTTGTAAATAACTTTTTATCAAATTACCCAGCAGAAAAAACCAGCAAAAGGCACATACACATAATATCACACACACACAGTGATACATGGAAGTAAACGACTTTTGATGATTAAGATTTGGGGCATTTTTAATGCGTGTTCTGCCGTTGTTTATTTCCATTTATTTACCTATTTTGTGTATTCCAGAACTAGATCAGTAATCAGAGTTAACTTGCATGCGCCTAACAACCACATAAATGTGTATGTGTATGAGAATCTGTGTGTGTGTGAACGAATGAGCAGGCGGCAAACTCATTAAATTGCTCGTTAAGAAAGCAATTTATTTGGCTTTGAATAAAGAGCGCAAAGTGTGACTGAATGAACATTTCAAACTGCAAAAAAACGCGAGTGAAAAATCTAATATATTTAAAAAAAAAAAAAGTAATTTTAAAGTTGCTATATTAAAACTAAAACTTCAATAAAAATATAATTTCATTGTCAGAGGGTGCAGCAAAAGTATGAATCTTTATTTATTGCGGTGAAAACAGCAGCTTATCAGGCGTAGTCATAACAAGACTAGAAATAAATATTAAATGATTAATGCTAAGGTAAACAGCAATTGTGAAATGGTTTCAGCTGCGACAAGTGAATCATACAAATCTTGAAAATTTATTTGAAGCAAACAAATGACACATTAAAATGCAGAGAGAGAGCAAATGAGCGAGAGAGAGAGAGACAAATAAAGGTAGATGAAAGACGGGCGCGTCACTAAACCCCTCCCCATCTACTACACCCTGTTAGTCGTCTTCTTGTTACCACTTACTATGCGTCACTTTGAAAATCGAATTACTGAACGCGACTCGCTAAATGAAACAGAAACCGTACCAAACAAATTTAAACAGCAGCAGGGAACAGGGTGCAGAGGGGAGGGAGGAGTTGAGAGTATCGGGCGCAAAAAATTAAAAAGCGAAAAGTTTTGTTATATTTAGGGGTGGTTCCATTTAAACAAAGAGAAGCGGCTAAAGCGAACCTTATTTGAAAAAGCTGTCGCAAAGCCTCCATTAATGTGAGTTTATATGTATATAAATATATATATAATATAATATATATATATATATATATATAGATGTGTGCAATCTTTGCCTGCATTTTTCGCGGTCTGAGAGGAACAGCTGCGATATAACAGCTGTTTGCATTGTTTCCAGGCCTGTGAGCGATTTTTTTTTTTTTTCGTTTTTTATTAGTGTGAATTTTTTTAACTATTCATATTGAAAAATAGTCTAGTTTTATTTAATAGAAATATTCGACGCTAATAATCAACATCAATAATAAGAATTTATTAAAATTTTTTTAACAAATATTGCATAATTTTCCATTTTTATTTTAACTTTCCTACTTTTGTGATTTAAATTTGTTTAATATATTTTAAAAAGATGATTTAATTTAAGTTAACTTGTACGTTTTGTAATTAAGCAAATAAAGTAATCGAAGTCTATGTTCGTTTTATAAGCTGTTCACTGTATTTAAACTTTACACGTGTATCCATAAAAAATGTGTTATTAAATGCGAACGAAAACGAAACGTGAGAACATCACGTTTCAACAAAGTTTCTCAACCGTTCAATGAACCTCCTAAAAAAAACTCAAATTCACCAAGCACCTCAAAAAAAAAAAAAAACATCGATGGCAGCAACAAAGCGAATGCTGCCCGCTTCTGCTTACAATTTGGATCAACCCGCCACAAGATTAATCGAACTAAATCTATAGCAAATATGTCGACAACAGGGAAAAAAACAAAGAACAAAAAAAAACAATATACAAGAAACAAGAACTGCAAATAGAAACTGAGGTGTCCAGCAATTAATTTGATCTCTTTGAATTTCAAATATGAAATATCCAGTGATTTTTTTTTGGACAAACTGACTGTATGCAGAGTGAATATGCTTGATGAGTAATCGCAAAAATATGCCCACACACACAGAAGCTCATACACAAGTAAACACAGGTGTAGCCGCCGTAATACAACCCTTACTAAAATAGACAGCAGAATAACCAACAGTGCGCGTACAAAGAAAAAGAAAGAGAGAGACAACAACAATAAAAAGCGCAAGTAAAATTGCGGTATGACGCATCAGGCAAGGCAAAAAGGACAGTGTTAACAGCAGAGGGTTGCCGCCGGCCGGCATTTTATTTCTACTACTACAACTACTACTACTATGACGTCTACTACTACCGAATACTATTACTAATGCTAGTACACTTACGCAACTCGCACGTACAGCAACAAAAAAAAGTCGACGACGACGGTCATTGCCCGTCGTTGCCATGGCAACAAGCAGTCGACGCTAACGCTACGCTGACGTCGATGCGTAGTGCTACAATTTTGGAGGGGGCGGCGTGTGAAAATATTTGAGCGCCACTGCGGCCGACATACATACATAAGACAAAAGGCGATGCATTAAAAATGTGACAGCGTTGCTAGACTAACGACGATACACGAGGCAAAAAATGCAAGTCAAAGAGTTTACAGGAGATAAGCATTAGCAGGAGTTTTACAGCACTCACAAATAAGTCAAAATGCCATCAATCATTCATTACTCAAATTACTTTTTTGGGCATGTGGTGCACAGAGCTTTTATTGGTTGAATTTAATTTAAACTTGACCTTTGATATACACACACAAATAGCATTTACAATAGAAATGCCTCTGGTCACTTCTCTCACGCCTCTTTGCTTTTAAAGCCACGCTTTTGTGTCGTATTCAGTGTAAGAAAATTTATAAACGTGGGGAGGACAAAGGAACGTTGCAATGCGTAGAAGGTGGGGAAGAAGAGGGGAGAGTGGCGGTCTCTGTCGTCTATAAATAAAAGCGCATTTATCAACAATGGAAACATGTTCGAAATGCAACAACAGCTCCACACAAAGAGCATCGTATGCATGTGTGCGTATGTGTTCAATTGTCTGCTCTCTATCAATTTTGACACTTTAAGCTGCTGCTGCTGCGGCTGCGCTTTCAATTTGACGCCCGCTTCTATTACTTCTCTCCTCTTACTCTCTCTTGCTCGCTCTCTCTTCCTCTTCCTCTTTGTCTTCCCTTTTGCTGTTGTACTGGAAGATCCAAGCACTATGAGTGCAGATGATACGTAAATTAAATTGATTGTTCTGGAATGCGTACAGCACAACAAAACTGAAGCCAGGGGCCGGCGGCTGGCCGGCCGGCCAACTGGACAAACATTAATTTGATGTCATGCTATACACACATACATATTTATATATATATAAAAATTCCAGTTGGAAGTTGCATTGTTGTACAAATAAATTGTGTAGGGCCATTTATAATAGAGTAGCATTTATAGCACTGAGAAATTGCTAAGTGCACGCGCACTCAAAAGCCGCGCGAAGTAGACGTAATTGAACTTTTATAAACTAATCAAACGAACGCCCACAGACTTAAGTCGCAGTCTCAGTCGTCGTCTTAGAGTCCCTTTTTTTAATTTTGTTCATTCCATTGCACACGCACTTGACAGCTGACAGACACACACACACATAAACACACATACATTGCATCTCAGCTCATTTTTTTCAATTTCTTCAATCAGCCGCCAAGCGGCGACAGTCGCAAAATGTACAAATAAATGCGAGTATAATAATAAGTAAAGCTTGGAGCAAGAACCAGAGAGACAACAACAAAATATGTTGATACACATGTTCACACACACAGCCATACATAGAAGTGCAAGCAATGCATATTTGTATATTTGTCACATTGTTTGCTATTTGAGACACACAAATATATAAATTGCTGCTGCAGATAAGACACGCCTAAATATAACACAACAAAACCCAATCAGTAATCAATTTCACATGTAATAAATATACACACACAAGTACTTATAAAGTGCACTTAAACGCATTATACACACACACACACACACACACACACATCAATTGTCAAAAGGCAAATATATGGCAACATTTTTTGTGTGGCCCACGCAGCAAAAGGAATAGAGGGTAGAGAGCACTTTTCAAAATTGTCTGTGCGAAAAGCAGATAGCAACAACAAGAAAGAGAAGAACAAGTAGAAGAGCAGCAGTCAGTTTCAGGGAATGTCTCAAGTAACCGGATATAATTGGTTGGCGCTGTGTTGTTGTAGTTTTATGAGTTGAGCGACAATATGAAAAGGATACGTAAAATGAGTGCCATAATTAGTTACGAGCTGGATATACAAATGTATTGAAGTATTTGAGTATGTAAAATGAAGAAAACTGTTTTCAATTATCATTTCCGGTCAGTAGTTGTAGTGGTTTTTTTGACAAACGGATCTTTCTTTCCTTCTACGGCTTTCTTCACAATTATTATTATAGAGTACTCAACGAACATAACTCAAAATATAAGCAGATATTCATATGTTCATTGACGAAACGGTACTTTTGACAATGTCATTGTCGATATCTGAATGAACCCCCACAGCAGCAAATGATAAACAATTTATAAATATAATACATTTATACTTATGATAGATATATATACGTAAGTAAAGTTTGTGTTAAAAAGTTTATAATATAGAGAGAGGAAGTGTCTTTAGAAGGCGACGTATCCACTATTGATAAATGCGAATGAGGCATAAAGCAACTTGACTATCAATTGCATAGAACGGGGTAATTTACATTTTTTTTTGGGTGATTCATTGTTTTGTAAATTAACAATAGAAACAATGCATTTTTCTTTTGAACTGAGTATTGTAAATATGATATAAATATATATAAGTTGGGCGTTACGCGATTTATACTTGGTATATAAAAATAAACTTATGATGTGTTTGCATTCAAGTCGAGTTATCTGTTTTACTGCACAGTCAACAACATATCAGAATGATAAGGACAAAAGAAAGCAGCGATCTGTGCAAACATAATAAATACTTTTTTTACGGGCTTAACCAAGTTGGTAAAAAAACACTAGCAGATTCCATATGTTTGTTTTAAAAAAATTAAAGTCATGGTACATTTATATTCATAGTTTTGCGCACCTGAACAGATTTTGCTTACTTATTATTGTGTTGAAAGCCAAGCATATAAAATTTCAACTTACGCAAAAATAAATGGAAGAATAGCTCCCTAAGTTTATCTTTTACGTTTATGGTTATTACAGTTTAACAAGGTCTACAAAAATCAACTAACAGCGAACCAAGAAGAAAATGTTATTTGCGATCCCCGATTATAAGGCCAAAAAGAGAAGCAGCTATTAACTGGCGGCACTCGAACAACAATACGAAGCACTCGTAAAACAAAAAATCACAAATCTAAGTGTGCGCAGCTAGAAGAGGAGACAGCTAGCTTTCCAACGCGAGCCAGATTAAACCAGCCCACTCATTTCACACACTTACAGAAACATTTACCACTATGTTAGTGTGGCCAGAAAACTTGAAAAAGCAGTCGTAAAATTTTGTCGAAGGATGCGGATGCAAGTAGAAAGCGTAGATATCAAAAAAAAAAAAAAGAATATATATATATATGTATAAAGTGGGCTGCAACCATTGCGCTGGCTTAACCGGTTGGGCGCTTTGCCATTCTTGTTCTCTGCCTCCTCCTCTTCTACTATGTTGTTCTTTGGTTTTTGCGGCTAATTAAAACACATGCGCTATGCATGCATTAGTAGTAGTTATTTAATGAAAAGTAGTAGCAATAAAGGTAGTAGTAGCTGAAACAAAGACAAATGCCAATTAGTCAGCAACGAACCAAAGCGGTACTTGAAATTGAGTTGCGAGTTGTCATCAAGTGGCAAGTGGCGCGCGCGCACGCCTCGCTTATGTAGTCTGATTAGAAATTCAAAGCTCTGCGTCCGGATTTCTACGCCGGACCACTATTGGTATTGTTGTAAACGGCATTTTAATACAAGCCATATAAATAATTCATAAGACGAAAAATTGGCGAACAAATAAATTGACGCACGCTTTTCTGTTCTGTTCTCTTCTTGCTACTACTGCTGATAATACACATTACAAATGTATGCATTGTTTCCGGTACTTACTTTACTTTTGTGTCTCCGCTGTGCGGGTGGTCACAATACTGAATAATATTTTTTAGAAATTTCAAAAGTGATATGTGAGCTAACAGTTAATTTGTAGGTGACGAAGTAGAGGCACTTTTATTAATCACCACGCATAAAATGCACTGCAGGAGAAGTAGTAGTAGTATGTGTTACTACTTAGTTAGTTTCTCGATTTGTAATGCTAAAAATCGTCGCACAAAAACAAACCGAACACACAACAAAACCGTTCAATTCAAACAACAAACGACGACTGCGATGATCAGCGACGACGACAACTGAAGAAAAACAGAAACAGAAGCAGCAACAGAAAGAACGAACGAAAAAAGATACTTCTACTTCAGCTCTTGGCAGCACTGCAAGCAGAGCAGCGCAGCGCAGTGCTGTGTGGAGCTAAAGCAGGCAGAAAAGCAGACAAAGAGAGAAAGGCCGGAAGCGTCAGTAACGGCGTCAACAGCTGAAATGCGGGCAGAGCGAACAACAATATTGCATTGCATTGAGTGACCATCAGTAGCAGCAGCAGCTATCAATAAAAGCGATAGTGATATTATTATTGTTGTTGTTATAACTTCTTGGTGCTGCTGCTACATGCAATGCGTAAGGAGTCAATAACAAAACTAATGAGCCTTGACGGTGGCAACGATACATTTACATACACACATAATCAGACATATGCAGGGGACTTCTTTATTGCTTTATTTTGCCATTCATGCTTCTTCACACAATGACCCCACATGGCAGCAAGCGGGCGCTGAGTGCGCTGCGCTGCCAGCAGAGTAGCAGTAACTTTAAATAAACAATGACAAAGAGGAGTGAAAGGGATCGATAGCGAAAAAAAAGAGCGAAATTCTTGATGACTTTTCTTTCTGCTGCTGCTGCTGTAGACTTGAGTGGAATTGTGTCTCGGTAATTGCACAAGCTTAAGCTGATTACTGTATTCTTTAGCATATCACTTGATTAAAATATAATTTTGCTGACGACAATTATCGATCAGAGCATCAAAAATATTTTGTATGAAACAAATATATCACAGCTTACAAATGTCAGCCAAAGTGTTGACATGACTTGTCAGTGTCACCCCTCTCTCCAACTCCTTCATCACACTTCACATACGCACTGGCAACATGTGTATAAAAGATGTTGCTTTAGCAGAACAGCCGCCATTGCCGTTTCTGCGCTTGTGTGTGTTGTGGTTTGTATCTTTGAATATATAAATGAATGTTGTATGTATGTATGTATGTGTATACTCGTATTTTTTCCATCAAGGCAGCACATTTTCTTGCCACTACAGCAAACCGGCAACCGCTAAAAAAAAATCAATCCTAACCACTTGAAATTCAACTAACAAGTACTTGCATACTTTACACACACACACACACTATACTATACAAAAGTATAGTTGTTTATTTATAGCAATCGGTGGCGCGCATTTTATATTGTTATTAATGCTAATTCAACAAAAATCAGCAGCAACCTCTCATATCAAATAAAAAATAATAAATATGCCACATTCAAAATTATTTGTGGGCCAAGCAAGAAATCAATCCGCAACAATAACAAACAAAGCAGGCAGCAGAAGCAACAACTGTTGAGAGAAGCAGATGAAGATGAGCTACAAGAGGAAGAAACGCAAGAGACATGGACAGACCTTTTCTCAGCCCGGCCGGTCGTTCGCTGCCCAGATAAGAACGAACTACGTTGTTGCATGATCGGCATAAATTGCGTTCTTTGAGAAAGTCTGGCTTTTTTTTTTAGTTTTGCTTTTGTTATTGGGGATGTAACAAACCGATTGCTAACATATTACCTCCTTTCCTGCGCTTTCTATTGATCACTCACTGTGGTTAAAAACGATGTCTCTAAAATATAATTTATATCACTAAAAAATAATTAATTTTCATTCTGTAAATAATTTATTAATTAATGTCAAAATGTTAATTTTTATTTTAAGTAAATCGAAACTGGAGAATATTCACAAAGTAAATTTAAAATTCACTTCAGCGTAAATAATTATAAAATGTTTGGAATAATACGCTTAAAGAAATAAATATATAGAAACAACAAAAATATTAGATAAAAAAGATTGCACTGCTATTATAGTATTTTTTCGAATGCAAACCGCAAATTGCACTTGGCGTAAAGTACGTAACGGTATTGCAAGCATTTTGCCACACACAGACTTGAGGCTGAAACCGCAGTCGACTACAACAACAATAAGAATAACAAACTTTTGCCAGCACTGCTCCCCCCCTAGCACAATCAAACTCATATGAAACTTGAAACGACTTCAAATGCAGCCACGAAAAGCTCAGCTCCCAATTCAATTCAGATTATGGAAAAGGACAAAATAAGAATTATTCGATGAAAATCTAATAAATTAAAGTATCCATTTTTTATATCAAATGCCAAGTGTTGTTAAATATTTAAATGCAAAATGCACATCGTTCATCAGTGTTGTTTCCGTCGTACTTGCTGCAGCCACACTTATATATATATACACACAGACACAGGCACGTAAGCGGCGGCGACGCCAGTTAGGGCGGTGGCTGGTCTGGCAGCAGGCTGTGTGCTGCGCCTGGCTGGCTAACTACTCTCATCATGTACTTTGTTGTTGTAGCCATCGCTTCCAACTAGGTATACAAATTGCGACGCAATATTATTTTTATAGCAAAAGTGGTTCTCTCTCTTCTCAACGATCCTCAGCTACCAGCACTTGGCTTAAGAGTAAAAGTAAAAGCCGCCCACAGCAAACAGAGGGAGAGAGAGAGAAAAAAAGGCACACATATTGTGTTGAGCATTAAAGAAGGATATTTTTAGCAAACAAGTTCAAACGTGTTGGCAAGTGTAATCAGGCGTAGAATGCTTAAACACAAAGACAAGACGACAACGACAATGAAAAATAAGTCAAGTCAGGCATCTGAAACGGCGACGAACAAGGCAACAGCAGCAACAGACAACAACGTACACTCACACTCGCATGCGCATGTACATGCGTATATAAAGATATATGTTTGTGTGTACGCACTCACAAAAGAAAGAAGAGGCAAGGCAGGAGCGAAGGAGCGTACGAGTGACAGCACAAAGCGTAAAAAAGGATAAATGATGCACGTAAGGGAAGAATGTTGATAAGCAAGCGTGGAGCACAAGACAGAGAGAGTGAGTAAGAGAGAGAGAGCTGGCTAGATGGCCGACAGCAGGAGAGATACACAGAGAGAGAGAGAGGGAGAGAGCCAAACGGATACAAAGCCAGCCACCGGCAGCGACGCCGACAGCGGCGACATAGTGGCAACGCCAACGCAATTGCAGGCGGCACACCCAAAATTTGAAAGAAAAAGGCAGCAAACGCTAAAAAAAAAAACTATCAGTAGCAACAGTCCAGATGCAGTACTAGTAAAAAGCCGGCTATGCTTTTTTTTCTTTCCAAATTCGAGTTAAAGCTGCTAAAAATTTTCTGTGAACGCGCCCAGCCCACACACGCACACATAAAGCCACTAACAATAGTATGGCGTCCTTTTTGAATTTTGTATGCTTGAAGCGCTGTTTGTCTGTCTGCGGCACTTGAAATACTTGAGTAAATTATTATTTGAGCACTCGTAATTATTAAATTTCATAACTTACAAAATTCTCGTCCTACACTCGCATACACACACTATTAAAACATGTACAAAGCGTTATACAGAATTTCAACAGCAACACTAACACACACACAGACACGCACACAAAGGCACTCAGACAGCTTGGCTTGGTTTTTAAAATTTTGTTTGCCATTTTTCTTTCCTGTTTTTTTTTATGTTGCGTTTTGAATGAAATTATGAATATTGTAATTAGAATTTACCTGTCTCGTTACTTAAATATAATGACGAACGCGCACTTTATACTTATATTCTGGGGTTTTTTTTTTCGAATGTAAGCCGCAGTTTAAACTTCTTTCTTTAAACTACTTTCTGTCTATCGCTGAGCTGTCAAACAAACCGAATGCGTTCAAGCACAGTGTATGTATGTGAATAAATGGGCACATTTTTTCTGTTTAATTTTCTTTCTTTGAACCCTAAGCCAATGCTGATAACTATCGATAATTTAGCAGGCTGGCTAGCGAATGGAGAAGAGCCAGTTTAACGATGTTCAATTCAAATTCAAGTCGTAATTAAAGCTATTTAACTTAGCTAAACTGTCCATAAATAATGATTCTATTGAATTAAATTAAGGGATATTAGCTCAACAATACTTTGGTTGTATAATAATGAGTAATAATATTAAACAAACATTTTCGAATTTGATTGAAAAAGGGGATCGATAGTCGAACATATATGAATATATCGATGGAGTTGTCTGTTGTGAAAGTGAATTTCAGGCATTTTCGAATAATCGGCATACGGTCACACACATAATCAACAAAAAATTGTCGCAGATTCGGCGGGAAAAGGAGAAGTCAATGAAATACAATAAACAATTTAAAATTTAGCAAAACAAAACTATCAAGTATAGAATTGAGATGGCGCCAAAGAAGAAGAAGGCACCGCCTACCGAACAGAAACGCTACTGTGGCTTGGGCAACCATCATTTGCGTCAGCCGTATAAAACAATCAGCGACGATAAATTGCTCAGCTTTGCCAAACACATGAATACCGAGATTCGAAGTACAACGCTGCTCTGCGGCAGCTGCTACGAAACCCTGGCCAGCATCTATCGCGTCAAGGTGCGTCATGCCATCGAGCTGCAAAGGGGCAAAAGGCGAGCAGCTGCCGCGGCGGCGGCCAATACAAATTCTATTTCGGATGTGAGTAATAGTCAGCCGTTGACAACTACATCGACATCGCTGCATTCATCGTCGGGTGCTTATTCCGCGTACTCCACAACCACCATAGACAACAGTAATTTGTCCTCCACTTCGACGGCGAAGCGCAAGCGAGATGAGTTAGATCCTGAAAATCCTGCTCAGCAATCCGCCTCTAACTCATCCCCTTCTGACGATGATGAGCCACTTTTAAGTATGAATGCGGTGAATGGAACCCGATTGCCAAATGTTCAACCAATTCCCAAGCGACGACAATTTGTGCATCTCAATAAGGATGTTATGGATATTTATTTAGCTGGCACCACTGGCGGATAGTTTGTAGTTAAATAGAAAATGAAAAACAAAAGTTGAACTTTCTTTTGCTATTAATAGTTTTTATTGTGTTTAGTTCGTTGATCGCAAGCTGTCTTTACTATAATTAAGTTTAATGCCATGCACTAAAATGCAATGCTTTGTGTAATAAGAATGTATATTTAATTTAAGTCATAAAGAGACTAAATATAAAGTTAAGTCGTTTGATAATTATTTTGTGAAAAAATGTAAATGATTATAATGAAACTGTTAAAACTGTGAAGTGTTATGTTAACCATTGGCAAACTGCAGGTATTGATTGTGTTCGTGTTTAAATTACAAAACTAATATATAATAATTAGCAATAATTTCATAAAATCACTTAAAATTTTGACAATTTTTACTGTTAATTTTAACATGTATATCAAAAACATTAAGTTTAATATATTGTAACGAGTCAATAATTAAAATTTTTTTTTTTATTTCTTCAACAATTTATATTTTAAATTAAGTTTATGAATAAATTAAATGACTGCTTAGAAATGTTTACGTGTAAATTCGAGCATTTTCGATAAATGTTAACAAACAGCTGTTGCTGCTGAAGCCATTTATCAACGTTTTGCAAGGCGTTAGCAACAGTTAATATTTAAAATATAACTATTTAGTGCTCTTATATCATTTTATAGGCAATAGGACGGCGGGTTAATAATATTTTGAGCAGTTGCATTTTTCGTATTCGGTTGACGCTTAATAAAACAACGATTTAATTAAAAAACTCATGTCGAGTGTTTTTCAGTCTAAGATAACATAACATTGTAGGTCGCTGGTGTTAACAGTCTGCAAAATGTGAAGTTAACATTTAATCGCAAAACAGCAATTTGGCAAAAAGAAAACAACAAAAATATTGCAAAAAAATAAAAAATATTATTGTCAAAGAGGAGTTTAGTGCTTGATGGACGAAAAACTAGCCAACTGAGATGGAAACCACAACAATGGAGACGTACTCGTAAGGGGCAAACGAGATTTATTTCACACACGTAGTTTCCATGATAGACACCAAAATTTGGTCAGGTGAAGAATGGTTGACAATAATTCATTTTGTGCACGTTGTTGAAAATTGCTATTTGCAGAGCGTCATGGGCTGCATAACAAGCACCAATAAGCTGAATGAGCTGCGACAGGAGAATGTTTTTCGGGTGCGTGTCGCCCACTTGCAGCCCAGCGGACCCGAGGCGCCCATCATACGCAGCGGATACTTGGAATTGACGCCACGCGAGTTGATCTTTCTGACGCCCGGCTGTGAACCAATTGTGTGGGCGCTGCAGCATCTGCGGCGCTATGGCCTGAACGGAGATCTGTTCTCGTTTGAGGCGGGCAGACGTTGCATGTCTGGTCCGGGCATCTACAAATTTCGCATCCACAATGCCGAGCAACTGTATCCGATGTTCCAGCGCTACATCAACGCTGTCAATACGGACGCCTTTGCCCCGGTCGAAAGGGAACGTGAACGTGTCAATTCCACACATTCGGTATCGGTGCTGATGGGTCGCAGTGATCTCCAGCCGCATAGCAATAACTACTTGGAACCGGCACCGCTGTTGGCTCGGAATGCCTTGCAATCCTCCTCCCAGCAACAGCAGCTGCAGCAGTCGCAGCACCAGCTGCTGCAGCAGCCAAATGATATGCTGGTGCCTGCCAGCGATTCACCAGAGTCTTTGCCAAATCTACAGCTGATTGGATCGGCGGAAGCGGGCGTCGATGTGGGAGATGTGGGCGCACTGCAATCGCCAATTACGCCGGGCGCCTACATCAGCACCAGCACAAATCTGTACTTCGATCAGCCGTTGCAGAGATTGCTGCTCGAGCAGCAGAGCAGCAGCAATTCGCCAACAGATGGCACTTCCACTGGCAGCAATTTGGTGGATATGCCGCCACAGGAATCGGCGCCGATGATTCTCAATGATGCGTTGCGTCTGTATGCCAATGTGGATCGTTTGCTTTGCGATGAGCGTTGCTATGAGAATATCAATCGCTTAGATTTGCCACTGCTGCCACGGGACAGCTCTCAACAAACGGTGGCATCCACAGTGCAACAACAACAGCAGCAACAGCAACAAACACAACAACAATCCCAATCACAACAGCAACAGCAGCCTCAACATCAACCACAACCAGTGACGCCAACGAGCCTGACTGGTGTCAACTACATCGTGCTTGACTTGGATCAGCCACGCAGTCCCGCCCAGTGTTCGCCCAACGGCTTCGGCAGCGGTCAATCTCTGATTGCCGCCACGCCCGTCACACCGGATGGCCTCAAGGCGAGCACAGATGCCACAACGACAACTACAATATCGACGCTGAAGCGTAGTCCCAAAACGACAGCAACTGACACAACGGGTGCAGCAGCAACAACTGCGGCTGCGGCGGCAGATAAGGTGGCTGGCTACTCCACAATTGATTTTATACGCACGTACGCCTTAAACAAGTCTTCGACTGCAACGGGACACGATGGGGAACTGGGAACAGTGATGGGACAGCACCTGCAGGATCATCCGCACGAGGATGGAGAGCTGCGGATATCGCGGCACAGCAAGTGTGTGCGAAAGTCCTGCTCAATCAGCGAGTAACGAGTTGCCAGTAACGAATTCAACATAGAGCGTCTGCCACTCGATAGCAGATAAGTGAAGTAACGAGTGGCATAAACAGAGGCAAGTAACTCGAGTGTCACAAGCAGAGTTGATTAAAGAGTAAGAAATAGAGGGTCTTCTACTCGTCAGCAACGCTAAATATTGGACAAATGAGTTGAGTAAGGAGTGGCATAAGCAAAGACGAGTAACGAGTAGAAAATACAGCTATTTCTAGTCACCAGCAAGCGCCCAAAGATTAAGCACATGAGTCAAAAAAACCGAGTAGAATAAGCTAAGGCAAGTTTTGGATAGCAAAAGCAGAGACGAGTAATGAATAAGAAAAAGTCGAGTAACGAGTAGCGAGTTTTCTACACGCCAGCGAGCGCATAGTGGTTGGGAAGTTGCGTCAAGTAACGATTAGCATAAGCAGAGGCGAGTAACGAGTAGAAAATAAAGCATCTTCTACTCGTCAGTAGGGGCCTATAGTCAGGTAGCACAAATAAAGGCGAGTAACCAAAAAATGAGAAAACAGAGCATTTTTTACTCGCCAGCAAGCTCCTAACGTTTGGACAGTTGAGTCAAGTAACGACTAGTAAAGAAAGCACAACGAATTTACCAAAAAAAAAAGAAAGGGTTACGACTCGTTCTATATTTTACTATAAGGTGTATTATTGATAATACGCTTTCTTGCGCGCCGGGTAAACAATTGAGAAATCAAACTCAAATTCTTTGCCCGACACGCAAGCAGGCGATCCAAAAAAGCAGTCACAAATTGCAATCAGGTTGTTTCAATGCATGTAGTTACATATACATAAATACATACATTTAATTGTGCACACATATATATGTATATATATAATATGTGTACATATTTGTATACTTAAGTATTTTTAGTGCTAGTCTCGTTTTGAAATGTTGTGCAAATCAATTTGTTGTTTCGTTTGTATATTAGTGAAAATGCAACATGAAAGGCTTTTATTTGTACATTATGTAATTGATGCACATAATGTACTCATTAGTAGTTAAGCACCCATATTTATATATATAAAATAAAATCTAGTTTGTTGTTGAAATTGCCGAGCAAAAGACCCTTTTGTGGAGCGATTGCTTTTATATTTGATTTGTTGGCAGCTTTCAGTGAACCGCCCGGTGTAATTCTAAGTTTTATATTGCTTTATTGTTATTCACAAATTGTTAGGAATTTAAACATACGCACAAATATGTACTTAAATTGTTAGTGTCTAAGGCAAAAAAGTGCAATAAAATTTGAAAGCAACTTTAATCAAGAGTCTTACAGTTATTTCTAAACAACCTTGTCTTAAGCATATATAATGATTGGACATTATGTGCAACTAATTGGATACGCTGAAAGTTTAATATCAATTAAATTAAATATATAAACTGCGTTAAACTAATCTTATTTCATAGGCTCATAGATTTGCACATCTTTTCTTTTTTTGTGGTTTCAAGGAATAAAGGTGTCTATTTTCATAAAATTTAATTTGTAATATATTACTTATTTTTAATAAATAAATTTAATTTTCAAAGACAATTTTTTAAAATTCACCAATCAACATTTGCTACATATTTTGATATCAATCGAATTATCGACAATTAATCGACTGAAGTCCGTCCAGTGTGTACACCAATTACGGAGTGATAATGCGGTGTGTTGTATTTACCGTTTGAAACTCAAATAGAGCAAATCGACTTGAAGAAGGAGCAGACAAAACGGGAGGAAGTAAAATGAAGACGCTGATAAGTAGATCAAGCAATAATAAAACGAATTCAATTAACGCACAATTGCAGTCTGCTGCTACATCTACAACAGCAGCTCAAGCATTCAAGTTCATTATCAACAAGTAACGAGAGAGAAAAAGAGAGCAACTCACAGTAGCATTGTCAGTAATATTTGTGCCTTTGACATTCATTGTCATGACGGGCAATCTTACGGTTTTCTTCGTGTTGTGGATCTTGGCTTTGGTTGCTTCGGTTCATTGCCATTTAGAGCCGGAGCAGCTAGTGGCGCGAGTGGCGCCACAAACATCGCCAGATGTCCAGGAGGAAGCAGTTCGTCAGCTTATGCAACGTGTGCTGGGCGATCGGGCGTCAAATCTATTTGAAGTGGAGGTGAACAGGGCACTCGAATTGCGCAGCTATCAAGTGAGAAAATATCCAATTGCAACAATTGCAAATTAACAATATATACATTTAATATATACACAATGTTTGTCATATAACTAGGTACACTAAATATTAAGGTGTATTTTTTTCACACTTTAAAAAAGTCAACCGTAAAACTAAAAAAAAGGATCATTTCATCCTTTTTGCTGAGTGACTAATAAATAGTTAACAGTTTAGATTAAGGATTTAAATATGTTGATCAACTACTAATGAATATTACTGTACCTAATTGTGTGAACATTACTGTGTTTAAATGCCCTTATATAGAAAGAGAAATGATAAGGTTATGTGGCTAATAAATATTTGTATATATTTTCAGATCCGTCAGCTGGATAATGGGAAAGTGCTGATTGTCGGCTGGGATGGAGTCTCTGTGTGCAAAGGCTTTCACTACTATCTGAAGTATGTGCTGAACAAGGATCTGGATTGGTTCAAGACGCACATCGAGCTGCCCGAGCAACTGCATCCAACGAATGTAACGCACAGCTCAAAGTCGGCCAGTTGGTTTATTTACTATCAAAATGTTTGCACATGGAGCTATAGCTTTGTGTGGTGGAATTTTGGACAGTGGCGCCGCCATATCGATTGGATGGCCCTGATGGGCATCAATCTCTCGCTGGCGCCCAATCAGGAAGCCATCTGGCAGGAGGTGTACACTGAGATCGGACTCAGCGCCAAAGAAATAGATGATCATTTCGCGGGGCCTGCATTTCAGGCGTGGCAACGCATGGGTAACATTCGTGGCTGGGGTGGACCATTGCCACCGGCACATCGACGACTACAGCAGCTGTTGCAGCAGCGCATTGTGCGGGCACAACGTGACCTGGGCATAAGTGTAGCCCTACCAGCATTCGCTGGCCATGTCCCGACGGGTCTGCCACGCATCTTTCCCACTGCCAACTTTACCAGTGCCGAGCGCTGGAATCATTTTCCCGATCCCTACTGTTGTGCGCTGTTCATTGAGCCGAGCGATCCACTCTTTCAGCTGGTGGGCGCAAAGTTTCTGCGTCGTGTCATCCAAGTCTATGGCAGCAATCACATCTACTTCAGCGATCCCTTCAATGAAATGCAGCCACGCATCGCTGAGCCGGGATATGTTAGTACCACTTCCAAGGCCATCTATAACTCCATGCGAAGGGTGGACAGAGATGCGATATGGTTGCTGCAGGGCTGGATGTTCCTGGACAATGCCTACTGGTCGGACGAACTCATCGAGGCATTCCTCACGGCTGTGCCGCGTGGTCGCATTCTGGTCTTGGATCTGCAGAGTGAACAGTTTCCCCAATATCAGCGAACATTCTCGTATTACGGCCAACCATTTGTGTGGTGCATGTTGAATAATTTTGGTGGCACGCTGGGCATGTTTGGCTCGGCGCACCTCATTAATGCTGGCATTATGGCGGCACGCTCCATGCCCAACAGCAGCATGGTGGGCGTGGGCATAACACCCGAGGGAATTGGCCAGAATTATGCACTCTTCGCACTCACATTGGAGCAGGGCTGGAGTGGACCCAAACTGGAGCTAACCGATTGGTTCGATCAGTTCACGCTGACTCGCTATGGAGTCAATGATACGAACCTAATCCGCGCCTGGCAACTGCTGCGCGGCAGTGTTTATCACTTCCGTGGCTTGCAACGCATGCGCGGCAAGTATGCGCTCAACAAACGTCCTAGTTTCAACTTGAAGCCATGGATCTGGTACAATGCGTCCAGTGTCGTTGAGGCCTGGCAACTTTTGCTAGCGGCCAATCAAACAGTTCCTGTGGAGGACGACAGATATGCGCTGTATAAGCACGATCTGGTTGACATAACACGCCAATTCCTGCAGCAAAGCTTCGATCGGGTCTACGTGAATCTTAAGTCAGCTTATAGCAAATCGCAACAGGGACGATTTGAATATTTGGCTGGCAAGCTGCTTGAACTGTTGGCGGACATGGAGCGAATACTGGCGAGTGGAGAACACTACCTACTGGGCAACTGGTTGGAGGAGGCCAAACAATTGGCGCCCAGTGCAGATCAGCGGCCCATCTATGAGTTCAATGCACGCAATCAACTCACTGCCTGGGGACCCAGCAATCAAATACTCGATTATGCAACAAAACAATGGTCGGGCATGATGCAGGATTATTATATGCCACGTTGGAGCATGTTCCTCGACGCCGTCACACTGGCCATGCACACCAAGATGCCCTTCAATGCCACCGAATTCAGGCAGCGTGTTGCCAACGAGATTGAGCTGCCCTTTAGTAACCTTACCAAGGTGTATCCCACAGAGCCCGTGGGCATGACTTGGCTCATCTCACAGGAAATCTACGTCAAATGGCAATCGTATGCTAAAGACACACAATATCTACACCATTGTCGACTTCCGGTCATGTTGCTCGAGGGCAACAGCTCAATCGATTTTTAATGCCAACTAATCCAACACAATACATAAACATTTATAAATAGATATTAATATAAATTTTACATTTGTCGAAGATGTTTTTTCTTATTAGCAGAGACCAAAATGATTTGTGTGAATTCTTCGAATATTTATAATACAAAATAAATTAGAAACATTAGTTTAGCGTTTTATTAATTTAAAAATATTATAATTTTGCAATTAAAAGTATATGTATATGTTTAAAAAATAATCATTACTTTTAGTTTAAATAATAATAAAAAAATGAAACAAATTTCCAGTTAATTAAATCTTTTAGTTGGAAAAACTTAAATATTCATTAATTTTGGGGTTTCTGCTAAGAAAAAAACACGCTTTTTACAAATGAACAAAGAGCTATTATTTTGTGTTTTTAATTGATTTTTATTTAAATTAATGTACAAACTAATTTAAATGTACAAATTTAAACATCTTCATCAATCAATCAATCATACGCATACGAATTTCTATGATTTTTTTTTTTTTTTTTTTTTGCTTTTTTGTTGAAAGTGTGTGTATGTATGTGTGTGTTGTGTGTATGTTTTCGTTTTGTGTTACAGTTTCTAAAACGCACATGACATACATGTACATATTTATTTTATTGAGTTTATGCAAATGTATACATAGAATTAATTATTAATTTCTTTCTTTTTTTTGTTGGTTTTTGTATGTCTGGGTAAACTAAAATTAAATTCACTTTTAAAATAATTTGTTTCCGTGTTGTTATGCATGTGAAGAGGAAAGTATGGAGAGAGGGGTGGATGTGAAGTGTTCGCTTGTTTTTCTCATTCATATACGATTATTCTACAATTTTACTCATTTAAAAATTTCAAAACAAACATCATTATTATTATATTATTATACGTTTCTTTTCTTTTAGTACTTTTAATGTATATGTATAAAGTTTGCATCTTTCGTTTGCTTTTTAATGTAGACGATGATGTTTTACAGCTAATTTTGGGTGGAGGAGGGCGGTAGGGTGGAGTTGTGGATAGGGGACGAGTGGGAGAGGGGAGTGCGTGGTTCTGTTCTTGGTATGTTGGCATGTGTGAGTGCGCAAAAATATGTTAATCATATTAATGTATGCAATTGCGCACATTAACACCGCTTGCTCTCACTTAACTCTCTTAAAAAATCCAACTGCCAGCATGTAGATGCGCTTGTGTGTGTATGTGTATGTGTGTGTGTGTGGGTGTGTGTGCGGCTTTGTGTATGTGTGTGTTTGTATATTTATAACGTTTATACTCATATTCACTCAATCAAACAATCATTTATACTCTTTCTCCAAACGAGAAAACACTCATCCATCATTCTCAATTATCAATCATCAATCATTAATCAATCGTTCATTATTATCAGCATTCTCAAGCTTCAATTAACATGCAAGCACAGCAATGCCGCATGTAAATTTTATTCATCCTGCATATCCTCTGGCAATTCGTGTGGATTCAACATGCCCGGAATATTACGTTGCATTTGACGTTTATTGGACTGCTCCTTGGCCAATGCTGCCTCACGCTCCTCCAGATACAGATCGGAGTCATCCTCACCGGTTGCCTCCTGCGTATAAATACATATATATATATATAGTAATATAATAATGTTTGCAAATGGAAAAATACAAAATAAAAGATTGTGAATTTTTACTCACGCGTATCTGTATGAGAAAATCTCTCAAATGATCCTTAAATGCTTGTATATTCTCATCCAAATTGAAAAGGCCAGTGACAAAGACTTTGATCTGATTATCTGATAAATGATTAAATGCTGACTTTAGCAATGAGGCCACATATTCCTGTATGAATATCATATTGTCCGGTATGGGACCCAAGTCAACGGTGATCTTTCGATTCTCCACCAGCGAGAACATATAGGCCAATATGGTAGCATGATTTGGCAAGCCAGCCGTATGCGAAGTGTCAGTCACAACTGAGAAGATTTGCATGAGAATATCCGTAAAATAGGTCTGATAGAAACTCTGCGCCGCATTCGGATGTTGTTCAAGATTCTGCAGCATCTGTTAACACAGAAATAAGGAAATCATTATATGAAAAACAGAAATGAAAAAATGTTTACACTCACTTTATAAAGTATATTCAAGCCTAGATCGGCCACGTTGCGCATGGTGTGCTTGAATGCCCAAACGACAGAGTCGAAGACCAGTTTAAACTGTGCTGGCGGTATGGTGAGGAACGCCTTGAAGCAATGCGCATTCACTGCCTGCAGCAGATCATAAAAACTGAAGCGATGCTGCGGAAAATCTTCGAAATTCTTATTGATCATGTCCAGCGTGCATTCAAATACAGCATCGAAAATTTTTGGTACTTCATCCGTGATATCCTGGCGCAGTTTGTTCACAATCATAGCCATTGCGCTCAGTACTTTTGGTTCACGCGCCGACGGAACTTTACACCGCTACAAAAAACATATAAATAATTATATATTATTTATTGAAATAGGTAGTAGAAAACGTAATTAGGCGAACTCTAAATGTCATATCACCTTAAGCCAAATTAATTTCTTAATCAATTTGATATTGAACATTTTTACGTTGCCAAAATAAAATGGATACGCACCTGATAATCCAACAGGATGGCATCCAACAAGGGCGGTATAAAATTATCCATTACTAATTGATTGTCACTGGAGCGCGATATCCATTCGGCTATCAAGTTGAGCGTCTCCTTCTTCACAACATGCATTGATTTAATCAGCGGCTGATTGTTCACATTGACGCCATTAACCTCAATGGCCTGAATGATGTTCTCCGATGTGATCTTGTACACGTTAAGCATATCTAAATAGATGCGACCCAATTGAATGACATAGGCATGGCCCAGTGCCTTGCAGGCGGCCACATTTGTCTTCAGTATGCTGCCAAGTTGCCTAACCGCAGTCATGTTTTTCAGAAAGTCTACATTTTTCGATGCCCTAGATATAATATCGTCCCAGACCTGATTCGGCAGCAGCATATATCGTTCAATGAGCGCATTCTGCTGCACCTGATCCACCTGTGCCGAGATCATATAACCCACCGCCTCATAGAACGTATGAACCTGCAAACAGAAGCAGTACCAAGAAAAAGAGAGAACATTTTAGTCTCAAAATAGGAAATTGAACTTTGATGAATTTGGCAGACTTACCTGTTGTGGCTGCAGATCACAAATAATGCTGCTCATTGTGCTCAGGATCTCGTCAATGAAGGTGCACGCCTCGTTTGGCTGTATTGTGACAAAATAGCGACGACACTTGATGGCTATTTTGATGAACGTGTCGCATGCCATGTCCTGAACGCCGTCGTGCGTTTCATGCATAAATTCAAATAGTTTATTCACCACCGTCTTTAGGAATTTCCAATGGGCGCGCAGGAATCGTGGATACTGTCCTACCACATACATAATGTTCGATGCAATGATCGCCTTATTGTCCTTGCCCTTCTTCTGCTCGCACAGTCCAAGCAGATCCTTGATGACAGTGACCAGAAATCGTTTCTCATCTTCCTCACAAAAGGCACCTACGGCGTAAGTAAAAAAAAATCGAAAATATTTAGAGATATGTATAAAACCACAGCTGGTTTGAAATAAAAAAACAGATAAATAAAATAATATAATATAATAAAAATATTCTTATTTATTCTATATTGAGAATTTTTAACGCTCAAAAACTCACCAGATATCGAACCAATGGCCCAGCAGAGAGTATTGAGATTTTTCCAGGAGAATTCACTGCCATTGACCTGATTCAGCAATTTGAGGGTCATAATGCGATCAGTGTCCGCACAATCCAAATGGGTGAGGAATACTAAAGTCTCTCTCATATTTTTGTACAAGTTTATCGAATTGGTATCCTTCATGAATTCGCGCACCACTTCACCGTTCTCGTTCTCTACCACAAGTACCTCCTCGGGCTTGGCCATGCGCGATATCATGATAAAGCGAACCTTGGACAGAATGGCGGCATAGAAACGGCGCCTGGGATAAACTTGTTGTCGCTTCGTCGATTCCAGTGTGGGATGAAAGAATTCGGTGTTGTACAGATTCTCGACAAGGCTATTCCAGTATTCCAAACAAATTTTAAATACTTCGACGTCATCCACTTCACTGATCATCACCAGATACATAAGGGCCTGATTCAGATAATCCACATACTTTGTATCCTCAACGATTTTGCCATGTTCTTTGAGGAAGGTGCACAGGAACATGGCCAAATTAAGGACTAGTTCCTGTTCCGTATCATCGCCGCACTGGAACACATGATTCATATTCATATTCTGGCCAATTATCTGATCCAATTGCACCATGGTGTCCTTGAATAGCGTGGCAAAATTATCGTTGTAATTGGCCGCCGAGAGGCCGGCAATTTCGGACAGGCACTTTAGGGTCACATTGCGAAACACATGTACGCTGAGAAACTTAAAGATCAGCGTCTCAATGAGCGGCGTCTCGAATATGTAGCCCAATGGTATCCAATTAAGGAATCGTAGCAGCGTCTCCAGCGTCACCTGTATCAGGGCCGCATTCATTGAGTTCTCCAGTACAAACGAGCAGAGCGTGAATATTTGCGAAAATTCCGAGCACATTGTATCCTTCAAATGCTTGGACTTCGTCTGCGTTATCTGTCCGAGCGAGAAATCGAAGACCTCTTCGCTTAGATTCTTCAGTATAACCATATTGTTCATGCACAAGCTCTCATTTGTTTTGGACGCACCGACAATATCGCTGATGAATGTCTCCCAATTGCGGGGCCATTCACGCTTTAATATCTGCACCAGAATCATGTTAAGCTTATTCAAATAGACTTTGTTCTGCTCCATGATGGCCGAATCTGAGGATGTTTTTATGATCAGGCTGACGACATACTTTTTAATCCCCTCGCACTGGTTGCGCGGCAGAACCTTCCAGCGTGTCTTGATCACCTCCTCAAGTATTTGGAGTGCATAGAATTTCGTTTGCTGATTCTGTGAATATTCGAGAATGCTGTCGACACGCGTCCATGCCTCCGGATGCTCCTTCAGTGTGGTGAGTATATCCTGCGCTAATCGCAGCTGCTCACCTTGCGTCGAGTACAGGGCCTCAACGATCTTATCGAGCAGATTAATGTCTAGCTTCTGATTGAAATCGAGCAACTTGCTCGCATCATCGGAGCTCATCATCGCCATTGCTTTATAGTAAAAGCAGCGTTCGCGTCTCCGTCGCTCAGCAGCACCAGCACCACCAGCAGCAGCAGCAGCAACAGCAACAGCAGCTGTGTCCGCGTTAATTTTGATTGATTTTAGCTTGCTCCTCCGGCTAAAACGTGGGGGCGGAGCGAAGGCGCGTCGTTGTCGTCAGTGGCGAGATATCTGTGACGGGATCTGATGGTTAGCTGGCAGAGGTTTTTACTCTATTGGCGTGAACGGGAATGAAAACAAAATATCGAAATTACATTTGTCGGCAATAAGGGCAACCATATTTCTTTTTTATACACACATCATTTACGTATGTTTTCTTATTTTCTACGCACAACTACAAGAGCACGATTGCTTGTGGCGCGCGCTTACATTTGTTCGCACATTCGCACACACACACACAGCCTTCACATTGAGTAGAGATGTGCAATATATGCGTACCTGTTACTCATCCCTAGTTATTTTTTTAAAAGTGCATTGCATTTGTGTTATAAATGACTACAGAGAAAATACTCAGTTGATGTTGTTAGTATCAAGTTCGACACACCTAAACGTAGTTTGGTCGGATCTAATTTGCGCCAAGTTGCTATAGTTAGTTATGGACTCAATATAATTTTTTAAATATTTCGCCAGTACGCTCCGTGCTGGCGTGCTGGTCGCCGTCAATCAAAAAGTGCTCATCTCTAACACACACAAATACACACGCACACATATGCCGCTTACACATGCAAAATACAATCAAAGCAGCGCAACGCATCTCGAGACTGCGACGGCATTTCACAAATCTATAATGTGCGCACCGCTTGCGGTTGTTGTACAACACATATTATTTGTTTTGTTAAACTAAACAGACTCCTCTTATGCAGACTTATGCACGTATTTTATATTTCTCACACACTTACCAAGATTTAGAAAAGCGTTGCAACCATCGAATCCGAAGAAGCAGCGTGGAAAACGAATAGCGCAAAACGAGTGAAAAAGACTACAACGTTTTTTGTCCAGACAGGGAAAAAAAATTTTGTTTCAATTTGCGTGGTGTACAAGATTTGTTTTTTGTTTTGTACTAAAACACATGCACGCTTGGAAATTTTTTTAGCGATTTGGCTAACAACGGTTGACGTTGTGACCAATTTGTATGTTTTAAACAAACTTTTTCGCAGTACTTTTCTTCTCCTTCTGTGGTGAAAACCAGGGATGGATCACAAGCGCGTCATGCGCGGTGCCGGAACCGTGTAGAGTGTATATAAATGATAGTAACTAAAAGTGAGTTGTAGGGAAATTTGAAAATCGTCTTTAATAACGTTTGCATCAATTTAAATCACAAAAACTATTTTTGCCTTTGACAACTCTCTACCGGCACAATTAACAAAACACAGTGTTCCCATATCACACGAACATTCGGCCCTGACAAAAAACTAGGTTTGCTTTGGTAGTTATCGCTTAATGTGTTTTCCAATGTGTCTTTTTTGTTATCGAAGTTTGAGTATGGTCTTGTCGAGTTTTGTATAAAAAAATCGATGTTTGCTCGCATTTGAAAATGATCAATCAAGTGATATTAATTCGAAAATAAATATAAATGTGTTGCAATTCTTTAACAAGGACTTAATATGCTATTGAATTTATTTCTGTAACTATTAAATCGATAAAATTAGAAAAACATTTGTTCGTGACAGCCTTAAATAAATTAAGCACACGCTCATCTCTAATCGTACTCCGAATTAGGCATTGCGACAAGAGAACAAACAAAAACAAACTCCGTCAGGCAGAACACATTTTTATTTGAGATTCGATGTCAATATATTTGCATTGCTTGACAACAAATGGCGGTTTACCCATATTCACCAGAAAAAAAGGCGAATGCGATAATGTAAGTTCATATTGCTTTAAAACGATATAATTTATGATGACTGTAAGTGCCACTTGTTGCTGCTGCTGCTGCTTTTGTTTCAGCTGCCTTTCTCGACGGTGGCCTCGTTAAATGGTTTTCACATGTTCTTCAAATCTCTGGGAATTCAATTGCAAACGACACATACAGAAGAATGGACCTACATTTGGCGCGACTTTCACAATGCAATTACCTTCATTGTGTGTGGCCGTGGCATGGGTGAGCTTCAGCTGCAAAATCTAGCGGAACTTGCCTTTGGTGGAATTGCGCTCTTTATAAGTCGCGATGAGTTGGCACATCCAGCTCTGCTCGAGCGTCTGAAGAAGGATGCCAAGAAGTATGTTCCAGTAGTGGATGCCGCACTTGAAGCTTCCAGTGCAGGCACAACACTTTTGGGCTACACCGACTGTCTGTTGGCAACGGAAAATATGCATCTGTTGAATCGCCTAAATGAGTTTAGTTCCAATTGTGGCTTACTGTTCTGTTGCCTAGTTGTGGGACAGCGTATTGCTGTCGCCACAGAGGGCTGGTGGGATTTGGACACGCTGGACAGAGAGCTGTTGCTCTTCTTGTTGAACTCGTCCAGCATGCTACAGCTCGATGTGCCGGTTTACCTACCCGGCAAGAGTCCAAATATTGCCTTTCGTTTCGTCACCGTTCCCGTAGCGGCCAACAGTGTGCTGTGCGTGTTGTGTGGCGCCGAGCCCGCCTTTCGGGAGCTGCACCTCAGCGCCATGAATTCGTATCGCAACGAGGGAAATTTATTATCCAGCGTTGAGCGTTGCGTTCCCCGAAGTCTGCCCGAGCAGCTGGAAATTGATGCGCATATATTGGCGATAATCTTGATCAATACGCAGACACGCAAATCTGTTTTCACACGCAATCTCCAGCAATCTTCGAGTGTTAAGCGCATAGTTGTGGGTGATCTGCAGCGTCTGGACATGCTCAAAAAATTCTTTGATCATACGCTGGAGACGATGCATGCGCTGAAAGTGGCAAACGGTGACAGCAGCGAATCGGACACTCCAACAAATTCATCTACAATGTTGGACCAGTACAGCTGCTCGGATTACCACAAATGTTATGCGCATGCGGATGATCAGAATAATGTTATTTTTCTGCTTTTTGTGGCCGCAGTGCCGACACATGCTATGAGGTGAGTAAAACATTAATTTAATCATATAAAAAATTATATTAATTGTGTTCTTATTTGGCAGATTTCTTGCAAAACAAGTCCACGCTAGCATCTTGCAAGAAAAGGCCGTGTGCTGGTAAACAACCATCCTTCGATTCTATCGCCGATCCCTTAAGACTGAATTTTGCAATCCTTTGCAATGCACCTTATTAATAATTCTAATTTCAGTATTTCTTGCATCTTATGTGTGAAAAGTATTAAAAAGACAGTAAGAAATCTCTATTTGAAGATATTCCAACTTATATTTTTTAGTACGGTATTTAAACAGACAAATATTCCTAATATGAGTACATACATTTAAGTATATAGAGTATATATTTTATACAGTTTATTTTTATAAGTACATATTACATTCCAGTTTTATTAAATGTGCAATTAAATAGGTGCTGGTACTTAAATAAAAATAAATTTACACCTTTCCATTTTAATAATCTGTACGAATATTATTCCTTATAATTCTTATTAAATTAAATTTTGTGATTTATTAAATAAATTTCAATAACCAGTTTAGGATATGAACACAGATTTTCGACCGATAAGTAGCACACAAAGTTTTGTAAACAATTTACTGGTTGATATTTATATCGTTCCGCCATCACAAAGCTAATATTAATAATTGCAATTATGTATTCAAGACAAGTAACATTAATTTCAATGATATTCGGAACATTTCCAACATTGTCACGTCACTAGGCAATGCTCCTCCCTACCACGTTTGGCTCGTGTTAGATATACCTACTAGACCAAAAAGCTGCTTAGCTGCACAATTCTTCGGAAGATGAGAAGTCTGGGGGAATTAAATCTGATGAGCCATTTATAACGTCAATAACCCAGCTTTCTATGAATTAAAGCACGTTCCACTTAAATTGAAGCCCAAATGTATCAAAACACAAATAAACAAGTGCCATTAAAATGTTGAACGCGTTCGCGCAATAAGACCAATCAACAATAACGCCAAATAAAATGCCAATATTATATTTTCAAGAATCAGTGCGTACTCGACGCGCTTCCAGTGCTGATCGCTGTCGGAAATTCAACTAAAAATTTAACTAATACAAAATTGGATGTAAATTTGTGGATTATTTAACAATAACAACAAGGACAAGGCCAAGCGATCCATCCTTATAAAATGCTGTTTTTGCGGACACAAGAGAAACACACTGATCAGCAGCTGTTCAAAATCAAACAATTGCGTCAGCTGGTGGAGAGTAAGAAAGTCTGATTTCCTTTTTACCAAATCCTCCCACTATCCAAACTATTTGCAGAGTCCAATGAGCTGCAGGTCGGCACGGATGAGATATTTTTAACGAAATTTCTGTGCTACACAAACTGGGATTCATTTAAGGCCTTTCAGGCCATACACGCCTACTATGATTTTAAACAGAAACATCCCACTTGGGTGGCCCAGCATCCAATTGAGTTTTATGCCCGGATTTTCTACGCAACACAGTGTCGGTTCGTCATGCCGCATACGGATAAAAATGGACGTGTGCTGGTCATCCTTAAGACAGTGGATGCATTCCAACAATTTCCCGATTATTTGCAGCATTTAATCGAAATGGATGATCTCATCTTTGAGTCGTTGTTGATGTTGCCGCGCGTGCAGCAGAATGGCATAACGGTCATTTGTGATTTACAGGGGTGAGTGGAGCTTTTTTAAAAAATTTATTTTATATTTACTTTGATGAATATTTTTATTTGATTTCAGCACCACACGCAACTTTCTGCGTCAGTTCTCTCCCACGTTTATGAAGATCGTCAACGAGAAGAATTCGGTTCTGCCATTTTCGCAGCGGATTGTTCACATCATTCAGCGTGGATTTATCATGCATGTGACCTCGTCACTCTTTCTGCCCTTTATGAATAAAGATTTTAAGGAGCGCGTAAGTACTAATAAAATGTATATCACTTATATACATAACATAATCGATTTCCTTCTTAGATTTTCACTCACGATGGTCGGCATTTGAACAAGCTGCGCGATATGGTTGGACTCGATTGTTTGCCAGCAGAATATGGCGGGCCAGCAGTTAATGTGCTAGATACGAATTTGATTGTCAATCATGTCAGCCAAAATTCGGATTACTTGGAGAATTTGCAGCACTATAAAAAGCTTTAAGATAAAAAACTAATAGATCTAAAAAATTATTTAAATTTGAGTATAAACAATAAATAGCACATATATATATATATAAATAAATTGAAATCCAAAAAATAAAATAAGTACTCACGTACTCAATTAAAATTGTTATGCAAATTAAAATTATTCAGCTTGAGTCTATTTTCGACATCATTTACGTACAATACAGTAAATTACAAAATCTACAGTGCTTGACAATTTTTGTTCAGCAGCGAAAATGTTATTAGATTCTGTTAAAAAGCTTAAAATCGCTAAATCGATACAAAAGTATCGGCATGTATCGCAATGCTTCTTCTTCACATCAATATAATAAAACGATAATTTTGCTATCAGTAAATTTCGATCGATTTGGTTTTGTTGTGAAATTGCGCCGGTTTCTTAAAGTCAAGCTAAAAGCCATTTATACAAACTAAATGGCATCTAATAAGGTAAAAGTACAAAAGTAATTAACATTTTGATCAAGTAAAGTCTAAGATATACGTTTGCGGTACTTGCAGGAGTGTCTTATTATTGTGTTGGACGTGCGAAGCTGCGCTGAAGAGGAATTCAAATTAAAGTCGGTGAAATGTGTTGCGGAAATACTTAAGGATAAGGTATATGATTTATTGAATGCAATTCATATACCCATATTAAATTTTACAATATTATTAGATTGTCTGCGACAGGAAGGATTTTGTGTCATTTGTGCTAGTGGGGTGTGAAAAGACCGAGAATGCTGTAAACAATATAGACAAAGGTGCATGCCAGAATGTGGTGCAATATTCGTCGACAGAAATTTGCAACTGGAAACTGTTGTTGAGTTTCTTCAAATTTGTGAATAATACGCCCTGTGAAGAGGGCAACTGGCTGGATGGTCTCCAAGTGGCTATGGCCCTGCAAGAAACGGCGGCTGGGCAGTAAGTCTGCAACTGCTACTGTTCCTATCGAATATGTATTTAATCCACACATTTATTCCGTGCAGTTTTAGATTCACTCGGAAGCGCATTTTACTCTTGTATGATTTCAACTTCATGACACAGCAGTATGATGACTACAAAACAATCACTGATAATATGCTTAAGGAAGAAATCGAATTGATTGTGGGGTAAGCTATATATTGAGAGTAAGCTTAGTTAAGTATAATTTGCATACTAATTTTACTTCACCAGCACACACAAAATCGCCTACATCGACAATGCGACGACTAATCAGCCACAGGCCATTTTTCAGACGTCGCCCAAGGCGAACCTGTTTGAGCAGGAGAATCAGAAATATGCCCTGCAGCTCGTCAGCAATTGCAATGCTGTCTTGTGCACCTTAAAGGAAGCACTTGTCTCGGTATTTAAGATAACAAATAAGCGGCCCTGGGTATGGAATGCCAAACTGCACATTGGCAAAGTGATTACGATTAACCTGCAAGGCATCATTGCCATGAAGAACGAACGTCACATCAAACTCAAAAAGGTCTGGGGCGACGCAGAGGAGTTAGTGAATCGCGAGGAGCGGTATTTTATTAAAGGCACCGAGGTTACGCCGCTGCCCGACGATATCATCGATGGCTATATGCTTGGGGGCACCCCAGTTCCTTACGATGAAACGATTGTGGAACGCCCGGCGGCACATTCGCCGGGTCTGCATTTCGTGGGCTTTGTGAAGCGCAACAGTATACCCGATGCCTACTTCTGCGGTGAATCCCTGTACACGCTGGTGCACCAGAAGGGAAACGAGACATCGGCACGCAAACTGGACGCTTTGGTTCGGGCATTGTTGCAGCGCCAGTGCGTTATTCTCTGCTGGAAGATATTCAGTGTGAAGTTCAATAAGCCGCGTATTGTGGTGCTGGTGCCGCAGGACTCGACGGAGCATCGACCAGCGACATTATATATGCTCGAGTTGTCTTATCATGCCCAGCATCAGTTCTGGGATTTTCCAGCTATCCGCACCGAGAAGACCGAGTGCAGCGTGGATCAACTGCAGGCAGTCGATAAGCTCATCGATAGCATGAATCTCGAGTGCATGCTGAATGATACCCAGTTACCTAGGCAGCAGCGACAGACCGACCTGTTGCCTTTCGATGGGCTCCCCAGCATCTTTGAGCAGAACGTGATGGATGTGCTGGAGCGAAAGGTTGTTCTCAAGACATCAGACGATGTGCCATTTAAGCAAATGTTTAAGGATAAAAACTTTGTGGAGATGTATTGGCGCGTGCCTGAGCCGATCGAGGAGAATTCCAAAAAGGCGGCGGCGGCACTAAAAAAACTATTTCCATTGGAGCACAGTCACGCCTGGCTGAAGAAGCTCAAGGCCAAGGAGCTGGAGGAAAATGCACCGCCTACAATAAAACAGGAGCGCCCAGACCCGAAAACTAGCACACCCAACACCATCGAATGCGTGGGCTTGATGACTCCTGCCGAAGACTACAGGGAGCTGTTGGAGCAAGTGCGCTTCATGGCAAATACAACGCTGCGCGATGTCCAATTCCAATCGATGGCTGCTCAGATGCGAGTAGTTATCATAACGCTTCTGGAACGCAACAAATTGAATCTGAATCAGTTGAGTGAAATGCTCGCAATGCATCGGGACAGTTGCTTGGAGTTCAATAGCTTTGCGGAATATAATCAATTTGCGGCACAGCTGAAAGAAAAAGCATCCGATAGAAATCTGCAAGAGTTTTGGACGAACGTGATCGTGGAGAAACAGTTGGGCCCGCTGGTGCTGGGTGAGCCAACACTGGAAGATGAGCTGCGTCTAAAGGCGTACTATACTAGTCCCGAGTATCCAGCAACAGCTGATAGCGAAGATCAGGAAATGCAGCAGGATAAATAAAATATTGTGTTTCTTAATTCAATTGATTACTTTAAGTATACATTTCAAAACTTTTTCCATTATCTAAGAACAAATAAAAAAAGGATATATATATATTAAAAGAAATGTAAGAATTTGATTATGTATTAAAAACGACACTGAAATTGTGTATTAAGACATTAATAATTTAATATTGTTGGTTTCTAATGGATTTCAATGAATTTACAGCGCACACGAGAAATGTACAGGAAAAAGGAATGAACATTTGAAACATTTAGTTTGATTAGATTTTTCGATTTTTTCTTTTTTTTTTGTCGTTGACACGTTAAATATAATAATATTACATTTGTAAAACATTTGGAAAATAAACAAATAAAACAAACAGAGAGATGATAAGCGAATAGCGCAATAAAGAATAAAGCTTTGGGACGTACAATTTGGAAATATTACCAATCATCTTAATTCGAGTGTACTTAAGAATTAACAAACGGTGCGTTAATTAAGCAATGCTATTTATGTCCATTGCATATATGTGTGTGTGTGTGTGTGTGTGTGTGCATGACAAACATTAAATACGTTATAATTTGATTTCTAAATATTTTGTTGTTTTTTAACACATTATGCGTAACGCTTGAAGCAAAAATTTGGCATGGCTTGCACTTTGGCCACTGGACAGCAGCAGCAATGATGCAAGGATGCAACAGATCAAGTCGATGGCCTTTAAACTGGACTTTCACTAGTCAATGTTCAGCGACGACATTAGATCCTCCACACTGTTGCGAATGAAGAGAGAAATGTTTAATAAATATATTTAAACACATATTTTACACAAGTACGCACGTAATGTCTAGATCCTGAAAGGCCACGCCCAGCCAGGCGACAACGAGGCAATAGTGCTGGAATAACTGCAACAACAGTTCGCCTTCGTCTAGCATTTCGATGCGCTCGATGCGCTGGCGTTCGGCAGACGAAATACTCTCGTATACCTGCACCATGTCCCAGGCACGTGCACCGCTCCAGCCGCACTCCTTGAAGCGGTTCATTTGTGTCTCCAGCGACTGACAGGACTCCACGCCGGCCAGACTGCAGCCTCGACTGCGCAGATTATTTAACATCACGTCCGCAAAGCGATCGTTCATGTTCACCTTAAGAAAAAATATTTTTATTGATAATATATAATTAGATATATATTTCAGCTTTACCTGTTCATAGTTGACGAAGACGGCAGCTTGAAACTTTTGCGCTATCCATTTGAGTAGATTTCGACAGTTTTGTGCCTCAATATAGACGAGCACACATTCAGCGAGAAATATGGTGGGCAGCGTATAATCCACTTCGGCTTGCTGCAGCTTATGGTCAACCTCGTCCAGATTACGCAAATCGACGCCCATCAGATGATAGTTGGGCCCATGCAAATCCGTTGGACTGAGACGCACCTCGCCATCTTCGTCGTTAATCTTGGCAAGCAGCGCCTTATTTCGCTTAATTGTATAGCATTTGCGGGCCGTCACTGTTGGAAAGTCCAGCTCAATAAAGTTCTTCACCTGGTGTATGGTGTCCCGTAGCCGAAAATAAAGCGTATCGAAGCCACATCCCAGGTTGATAATCTGACAGTTGCCAGACGTTTTCTGTAATGGTCACGGTCAATTTTATAACAATTACAAGTACAAATAAGTGCAAGGCCAAAGTTTTGGGGCGTGACTCGGGCAAGTGCAACACATGCGCAGCAGCAGCCCAATGGTCCATGCAACAGGATTTCCATACACATTCAATGCCACACTTCGGGGCATGCACTTGACCTTAACATGCGTCTCGACCAGGCAGCAGATATGTTTCTAGAGATGGCACTATATTTTTTTTTT
Organism: Drosophila dives; assembly: GCA_035042365.1. Classification (NCBI taxonomy): domain Eukaryota; kingdom Metazoa; phylum Arthropoda; class Insecta; order Diptera; family Drosophilidae; genus Drosophila; species Drosophila dives. The sequence goes on along the minus strand of JAWNLJ010000357.1, from coordinate 1,686,425 downwards.
CATTATTACGATTTATTAGTTAATTAAATTTATTGGCATGGTTTGTATTACTTTCATATTTTTTAAATGTAACCGCCACGCTAAAAGCTATTTAGTTCGATTAGAAAAATAGGGGGAACATTTATCGATACTAGTTAACAAAAGATCATTAAAAAACACTCGTAAATAAGTGATCGTGCTAAAGGACTTCTTTTCTATCAAAAGATACAATAATTACTGTACATTTATCGATATTTGGGGAGAAAATATCGAGCTAAAATCTCTGATTTGAAAACAAACTTTAGAATTGTATTATATCATCAAACCAGTAAATGATTTTTGTAAACAAACTTAAGATCAAATTAGCTCGGGTCTGTAGGTAGATGTTAAAAGACGTGTTCTCACGTAGTAAACACGAGATAGCCACCATGACGCGCATGTCCCATTATTTACGGATACTGTTGCTGTTTGCAACCTTGGATTGTACATATATATGTAAAACTAACCTTCAGAAACTTCTCCACGCACATCTCAACGCCCTTGACTCGTGCAAAATAGCCACGATTTATCTCTGGAGCCTTCCGCTCCTGATTGCGCACAAAGTACCCAATGTAGTCATCTTTCCAGTAGCCAAGACGCACAGCGCCCCGCTTGCAGTCACTGGCATCATCATTGGTGGCAATCACTGCCTCATCACATGGATGAAACTTATGTGTACTGTTATTATGGGCAACTCCTCCGACCGTTGATGGTGGCTCCATGTCGAAGCTTATTTTATTCCTCGTTTTGTCCACAACCGCTTGTAGCAAGTCTTGCTATATACGCCCTTCCTTCGGTATGTCCTAGTTGGACTATAACTAAGCACTTATTACTGTTTTATTGCGATTGTTAATGAGATTTTTCGTGTCCACTTTGTGTTTGTTTTCAAGCAAGTTGTGTGAATGCAAATAATAATTAATAAAAACAGCCTGCAAACAGCTGCTAGTATCGATAACACTGGACAGTGTAGGTAAATGTTTTAAGAGTTGAGCTGGCTTTTTTTGAGGTGTCGTATGTTTGATATCGATATAGTAAAATACCGCCAAGCTTGAATCTGTAAACCGTTAAACTTAAACGAACATTTCCAAGATTGCTGGTTGCATATAAATTGAACTCTCGATAGCTTTCAATTTAGTTAATTTATGAAGAAATTCATTCAATTATGTAAGCTTATTAGGAAAGCGTGCCACAAGAGTATGTTTAGCTTAACTCTTTTATCCATCCAAGTGCTCTAATTGTTTCCCGCATCTTTGACATCGGAAGCGACGGCTGTTATAATTAAAATTGTCAGCTACGCCCAAGTCAGCGAAGAGTCTTCAACTCAATAAGATGGGGTCAAAATGTGAACTGGCTTTAATTGTTGGTTTGCCTCGCGCTTGCAGTTACGGTGAGTGAGTGAATCACAACCCGCCGCGAAAACAAATTAGTTTCTTGATAATGATAGAATGGCAAAATTATGCAAAGCGCGACTTTTTGTTATGCAAAAATATCTTAGTGTGCCGACAATTGCATTTATGCAAGTAACTGAATCATCTACACTGCGGCTTTCTACATCTTCAATCCAGAGACTGGTGACCCTTAATTAGGCAGTTGTTATTAATTGAAGACTTTTTGAACTCAGTGATAAGTGGGGTTTGCTACTCTTCTGCCTGAAGTCAAGGGCGTGAACTCATGTTTTTGTTTTCGGAAATTGTAAAAACCTCATATAAACTTTACACTCGCCAAATAAGAATGAACTGAATTTGAACCATCATACATTTAGTTAATAGAAAAATAATAATTATTTATATATGGATAATACAAGCACATGCCGAAGTTAATTATTCTATTCTCTCTAATGAATTTAAATAATATTAATATGATTTTACATTTCGTATTTAGATGCCTCGAGAATTGGTAAATTATTATTTAACAATATTAAATACGATTTCAATTTAATTTCAGTTTTTGATTTTATTTATTTGATTTTATTTACTTAATTTTACAATCAATAGAATGCATTTTTTTTAGCATTATATTGATTTATAAACTTAGCTGCACTCAGATAACAATATTTCTCTGAACCGCTCTTTTCTCTCTGACACTCTCTGACGATCTCATTCGTCTCGCTCACCCTCTGTTGCGTGTATGTCACCCGCACTCGCTCATTCATTCGCTCGTTCGCTCAGCCGAGTGGCAGGTTAGCGTTGTTAGCTGGCACTGAAGTCACTTGCCGCTTCAGTTTGGTTGTAACGTTCGTGAGCGTCGGTTGGGCGAGAATCAAAGCTGCGCGCGTCTTGTACAAAATTCATTCAGGTGTGTGAGTCAATGCAACTGTTGGTAACAAAAGAGTCGCTGTTCACGTAAGCGAGTATGTGCGTGTGTGTTTGGGTATTTGTGTGTGTCAGTGTACCATAGTTGCGTTTTGACGTTGTTTACTTGAATTTGTCTCTCTCTCGCTACCTGTGTCGTTGGCTAACAAAAATTCAAAACGGTCATTTCGTTTTACGCTTACGTTTTTCTTGCTTTTTTCGTAAACTTGGCTTGTTGTTTTTTCGGGGCGTTGGCGCGCATACCCAAAGAAAGTTATTAATTATTAAATTAAATTTAATTATTAAATCAATCATTTTACAAAAGCAAAATGAATAAGAGCTGAGATTAGATAGTGAACAAAGGGCCAATAGCAAAAAACCAAAAAAAAAAAAAAAACTCATCAAGCTACGACGTTGCCGTGGGCGCAGGCAGCGACGTCATCATTTGGAGCATAACTGTAAAACAAGTGAGATTAAAGAATCAGCTTCTACCACAGCAATACAACTGCCGCGCAGTGAGCCACACACTCACATATATAAAAAATGATATATAATAATATATATATGTAAATATAGATGCACGCACACATACAAGCACACCTGCGAACGCTTCACTTTCAACATTATCGTTGTGTTTTATTGTTTCTATATGCTTTGTGATTGCGAAAAGCAAAAAAAATTGTGATTCACCAACTAACACTTATAACAACAAAAACAACAGCAACAAACGAAAGAAAAAAACGTGTAATTTGATATGAAAATTCCCGCAAGTATTTGATTATATTTTTTTTACCGTTGACAAACATTTTGAAAGAGGGCTCAGCCCTCAATTTATTTTGTGCAGGTCTTTGCATTTCCGCACTTTTAACAAGAATAAGCAGCAGCAGCAGCAGCAGCGGCAGTTGCTCAAGTTGCAATAGTAGAAGAGGAGCAAGCGAGCCAGCACACATCGAGGTTAACAGCGTAACCTGAGAGGTGGTCGTTGTGGTGCTGACGGCGGTGGTGGTGCTGCTGGAGTTGTTGTTGGTGGTGTCGGCAGGTTAATGCACTTTTTATTTTGCATGTCGGAACAGCAGCAACAACAACAACAACAACAGCAACTGCAACTTGTGTGTGTCTGAGTGCTTGTGAGTCCTTGTGCCAGTTAAAATGACGTTGACGTTAACTTTTTCGTTGTAGCTCTTTATAATCAAATGCCAAGCGTGCTGCACACAATTTGTTTATATTACGCAATGTGGTTGTTGTTCTTGTGGCAATTATGAAGCCAATTGCTAAAATGCACCACCTATTTTAGCCATAAATTTTGGGTAGATAGGAAAGAGTATTCATTACTTTTTATTAGTTGTCTCTTATATATTAATGTGTATATTTATCAGCAAACTAACATCTTTGTGTCACTTGTCGGTTTTTAGTTTTAGCGGTTTCATTCAACACAGTTAGGTTTATTTAAATAATTTAACCAAAATATTATTATTTAATTGGAACAAAATATTTTAATAGTAATAGGCTGGCATAGCATTTATTTATTTGCCTTTTAATTTATTTTAATTTGTTTTTAAATTTTTTTGTGGTTTGTTTTGTTTTATATATTAATTAGTTTCATATATAAAAATATATTATGGCCTAAATATAACAGAACTTTTGCCATCTAATTTTGGTTTTCTGCCTCCAACTTTAATCTCGATATTCTGCAAAAGTGTCAGTACAAATTGTATTATTTAATTAGAAAATATGTTGATTTTGATTTGGTGTGTTTTAATAGTCAATAAATAATACACAATCAGCATTACAGAATTTAAGGAAAATATAATGATTAAACATATTTAAAAAAGATTCCTTAAAAAAATGTTTACCAACAAATTTACGAGTAACATTTTGTAAGGCGTTTAATTCTTATACCATATACCTTCAATTTTTTTTTTAGTCAACTCTGCTTAGTTTAACTTATTTACTAAAATGACTTGACTATTACCAGCGCATTCAGCTAACAATTAAAGCATTAGCGCCTGCAAACAAACAATGGAGATAATCGCAATAGTAATGGCTCCATTGAAACAACAACTCCCCGACAAATGTGCCATGCAGTTGACTCCAATTTGAAAAATAACACACAAAGTCACAAATCGTATTTGATGCTGTAACTTATTTTTAGCGCATTATTTTCTTATGTGGAAACGAGTTTCTTGGTCTTTTGGTTTCTTCTTGCTTCTAACGCAGGCTTCAAACTTGGCCATAAAACTCACACATATAACAGATGTACACACCTATACCTTCAAATATATATGTGTATGTGTTACGCAGCTAACGTAATATGAAAACCAGTTTGGTCACTCTTACTCAGCACCCTGATTTGTTTATAATTGTGTGTATAAACAAATGAATAAAGTAACTACACACATAAATTGTTATAAGCGGCTTGTTTTGGAATTCTTGTATATAAAAAACTTTGTTTTGATGTGTGTGTTTTAATAGTTAGATTTATTTTCTAATTATCTCTTTCATTAGGAATTTTTCATTCAACTTCTCACTTTTAAATGCATATAATTTAATTCGTAACTAGAGTTTTAAACCTGTTTAAAAACTGTGGACTGTATTTTACTCACATTAAATAATTAAAAAAATAATAATTAATTTTATTTTTTATTCCCTTTCCTTTTTAGGCTAAAATGTCACGGAAATTTAAATATCGTGACAAATTGAAATGTCTATCGGGCATTATACTGGTTCTAATGGTGCTCCAATCGCTGCCCCCTCGCATTGATGCACAAACGCGGGATCCGCGATTCTATTCACGTGTCGGTGTCGACTATCAATGGCCTAATCCCGGCGATCCCGAATATAGGTGAGTGTTACTTAGAAATAAATATTATTTGATAAGTAATATAAACTTTGATTTACAGGACGTACACGTTCAATGATCGCCGGTATGGCCACTATCAGCCGAATGGCTATGGCGCTAATTATCCTGGCCGGAATCCACCTGGACAATATCCGCAGGGCATGCCCAATGAGGATCGCTTTCGCTTCGATCCGGTATGTGATGTTTCATGGCTATCATTAGTCGTTCAGTTCACCTACAGAAAGCTTAAACAATTAACTGAGTGACACACAAGTTGACCCCAAAAGATGATGAACACATTAAGATCGCACCATAAACGAACAATGCGCAAGCATTGAGAGTTGAACATGTCCGATGAGCTGCTCTGTAATATCAAAGCAATAATCTTAATTAAGTTTTCATGCGACGTGATCAATGACACATGTTTCCCCATCCGCCTACAACAACAACAACAATTAAAATCTCTATTAAAATTGAATTCACAGAATGATCCAAATGCTCGCACCCAATTTCCGGGCGTTTTGGCCGGCTGGCGAGAGGATTTGCAGGGCCAACAAAGACGGGATTCGTTAACATTGGAGCGCGATGTATTCGTCACAACGAACTATGGCCAGGTGCAGGGCTTTAAGGTCTATATGTATGATAACCCCGATCCGAAATCATTTTATCGACCCTATCACTCCACGGTGGATCGCGTAATGGGTGAGTGCTCGGTGTTCTTGGGCATACCCTATGCCCTGCCGCCTACATTCGAGGGACGCTTTAAGCCGCCCCGGCTCCATCGGGGCTGGCAGCTGCTCCAGGCTGTGGACTTTGGACCAGCATGTCCACAGCCAGTGCGTTATACAGGTGCCACCAAGGGTGTGATGGACATGGACGAGGATTGCCTCTATCTAAACGTATATTCACCCAAGGTGAGTTAACTTCGGATTTTAATATACCTAAAAATACTTACGAGTATATGTGTCAATTGCAGACTGGTGCTGGCGTTGCCCAAAAGTATCCGGTTATGGTTTATCTACATGGCGGCGAATTTGTGCGTGGTGCCTCTAATCTGTTCCAGGGCCATATGTTGGCCTCGTTTTATGATGTGGTCGTGGTTACGCTTAACTATCGACTTGGTGCCTTGGGTTTCCTTTCCACAGCGGATGAGAATTCGCCGGGCAACTATGGCATCTTGGATCAGGCAATGGCACTCAAATGGGTGTATGACAACATTGAGTTCTTCAACGGGGATCGTGAATCCATAACGTTGTTCGGTCCAGGTGCTGGAGGCGCTTCCGCTGGCCTGTTGATGGTTGCGCCACAGACTCGGAACATTGTGAAACGGGTGATTGCACAATCGGGATCGGCTTTGGCCGACTGGGCGTTCATCCAGGACAAGTATAGAGCGCAGAATACGAGCCGTGTGCTGGGCCAGGTGTTGGGCTGCTCCATAGATTCTTCGTGGAAGCTTGTCAACTGTCTGCGCACCGGACGCAGCTTCTACGAGCTGGGCAATGCGGAGTTCTCACCGCAGGTCGGTAGCTTCCCTTGGGGACCGGTCCTGGATCACAATTTCACGCTGCCGGGCGACGACTGGTACGAGGGCTGGCGGGAGAAGGACTGGCGTTTCCTCACCCAAACACCCGAGACTCTGATCCGTGCCGGTCGATTCAATCGCAATATTCAGTATATGACGGGCGTCACCACGCAAGAAGCCGCCTTCTTTGTCGCCCAGAATGAATCGCTGGCACCTTATTATGAGCTGGATGGTCGCTTCTTCGAGCAGAAGGTGCGGGAGCATGTCTTCCGCTACAACTACACTCTGAATCCCAATGGCGTGTACGAGGCCATCAAGTACATGTACACCTACTGGCCGGATCCCAATAACAATACCATTATACGCGATCAGTACATTAACATGCTGAGCGATCTCTACTATCGGGCGCCAGTTGATCAAATGGTAAAGCTGCTCCTCGAGCAAAAAGTGCCCGTCTTTATGTATGTGCTGAACACCACGGTGGAGGCACTAAACTTACCACAGTGGCGCAAATATCCACACGATACGGAGCATTACTTTTTGACGGGTGCCCCCTTTATGGATACGGAATTCTTTCCCAAAAAGGAGCACCTGCAGCGCAACATGTGGACGGACAACGATCGCAATATGAGTCACTTCTTTATGCAGACCTACTCAAATTTCGCCAGATATGGGTAAGTAAATAAAGCAAACGATCTTTTGGTAACTCATCTAAAGTGATACGTGGGTCAGAATAAGGATACGTTGCCCCTCCTGTCGCCAACCCAACCTAACATTAAAGCCAGTTGAACTTAGTAAAAGCTTAAAGATTTTTAGCTTTAAGTTGGTAGTTCATCTACATTTAAGTAGGTTTTCGTCAACTACCTCTTAAATAAAAACTCTGATATTCCTTTTTGCAGGAATCCGACACCACAGCAAGTGCTGGGAATGCATTTTCAGCGTGCCTATCAGGGAGAGATTCGTTACCTGAACATCAATACCACATACAACTCCTCCATATTGCTGAACTATCGGCAAACGGAGAGCGCCTTTTGGACACAATACTTGCCAACAGTTATTGGTGTTTTAGTGCCAACATATCCACCGACCACTGAGTACTGGTGGGAGCCCAAGGAGCCATTGCAGATTGCCTTCTGGAGCATGTCGGTTGCGTGCTTCTTTCTCATCGTGCTGGTCGTCATCTGTTGCATTATGTGGCGCAATGCCAAGCGGTAAGTAAAATAAGTTAATAAAAAAAAACTCTATAAAAACTGACCGTCTTCTTTATGGCATTAATCATAGACAATCGGATCGATTTTATGACGAGGATGTCTTTATCAATGGTGAGGGCATGGAACCTGAGCCAGATCCGCGTGGCGTCGACAATTCGCATATGGTGACCAATCATCATGCGATGCGGTCGCGGGACAACATCTACGAGTACAGGGATTCACCATCGACTAAAACGCTGGCCAGTAAGGTGCACACGGATACCACATCGCTGCGCTCGCCCAGCTCTCTGGCCATGACCCAAAAGTCGAGCAGTCAGGCCTCCATTAAGTCGGGCATCTCGCTCAAGGAGACCAACGGTAGTCTGGTCAAATCGGAGCGTGCCGCCACACCGCGCTCCCAGGCGAATGGAACGGCGTCGAGCAAAGCGCCGCCCGTCGAAGAGAAGCGGCTGCTGCAGCCCATTTCGAGTACGCCGGTGGCACAGCTGCAGGCAGAGCCAACAAAGCGCACGCCAACCGCCAGCAGTGTGGCGAGCAGCAGTCGGAGCACCACACCGGTGCCCTCGGCACGCACCACAACGACAACGGCCACGCTGACAACGCAGCCGGCTGCCATTCAACCTTCTGTCCAGCCACGACGTACACAGCTGGTGGAGGGCGTGCCTCAGACGTCTGTCTAAGTAACAGCTCTCTAAGCGCGAGATGCGCTTAGGGAGTGATCCGCACAAGTCTCGGAAATGAACAACAATTATTTAGCCAAGCATTTAGCCACTTTAAGATTGAGGTAAGTTGCAATTTCAAAGTTGATGACGAATGCCTGCTCAAAGTGGTTTTCTGGTCCACAGCTCCGTTATGCTGGAGAACACCTGCCTTAGTTGTTGACATTCCAGGAGCGCCCGCAACGTTCAGTTCTGTTTAAGTTGTTTAATTTCCCTAGTTTTATATTTAGTATTTATATTTTGTGTCTACACAGATCTAAGAGATCTCTAGAGTCCCTAAGTGCAGCTAACTCTATTTGTAAAAACAAAATATGTGTTTTTTTTTTCAATTTTAATTTGTAAGTTGATAACCCAACGAATACGAATCCATATCAATGACATTCCATAGAATAGTTTGCGCCTTTTGGCATGGACACGCCTCTTTTTGAGGCGATACCTTTGATTGTATATAAATAAATTTATATATATTAATATCTACATTAAGTTATAAATTTAAAAATCCTAACTAATTTTATATTCTGTAAAAAACGATTTTCGAACCGCGGACTTTCGATCAACTTATTAGGAACAGTTTAATATATTTTTTTATAACTAAATATATATTGCGATTTAAATACAATAAAGCTCAACGATCAGAATGAATTTCGTAGAAAACACATTCGGATAATTCCAATTAATATTATTTTACATTTTCAAAAAACAAAAAATTTCCCATACTAAATATGCACAATGCCTATTAATAAAATGACCTAGTGATAAGAGTGCGTGGTTACTCATCTATGTATAATGTCTGAGTGCCTTTCATATAGATAGATAGATATATAGTTATAAATTATATATTATATATATATATATGTATATGTATGTTTTATGTGTCACATATATAGAAATCAACGACCATACAAATCAGTGTAAACCGTCCAATCAATTTTTGTGTTTTCATTCATATGTATTTTGTATAAAGTTATTGTTTACATGTGCGAAAACATAAGAAATACATTAACAATTACATTTCATAAGTGTGTAGTTTATGTTTAATTTTGTGTAATTTTATAGATATATATATATATAAATTTATATATATATATATATAATTCATTTCAATAAAATCCAATTTCGCTTTTGTGAATTGTCCTCTTATGTCTTAAATGTTAACTTTTGAACTTGTTCATGGGTGTGTGAAATATATATATATATATATATATATATATATATATATAGATATATATTTATTTATTTTTATACATATATAGAAGTATATATAAGGTCTACAGATAGAGCGAGGCGGCAAACACAATATCGCGCTTGATGAGACGAATGCCCTCGGAGAACTTGTTCTCCAGATCCGTATTGCCGATCGTCTTAGATGCCTGGCACAGTTGGCGCAACAGCTCCTCGAGACGGCGCATGCAACGAATGATGGAGCCCTCAAATATGTCCGTCATTTTGCAGACGCTCAGGAAAGTGGAGCCCTTGCACCAGGCAAGCACCACGTCCATTAGGAAGGGCTTGAATTTCTCCACATAGTTGTCCTCATCCAGATTCAGTTTGCACTCGGTCGACACCTTGGCGATACGCCGTGCCAGATTCTGCAGGGCACGCAACGGTCCCGACAACTCCGTGGCACTCTTTGGCGCCTCGCTGGACTTCTCGTCGCAGACGAAGCAGGAGAGGAGTGCCACAGCCTGTGGTGCTGAGAGCTCATTGAAGACACCATTAAAAATCATTTCAGTGATGAGCAACTCATCCGCTGAGCTCAGCTCGCAGGCAACACGACCCTTGAACTCGATGACATCGCCGGACTTGCAGTAGCCCATGCGACGGAGTACACGCTTCCGATACTTTAACTCGTCCATTTGGAGCAGGCTGCGTGCCGCCTTCAGTTCGGTCTTCAGCGCACTTAACTCCGATTGTAACTTCAGCTTGTCCACGTAGCGTTTGTGTATTCGCTCCAACTCGGGTGATTTGTGCAAAGGATGCTCCTCGAGCAGTCTCTCAAACTGGGTAATGGTATCCACGATCTTGCGAAATTCGGCATCCTTGATGTTCATGTCATCGATCGGATGCAGTACCGGTGGACCGAGTGGAAAGCGTTTCTTTGCCTCCTGAATGGTTTTGAGGACGGCACGACGATTGTCAGCCGTGCGCAGGTCGTTGGGAAAATATACGCGTATCGAGCTAATCTGGGTGAGCAATGTATTGACTACGGGCACAACCTCCATGCAGCCACGCTCGTTGGGCGGACAGGGTTCGGTGTCGCCAGTTTTTACCGACTCCTCGCTAACGTGCAGCAGCACATCAATGACAACATTCGGTTCACTCTTCAGCGGATTCTTGCGACTCTGATCCTGTTTCTTGAAATTCAACACAATGCCCCAGTCGTATTCCTGCTTGCCAGCCGAGACCTTGACGAGGCGACCAGGCTGCAGAAACGGCACCAGATATTGTGGTTTCGTCAACCACTCACGAAACTTGGTGCCGTTGAGCTCGAGCTGCTCCCGGATGTGATGATACGAGGCAATGTTGTGCTCATCCTTGATGCTCAGCTTATCCAGCTGTTTCTGCTTCTGCTGCACCTGATCGTGGAGCCCAGGCAATGCAGCCTGATTCTGGAACTGATAGAAACTACGCTCCAACATATATTCCGGATTGATTTCTTCAACACGCAGCAGATTCAACACCATGTTGTACGTCAAATGGAACGCCGAATTCAATGTGTCCGCCTTGCCCTGCACGATCTCACGTCCGACGACGGGCGACACCTTCTCATCGATCATCAGTATGACAATACCCTTGTCATCCAGTCCACGACGTCCAGCACGTCCAGCCATTTGTATATACTCTCCGGAGCTGATCCAGCGAAAGTCCTTACCATCAAATTTACGTGGTGCCGTAAAGAGCACAGTGCGTGCCGGCATGTTCAGGCCCATGGCGAACGTTTCCGTGGCAAAGAGAGCCTTAATCAATCCCTCTCCGAACAGAATCTCAATGGTCTCCTTGAGAATGGGCAACAAGCCGCCATGATGGATGCCAATGCCACGTCGCAGCAGTGGCAACACATTCTCCACCTGCGGCAGTCGACGATCCTCCTCGGAGAGCACATCCATAGCATTGTGAAATACCTCATCCACCAGTTTTTTTTCATCCATGGTATTAAAATCCAGTTTGGCCATTTGCATGGCATACACCTCGCAATCCTTCTTACTGAACGAGAAGATGATCACTGGTGCAAAATTACGCTCCATTATCATCTTGACAATCTTAAAGATGTTCGTCTGACCCGAATTGTGACCCTTGACGCCGCCCTTGCGTCCCTTCTGGTCACCCTTGGCCGCCTCGCCTGCAACAAAGACGGGATTTTAAAAAGCATCCAGAAAAGTAAAGATTAATTACGCACCCGCATTGGCCAACACCGCCATGGCTGTTGTGAAATTGTCCTCCTTGAACTGACCCTTCTCGTCGACAATCAGATGTATGCCATCGCCGCCAGCTGGAAAGATGTAATGCTGCAACGGTGTGGGTCGATAATCCGTGTAGACAACGTGGCAGGGCTGCTTGTGCAGATGACAAACCCACTCGGCAAATTGGCGGGCATTGGGTATCGTTGCCGAGAGAAAGACATAGCGCACATTGTCCGGCAGCAGGATCAGTGTCTCCTCCCAGACAACGCCACGTTCCTTGTCGCGCATATAGTGAATCTCATCGAAGACTACCCAGCCCACCTCACGCATCACTTCGCTGCCACGATACAGCATATTGCGCAGAATCTCTGTGGTCATGATCAGGCAGGAAGCCGATGGATTAATGGTCACATCTCCAGTAACTAAACCAACATCCTGGAATTCATCGGTGAATTCGCGAAACTTTTGATTGGACAACGCCTTAATGGGAGTCGTATAAATCACTCTTTGCTTTGCCGCCAGCGATTTGGCGATGGCATATTCGGCTACCACCGTTTTACCGGCGGATGTGTGTGCCGACACGAGAACACTCTGCGAGTTGTCTATGCAGAGAATTGCCTGCTTCTGGAATGGATCCAACACGAATGGATACTCTTTGGCGGGCACGCCAGCAAATGGCTGCAATGGGATGTACTCCTGATCGGGATGGGCAGCCACCTCGTGTGTGCAGGACTCCGGCGACACTAGTTGGTGGGTCACAATTCGTACGCGCAGCGCCTCCATCGCACAATCATCCACCTGCTGACAATTCTCCTCCTCTTCTTCCTCCTTCTCATGGCTTATTTCCTCCAATTCATTGTCAATGCCTTCGGCACGTGGTCGCTTTACTGGCTCCTTCTCCTCTATAACCTCTTTCACGGCTGCTTCGCCTGCCTCAGTCTGCTGATCGGCAAGACTAACGTCTGCCTGACGCTTGCTTGCTTTTTTGGCACTTTTTTTGTCATTGTCCTGAATTTCACTTGCAGTTGCCTTCTTTATGTGCATGGGTAGCGACGGCACCTGTAGACTTTCGGGCAGCACCTCATTGAAACAATCAAATAGCTCGTCAATGTCCATTTTGTTTAGATTAGCAAGCAATGCGTTTTTGTTTTTCTTCTTTCCGCCTTGACGCACGTCGCGTGTGTTTATTTTTCTGTTAACCTAACACTTTGCATCAATGTTATTAGCAGCGCGCTGTAATTAGATAGCGATTTTTAAGTTATAAAAAAACGTTACAACCACCTTTAACTATTGGATTATTAAAAATAAAATAATTTTAGGTAGCAACAATAAAAATGTAAATTATCAAGTTGTACAATAATGCAAAATAATTTAATATCAAGTTAAAATATTGCAATTTCGATTGTCTAAAAATTATAGAAGATTTAAAATAAAATAATCGAAATGTACAACATTTTAATCTTAAAATCAATTCATTTATGTATTTTATATCTGCGGTATTTGCAGTAATGTAAACGACTTGGAAAAGCTAAATACTTTTCGATAACATTTGCAAAATCAAATTTAAATTAGCGGAATAGCCATAACATATTTCGCTTCGCTATCGATTGGGCAATAACAGTTAATCGAAAAATCAGCAACAGCAGCGACGCAGAGAAAGGAAAAGAAAAAACAAAAGTATATTTACCAAATAAAATTGCATTTGTTAACACAAAATGGACAATGATGAAGTGAAGCGAGGTCGTGGACGTGGTCGTGGCTCTCGAGCACGTGGCCGCGGACGTGGACGCGGCCGAGGACGCGGTAAAAAAATTGATGACACTGGCATTGCGCTGGAAACATATGAAAATAGTGTTGGCAATGTTTTAGCCGCCGCCGGCACCGCCTCAAACAATGTAAGCGGATTGGAGGATAGTCCAAGCAGCCTAGATCACACAGAGGATGTGGCAATGCAAGACCTGGACAAGGAGAACGAAATGGATGTAGCGGCCACAGCGAACGATGAGCAATTGACACCCATTCAGGATATGACGCCGCCACAAACACTGCCTCCGCCGCCGCCACTGCAGCAAAAACAGCAGCAGGTAGTGCTGCCAGTTTTGCCGAAGCCAAGTAAGAACTTAAAAATCTACATTGAACGCTCATTAAAATAGTACAAATTAAAATATTAATGGTAACGACCAAATGAAATTAATTTCTTGTACGTCCAATTCTGGAACACGGATATTGTATGTGGTCTTCTCAATATCTGATTCCTAATCTGTGATATATCTCCTGTAGACACTGATAGACTCCACCTCTTCCTTCTCTCACCAACTAATCGTATATTTGTGGTAAAATTACTAAATGGTTACTTCGATTTCAACTAGCTGATGAGCATTAAAAATTAAGATCTTATTAATTTCCCTTAATCGCTGTATATAACTTTTTCTTGCATGAACTTAAGTCCTCTCTAAAAATTACATCAATTTACAGTCCTATATTCCTACCATTAAAACTCAATTACATTGAGATACATTATCACATGTATAATACTAACTATTTTGAAATTTATTTGTAGTCTGATTTTTTGGGGTTTTCGCCAATGTACTCAAAAATTACATATAAACATAAATCTTTTAAATATTTAATTTTTCTTATTAAATTTTATTTTAAATTCTTAATCATTTTCCATTTAAATAGTATTTATAATTTTTATAATTTACATTTTATATTTCATTTAAATTTAATTTTATTTATTTTGTACTTTACATATTTTTTATGATATTAAAGAAAGATTATTTAATGGTAATATATGATTATTCTAGTTGATATGGAGGCGGACATCTCACAGCTGGAGGCGCCTACGTTTACAACGTTGTCCCGTGGGCCACCGGAGCCAATGCTGCGCCTCAAGTGGAACCACAAAGTGAGTCTGATTGGGGAAAAGGTGCTCAATCCGATGATCCACTGCTGTGATCAGTGCGACAAACCGATTCTTGTCTACGGTCGCATGATACCATGCAAACATGTTTTCTGCCTGAAATGCGCACGCGCCGAACCCATCAAGTGTTGTCCGCGCTGTAGCGACAAGGTGCTGCGGGTGGAGCAATCCGGCTTGGGCACTGTCTTCATGTGCACCCATGGCGGGAGTCGTTACGGCAGCACTGGGTGTCGCCGCACCTATTTGTCGCAGCGTGATCTACAGGCACACATCAACCATCGGCATGTAGCGATGTTGGCACCGCCCCTGACAACTGCCCCCGGGTCGGGCGTCGTCGTTGATCCCAAGCTGATGACGGAATTGAGCGGCCTGGAGTTGCATAAGCAGCGCAAGGCGAGTAGTTGCTATGGCTCCTAACAATGCTCTCCCTGTCTAATGCTTGCCCTTGCAGCTATCCGAATCCTCTGTCACCTCATCCGCCGCTGCAGCTGCAGCTGTTGCCCATTTGCAGCAAAGGTCGCTGTTGCGTGGTCCAGTTGGTGGCATTGGATCGATACCACCACCCGGTTCATCCGATCGCCTTGCCGTTTACTCGCACTCAACACTCACGCTGGCTAATTTGGCGCGCATCAACAATGCTAATGCCCAGGACTGTCATCAGGGCAAGGCGTCACTGCATCAGACCCTCAAGAAGGGCGTCGGCGGCGGTGGAACCCATCAGTCCGAGTCGGTGGCCGATGCCTCCTACTACAGCAGTGTGTTGGCCTCTTTTGGCAGTGCAGGCGGTGGAACGGGTCCAGGCGCATCCGGCAACAGTCAGGTCTCAAGTGTTGCGGTGGGCGGAATTGGAATCGGTGCAGCTTCGGCAGCTGGCGGCAATGTGATCGGGGATCGCAATCCCGCCCAGCTGACAAACGGCTACGAGTCAGGCAATGTGGCCAGCTCCACTGGCAGCAACTGGCAGCAAGCGCAATATTACAGATGAAAGAAACTATTCGACAGATGAGCACTCTTTTTATGCATGAAATCAAACACTTAATTATTGTACAAATAAAATGTTGTATATGAAGAACAACCTATCGTCTAGATAATAAGTCAAAACTGTTTGCAGACATATTTACTTAGTTTACGTTGTAGTAATAAACTTAACTAGTTTTATTGAGCATTTACTTCTTGTGTGTTTAATTTAAATAATTACTTCCACGTTATCGATAAGAACATCTTTTGTCACGGGCGCTGGCTTAAAAGTAGTCGATCACTTTTATCGCGATCATTCTTATCGTGAGCAGCAGCAGCTGCAGCTCAAAAAGACATAATTGTAAACAATTTAAAAACAACGAAATAATATCTAACTAAAATGGAAATAAGTAATAATGACAATTTTTAATTTTTGGTGTGTTTAACTAAAATATATTTTTTACAGCGTACTGGACTTAAGTGCCGATTTTAAACCAGTCCGCTGCCAATTTATCGTTATAACGAACGATAATTCTTATCGTCAGCTGCAGTAGCAGCTGCAGCTCTAAAATTCCAAATTGTAAACAATTTTAAATAAAATATACTGTGAATTAAATTACCATAAGTACAATGGAATAATTTGACTAAAAATGAGTCTGAACCCGAGTCGCAAATAAATAAAGGTTAACGAAAATAGCTCGCCAGAATTGCAGGCGTAGGTAAAAGAGAAAGTTTATAGCCAAAATTATGAAAAAAATATTACTGATTAGTGGTAAGCGTAAATGCGGCAAGGATTTCATATCAGAAAGATTGCAAAGAAGGTGAGGTTTAGATTAAGTCTCATTAAAGATAAACAATTGACTATTATGTACGTAGATGGTCAGATCGGTCGTTGATCGTTCGCATCTCGGAGCCCATTAAGCAGGAATGGGCGCGCAAGCTGCAACTGGATATGGGAGCAATGCTTAGCGATGGTCCCTACAAGGAGCAATATCGTCGCGACATGATCATCTGGAGTGATGAGGTGCGCCAACGTGATTACGGCTTCTTTTGTCGCGCGGCAATGGAAGCATCCGCGGTACAGCAAGTGGACTATGTCATCGTTAGCGATATTCGACGGAAGAATGATATTAAATGGTTTCGCGAGAATTATGGTCAAGACATGGTTAAAACACTACGCCTTACTTCAACGGAGCAGCGACGCAAGGCGAGGGGCTGGCAATTTACGGCTGGCGTAGATGATGTGCCCTCCGAATGTGATTTGGATGACAGCTGCTTTGACTACGTCTTTGCCAATGAGGAGGATGGGGATGGGAATGCGCAGGATGAGGAGCAGCTAATTGATAGATTGCTCACCCTGCTGCAACTTAGATAATGTGTCCTTAAATCGTATGCTGAATTGAATTTTTGATAGCACAAATCTTTATTTTATAAAAATATATTTATATGGATCAGATGATAAATGATTAATTGATGTAATGATTTTAAGGCGATTAATTTATTATAGAATAAAGTAGAGCGGCACGCTTAGTGCTCCAAGCGATTTTCGCTGGCCAATAGCCAACGCAGGCTTGGCACATCCAGGCGCTCGCCGGGATTGAGCTGATCATCGAAGCTTTTCAGCGGCAACTGCAGCGATGGCTTCACCAAATCCTTCTCCACGGAACGCGAACGCAAGTGGACTCGATTCTTATTCACGCTGCTAAGCGGAGTGCGCTGTGAGGATCGCTGTGCCGCATTGGGTGTGCTGCTTTTGGGTGTGCTGCTTTTCGGTGTGCTGCTCTTGGGGGTACTGCTTGTGTGCGACTCCAAGGCGTCCACATAGATGCGAGTTTTGTTGGCACGTGCAGGTTTCCGTGGCGCCACGCGACGTTTGTTGCCCAAGCGGACGCGTTCCAAGTGCTTGTTGGCTGGGCGTGATTGTGGTTGGGACTGGGGCTCTGCAGGCTGTAGCTCATCCTGTGTCAGCTCTGCGGATGCGCTGACAAAGGAAGCCATGCTGCTCTCTGCGCTGAGATTGAGCGTCATCGTCTCCAGTATTTCTTCGAGCATTTGTGTATCGCGCTCCTCAGCCTCATCGGCATCATCACAGAAAATTATGGGTGTTCGCTCGACGCCAATGGTGGGCGAGCGTGGATCATAGCATGGAGCTGGAACGGGTGCTGGCTCTGGCGTCTGCTGCACTAGCATGTCGCAGCAGGGCATCGTTTCATCCTCTTCGTAGGTCAGGGAAACAATCTCCACTGACTCATTTGTGGGCTGATGCTCAACGGCAGCTGGGATAGTTGGTTGTGGTGCACGCGACTCCACGAACAGATCGGCAAAGGTGTCGTCCATATTCAGTGTACGATCGATAGCCGCATCGAGCACCAAAGGTGTTCGATTCAATTGTGGAGAACGTGGATCCTGCAAAGAGAATCCTCGCAAAAGCCGCTTGCGCAGCTGCGCAAAAGTATTTTCCGTCGGAGGAGCAATTGAAGCAGTTGCTGGTAGCACCAACGGTGGCAACTGTGGCAACATCATATGTTAATCTTACACATAATAAAAATAGATTTAATTTAAATACTTACATTTAATGGCGTTCGGCAGCCATTTGGTGAGCGTGGATCGAGTAAAATTTCATTATTCTCCCGACAAGGACTCAACAAGAGCTCAATTGGTGCAGCGGCGGTTGCTGCTGCTTTGCTTAACCTTGGTGTGTTCGGCATATAGTTTGCATCCATTTTTGTTGCTTTTGCGCCCATTGCAGTAGTTTAATTTACAATTTAATTAGTTTTTATAATTTGCGTTGTTGCTTTTGAACTGAAAAATGCGGGAGACGTTGCTAGCGTCGATATATATATATATATATATATCTATCGATTACTTAAAAAATGTGACCATATACTTTTTAAATTTATGTGGCAATGCCTTTGCTGTTTGGTTTGTTATCGACATTAACATTTGTAATGCGCTTAACTCAAAACGATATCGCATACATTTTTCGATTGAAAAAAACTACACGGATGGATTAAAAAAAGAAAAAAAAAACAGTCAAAGCATCGAGTGCCTTTTGTAAATTATATGTGGGAGAAACTCAACTCGTAATAAAAAAAGCAGTATTCGTAAAAAGAAATGTGCGCGTGTGTGCAGAGCATGTGAAAAGTATTTTGATGAAAGCGGCGAAAGCTTGAATGGCGATTGCAAAACACCGAATGTAAGTTGAATGGAATTGCTCAAGTTGCACAAAAAAAAGTAATGTTTTGAAACGAAAAAAGGCTTGGATAGTGTCAATTAGGCGTCAAGAAAAATTATTTCGGCCATTTTTACGCAGTAAGCAAAAAAATACGTTTCGTATCAATGTGTGTGTGCGTGCAAGTGTGCGTGTGTGCATGTGTATGTGTGTAGCCCCTGCAAAAGGCGCACCGCAAGCAGCAGTAAATTTTGTTTCGTGTGTACACACTACAAACATACATATGTATGCGTCGGTTTTTTTTTCCTTCACACACATACACACACCATTGCATTTAACATGCGTCGTTCGGCGCGGAGACTTCTGATGTGTGAGGCAGCGTGTAAAAGAAAACTAGTTTGTGGCGTTGCCAACTACTTGGCCTATGCAGCCACATTTTGTCTTACATTAATGTAGGTTAGTGCGCGGCAGAGGGGCGTCACTTGCATTTATTGTTGTTGCAATTCATTATTTTTGCTTGTAAATGGTATTTTTATTTTTTTTTTTGTAATTCGGTTGTTTTTAATTATAGTATTTTATGCATAATGCCGGCAAGCGAAAAGTAAACAAATTGTATACGCAGTTGGCAACGCATACACTGACCGCCGTATTGTAGACTTTCTCTCTCTCTCTGTCTTGCTTTAAATGTAGACATGTGTGTATGTGTGTGTGACTGTATTATCTGAAAACAACGAAATTTCATTCATTGCTCTTTTCGAGTAAAAACTACACACGCTGTGTGTAAAACGGCCGCCATCTGCAATTACAAATGCAGACATGCAGATATTTATAAATATATATCAGTGTATATGCAAGAAAGGGATATAATTGTGCAACATGTTATAAAGAATGTTATAATATGCTTTTAACAAACGTTAACAGAGGAAACACTCAAGCCTCAAGTAACAAAAGAAGAAGAGGAAGAGAAAGACACAGCTGCCATTGGTAGGGTGTGACTCTCCGCATGCGCGTGTCAGGTGCAAAGACGACGACATCGTTGTCGTAAAAGTCTCCACGCAAGACGAGAAGATACTTGGACATTCCAGAATTTAACATAGCATAGACGACGAAGGCAGCAAGCGTCGTTTGATTGCCGTTGCCGTCATTGGCCGCGTTTTTTCACACATTCCACGCGCCGCCGTCAGACATACACACTTACTTAAGCGTGCATACATGCATGTATAAATACATACATATGCACACTTGTACGGTGACTATTGATTTCAATCAACTTTGTCCGCTCTCTCTCTCTCTTTACTCTCTTTATTTTAATTTTTTTTTGCTCGCTCTCTTGTGCCCATTTGTCAATTAAGCAGCACGTCCGCTTGTCGGCTCATCAACAACATTTGCTGCCGTATGTGTGTGTGTAAATTCCATTTCCTGTTTGTAGTAGGTATGCTGCACATATACACACACAACAATCCCCCTGTGAGCTCCTCATGCTCTCAGGTCGTCTTCTTGGTTTGCCACCACCACCACCAACCACAGTGTCGGTCGTTGCCGTCTGTTTTTTTTTTCTCACTCCCTAGTCTGAATCCCTCGGTAGCAGCAGGCAGCAGCAGCAGCGGAGCGCTGTGTACAGTACGTGCCACTTCCTTTACATTCAGAAAAATAAAAACTGTTCACACAAACACATACACATACATACGGGCGGGCCAAAACGACACAAGCAGTTGGACAGACAGACAGACAGCAAACGGGGAGCGTTCGCTTGGCGTCTGCGCCGTGTGTTGTTTTATTTTTTTTTGTGTTCTTGTACAGTTGCAAAGACACAAACATCATATATGCATGAAGGAGAAGACGTACGGACGAAAACGAGTTTTCTGTCTCGGCCGATGTGGCAACGCTTTCGATCCATTCGCCGCGCTCTCTCTCTCCCCTTACTCGTTTGCTTATTAGAAAGAAGAAAAATGCCGCTGCTGTTGTTGTTGGTGGTCTTTACGTAAGAAGGCCGTCGAACTCTACACTGCGAGTAGAAGCATGCAAATAATGCAAAATGCGAGAGAACTTTGAATGTGTGTGCGTATATATGTGTGTGTACGCTCGTCTAATGATTACCGTTACAATTTGCATTGGCTGGCCGTCTAGTCAGACAGACAGCCGTCTCGCGACCCAGACTAGACGACCCAGCCCCAATCTCAAATTGGCAACATTTCTTTTTTTTCACATGACCTTTTATCGTGCTTGATTGCTTGACTGTGTGTGTATGTGTGTGTATAGCGCTTAATAAGCTTCCAGCATTGTTTTTATTGATTTTTTGTAGTTAGTGTAAATTTTTGTTTCAACTGAGCTGCGCTGTGTTGCGCAGTGCACTGCATTCGTTTGTTGTTTTGTCTGTCTTAGGTTCAATGTCCTAACTGCACACAACAAGTGCAACAGCAACAACAATAACAAAAACATCACAAACAACTAGTAAGCAATGCAGTTCTTATGCGAAAAGTAACTGGCGATGAAAATAAAAACAGAGAGCCAGTAATATTTTCAGATATTTATGTAATCCAAATTAGTAGTCTCAGTTTGTATTATTTAATTTGGTATAATACATAAGTACAATAATCATAATTTGTATTTTCTTGTTTCCAAAACTATTTATAAATATTTTAAATTAGTTTCTCGTTTTATGATCCAAATATGATTATCATAATTGTTATATTTTCTAATTTTTAAAATATGTATGTTGTATTTTAATTCGAATATGAATAACCTTGGGTAAATTAACCTCTATGTACATAGTATTTGATCACGTTCTATTCTTATCCTATCAAACTTTGCGACAGTTGCGTCTCCCGACGTAAATAAAGATTTCTTTTTTTTTTTTAAATTTATTAAGTATTCTTGATGGCCCACTTATAAACGCATTTCTATCGAGTGTAAAGGTAGTGGACTTTTTTTATTTGCGAAATAATTGTGACTATCTGGCAACTCACTCATCCTTGGCGCGAGCGTAAGAGCCTCAATTCATTTTTGGCGCGCAGAAAATACATTAATAAAATGTATATATAAAAAATGAGACCAAGACCAGACTCAGACCCATTGCAATGCCTCAAGGAATGTTGTTTACGTGCGCGCCTGCGCATCGAGAAGATTTCCACGAATTCACCAAAACAAGCTCGTCGCTCCCCAAGCAATAAAGTCGTCGTCCGAGTCCGAGTCTGGGTCTTCAGACCCAGTCTCCGTCCCAGCCTCCCATCCGCTCATCCTGTTCGTCCCGTTTGTTGTCTACCTGCTTTTCTTTACCGCCTCGCTGCGTCGCTTCTTGTTTGTGTGCTTTTTGCTCCTACAAACTTGATGCAGTCTTGCATCGACCGCGACGGTGGCGGCGTAGGCTGCTTGTCAACATGTTGATCCTACTATATAGCGTGCGAAACATTCTGGCAACACCAAACAACAACAAGCAGCCTCAAGCCCCTTATTGTTGTTGTTATTTATGTTATTTTTGCCGCATTTTTGCCTTGTGCGCGCCGCCAACACTAAAACAACATACATACATAACATACACACTCACACACACACATGTATATGTACGGAGAGAAAAAGAAAACGGCGTTGGCGTCTATACATTGTTAGTCTGCCTCTCATTTAAGCAGTCTGGCCACGCTCTGCTCTTGCTCTTTGCTTTCGTTTGCTACGTTATTGTGTGCAGTTGTCTTTCATAGTGTTTGCGATGCGGTCGTGTTTTCTGGACGGCTGCTGCTGTTGCGGCTGCTATTGCTGCGGCGTCGTCGGCGTCATGCCAAGTGATTTTGTCTTTTATAATTCTTTCGTATAAATATTATGTTGGTCATCAATGGGAACTACTAAAAAAATAAAAGAAAAAAGTTTATGTGAATTAAAGTGATGCTTTATTTTTTTCGTAAGATTTTTTAACCGAACGGTTAACGCCTACACGCGTCTCGTTGGTTTTGCGTATGTGTGCATCATTGATGAATTATGAAATGAAGTAAACTTTTTGTTTTTAATCATCGATATAAATGTGTTTGAGAAGATATACTTTTAATATACCTCGCGCGCCCCGCTTGGGTAAAATTCTTAGAATTCTTGCCAACATTCCCGCGCACACACACAGGCAACGAGAAGCAAGAAAAAAATATATATATGTGTATATATATATATATATATACTCTCCCTACGCGACGAAGTGTAGACATAAACACACACACAAGCACATGCACTTGAACTCTCACGCATGCACACCGATACCGATACCACCGATACTTACACGAATCTACGCCCTATCCAACACACCTCGAAATTTGGTTCTTGTCTCCACTAAGTGGTGTGGAGACACTTGCTGTCTCTTTTGTGCGTATTCAGCAACAACAACAAAACTAGTAGGACTTGTTTTTTGCGCGTTGTTTTTACGCAAAAAAAACCGGTAAAATTTTTGAAGCGGCAGCAATTGTTATTGTGTATGTGTGTGTATGCATGGATTCGGTGTGTTGTTGGTGTATTGGTGTCGTCGCGTTATGGTAGAATTATGCCTTAACCTATAGTTTTCACACACTCCGCTTTTCTTACAGTTTTCTATACACACATCAACACACACACACAATATATACGCTCACAAATGCTAGTGCACAACGAGCAACGAACTTCTCGTGCAGCAGCAGCAGCGACGCCCAAGAATGAAACAGCATAAGGCAACATAAAACTACAGCAACAACAATTAACAGAACCAGCAGCAGCATAAAAACAGAGAGGCGCATTACGAAAGCAAAAGAGAGCAAGAGAGCGCGAGAGAACACAGCAGTTAAACGGCAACGACCCAAGCAGCAGTATTAGCGGGTGTTATTGTTGTTGTTGGTTATGTGTGTTCTCTGCCAATTGTCATGTATGTATGCACAATTTTATTGTTGTTGTAGCTGTTGTTGTTGCTGTTAAGGTAATGTTGATGATTTTTATGTTATGCACGACGTATGTAGAGTGATATATGCTCTCTTGTCTTTGCCTTTTTACTAAGATGCTTACCCGCCCTAACAGTTGGCCTAGCGTTGCCACCTGACACTGATGCCGATCATCGAACTTGTTCTGCTGTTGATTGACGCCGATGTTTTGCTGTTATTAGTGATAGCAGAAAAACAGAACAAATACATAAATGAAAAAAAGAAAAAAAAAATACTGTGCTGGTGATCTTGACCTACGCGGGGCGCGATATCAATCGCAATTCAGATGGTTATTCAACTTTTACTTTGTGCGGCTTCTTTCTACTTCCTCTCACATACACGCACACATTCAAGTGCGCTTCATTTCATTTTGCATAACGGACATTTTAATAACTGCCTTTGTCAATCAAGCGCATCAGACAGACAGAGACAATAAACAATTCGCCTTTTTTTTGTGTATATTTTTGTGCTCTCATGTTGATGTATTAATTTTATTTTGTTATCACAAAATTGGCGACAAATTGGCGGCGTTTTGTGTCGGCGCCACAATTAATGTTTATGTATACATATACATATGCACATTTTGCTGATGTGCGCGACAAGTACTGTTTTTTTTTTTTATTATTTTGTTTATATGTTTGTTTGATTATTTATTGTTAATGTTAAGATCGGTGTACCAGTAAACGCTGATCATATTTAATAATTACATTTAATATTCATTCGAGTGTGGGTGTGTGTGTTGCGTATCTGTGTGTAAATAATTGCCTTAAATGTGTACGTTCAATTTGCTTTCATTCATTTGGAATAATTCACAAAAGCGTAATGAAGAATTCATTCACTGTACTGCGTCTTCTCCTTGGTTGTCATAATTCATAGTCGTTATCATCGTTGATGTCAATGTCAACAATTAATATAATTAAAATAGATGTGTGTGTATTTTATTTATATTGCTATTTGCTTTTATTTGATACTTTATATAAAACTAAATAGAACACAATAAGAACTGCGGTGAGAGAGGAGAGATATGGTGCAAGGAGGCAAAGAGAAAGCGAGAGAGCGAGAGAGTGAGTGAGTGCGAGGGAGAATTGTGTCCTTCTTCAAAGTGGTTGTGAAATGTTTGCCTTTTTATGCCTACTCATATCACAGCCAGCTTTGAGGAGCGACACGATGCTCAACACAAAAAAGAAATTCTGAAATTTTCATAAGAATCAAATCAACTTTAAATTGAAATCAATACATTTTTTTTTTGCACCACAGCACGTGTTTGTTAATTTAAGTGTTTCCTCATACCATTAATCATTGAACAAAATTGATATATCTACCACCCAACCACCCCTCTATATATCTATATATATTTGAACATTTATCGTTATTTTCAAGCATATCTAAAGATTGGCACATTCATGCTGCGCTCTCAAAGTGGTTGTGAAATGCATTTTTGAAAGCTTTGCGCGCATATCACAGCCAGCTTTGATGAGCTTAGCGTAATGTAAACTACATCAAATAATCGAATCAATCAAATCAAATTAATCAATCGAATCAATCATAATGTACCTTCTTCTTGCACCCACATTTCCCGCAGTTTAAACACCGACGCCGAGGAATTGGAATTAAAAACACAAATTATAATAATAAAAAAAATAAAATAAAAATCAAAAATAAATATACAAATACATAAGAAAAACAACTGATTGACATCGAATATATACTTGATGTTGCTTATCTAAGCCTCATCAAGTGGTTGTGATATGGATACCCGACGCATATCACAGCCAGCTTTGATGAGCTAGGATAATCAACGGAGAACAACATGAAAACCCCAATATTAATTTGATTACAAAATAACAACAAACAAAAAAAAAAATATATCAAAATCAACGTTTCAGTGAATTGGTGTCATCCAAAATGTGCATAAATTGTATTATTATTTAGTGTAATATTATTTAGGTTGTATATCGAATTAGTTTAGTAATATTGAACTCATTTTTTTTATATACATTTGTTAAAATAAATTCTCTTTGATGACAGTTCACTAATGTGCACTTGTGTCTTTTTCACAGATACGCCGACGTTCCACATACACACGCATTAAACACACACACACATACACACGTTACACACTCCTCAGATATACTCGCTGACATATAAATGTAAAACATTCTCAGACCACAATAATCCAAAGAGCCTTTGACGACGCCTCACTGTGTGCAGAGCCGAATTTCTTGTTATATTAACATTGTGATAGTTTTATTTTTTTTATAGTTAATTTAAGATTTTTAAGATAACGAACGAAACAAAGAGTCGCAAGCAAACCAAATAACAACCACAAGAACAACAAAATGCATTCCATAAGCTCAGTATCATCAACGGCAACAATTTCGGCGTGCAACAGGTGCAAAATGGGCGTTATGCTGCTCCTGCTGGTGGTCAGCTTTCTGGGCTGTCCGTCTTTAATTGAGGCATGCTCCAGCCGCAATGTGCCCAAACCACGTCCATCGATCTCATCCTCCTCATCGTCCATGTCGGGCATGGCACTGCCTCCCACCCAGTCACCCTTAAGTCCAACATCAACAATGCGAACAACAACAACGACGACAACAACACCACGGCCAAATATAACATTCCCCACGTACAAATGCCCCGATAACTTTGATGCCTGGTATTGTCTGAATTCTGCACATTGCTTTGCTGTGAAAATTGCGGAGCAGCCCGTCTACAGCTGTGAGTGCGCCATCGGATTTATGGGTCAGCGGTGTGAGTACAAGGAAATCGATGGGTCGTATCTGCCCAAACGACCACGACCCATGCTGGAGAAGGCGAGCATCGCCAGCGGTGCCATGTGCGCCTTGGTCTTCATGCTCTTCGTCTGTCTCGCCTTCTATTTGCGCTTCGAGCAGCGGGCGGCCAAAAAGGCATACGAACTGGAACGTGAACTGCACCACCAGGTCATCGATGCTAATGAGGATTATGATGTGGCCAGCATTAATCGGGAACAGTGCGAATGCTGTCGTGCCCAGTGCTGCGCCGGCGTGGATGAGCCACTGGCTGTGCTGCTCGAGCGCAAAATGGTTCCCTATCATATGCGGCTGGAGCACGCCTTGATGTCCTTTGCCATCAGGCGCAGCACAAAACTCTAAATGATATATAACAATATTTCTATTAATGCTGACAGATATCTGAACGATTTGCCTTGCCCTGATGCATGTTATTATTATTATGTGTCGAAAGTCTTAAAAATGCGATCACGAATTTCAATGTGCTTTAGTCGTAGTTTTAAAATGTTTCGAATTATGTATTTGTCCAAACTACCACTACTACTACTACTATTTATACATGTTAAGTGTAAAGTTTGTATTCCAAAAACAAAAAGAACGCTATAGTATATATTACATATTTATATATATGTATTACTACGCTTCAAATCCACATTCACTTTTTAACGCTAATGCGTGTTCGAATATGTATTTTTATACCTTATGCTAGCCGCATGCATGCATATATATATTTATTTTACTCTTAAGAGTCTTGGAAAAACATCCACAACAAAAATTATAGAATGAAAAACACGCCAAGTATTATTTATCGCACCTAAAATACTACAAACGAGAAATATTTTTTTTAAATAAAGATTCAATTGCACTTGCATACTATTTATGTTAAAAGAGCATATCCAAAAATAAAATGTCTTATATTTACAAATTGGTCAATGGTATTGGGGGCTTACAAAGTTGAATGGCGAAATGGGAAAACTTAAATGATTCCATTCTAAAAGATCCTTTTTTAAATATAGGATTTTATGATTAGTTCAGTTGGTTTGAGTACCAAAAACTGTTGCATACTTTTGGGCAAATGCAAAATGATATCCTTTTAAGATCGTCGTATGCCAAGCCCACTTTCCCCATCATCAATTTTGAACTGCACTTGCATACTTCGTATGTGGAAAGAGTATATTGTTAAAAGTTGAATGATGAAATGGGAAAGTTAAGCAATTTAATTTTGTTTGTACGTTCTATCAATACGATAAGCAAAAGTTGCTTTGTTTTCAAGTTATGTAACAAAAATTATAGTATACTTTTGGGCTGAACGGTAAAACAAATTAATTTTAATTTCAGTCAATGCTGAAGCGAGCCAAGTTTCGCTCCAATCATTTAGTTAAAACATTCAAATAATCGTTGGATGCAGGAGGAGAAGGTTGGTGTGCGGCATCCAGGAAACATTTATTAAATAAGTTTATTACATCTTTTATATAAGATTAATCCCATCATTTCTTGTATATTCTAAAATCGTCTTAATTTAGCATTAAATAAAGTATTTTTAAATAAAAATTCTTATTATTTTCATATTTAAATAAATAGTTTAAATAGTTTATACCAAACGTAGGTAAATAAAAGATTCCTTAAAAATTAGAGCTCAGTTTGTACAGTACACTAAATATAAATGAACTTTATAATGATTTCAACATGATTTAAGTGAGGAACTGCTATACGCAATTAATACATTCAGTGTTCAGATGCTTAAATGTATTGTGATCTAATCAAATAAATTCAGACTTTACGCACATGTTTGACTTTCAGAGAAGCTCGCTTATCAAGTATAGTGTTTTTTTAATGAAATTTACAAATATTATTTGTAGAAAGTACGCTTAATTTTAATGAGCATCCAACGAGCATTGTGTTTCTTGAAGACAAAGGCGTGTTTCATAATTATCAGTGGGTAGCTCTATAGTTTCTGTCAGAACTTCCTAATTATCCATAATAACAGAAAAAATTCCTTTGCTTAGAATAGAGTGCTATACGATTGATTTGTATCAACTGAGGATTCTTATCCATCCTATATAGAGTCAAATAATAAAATTTAATCGGATAAGTCCGATAGGTCTCCTTCATTATACAGTTCACGTCAAAATTAAAAAAAAACTAACAGGTATCAAAAATCATTACATGTTTATTATTATAATTATTATTATCAGATTTTGAAATGCACTAAGTAAAAAACATTATTTATGAGTAAAACTTTTGATGACACAATTATCTGTTGACCTAACTGATAGTGTCACATTCAAATCCGCTACGTATTACACATGAGATGTACGTGCCAAATGCTTATCTAGAATTTCGCCCTAACTCAGCGAAACCGACGTAAGAAAGTAAAAGGCATTTGTATGTGGGGAATTTCAAAATGCGTTTTGTGTTGTTGGTGTTTTCACAACCTTAAAACTTAAATAGTATATAGTAACAGAATTATAGATGCTTAAATTCTAAATGCGAAATCATTACATTTAGAACTACTTATAAATAGTTTTTACTCGATTATAGAGTGATTTTAGTGGGCCATAGCTGGAAAGGAGCAGTGAGATGAGCGTCAAACATTTCATCAAGATTTGGAGATCAGCCTCGGCACGTTTCATAAAATAACCGGTCTGATATCCGTAATACTGGGTGACCAATGCAACAACAAAGCAGGCGACTCCCAGGAAATTGTGGAACGCTTTGTTTAGCAGGGGCGTGATCAGTTTTTTAACCCGCATCGAGCAGAGAGCAGCCAAGCCGGAACTCATGGCCAAGAGGCAGAGTATGAAGGCAGCCAAACCTGCAGCGGAATGGAATATCAATTAATTGTTTATATATAGTATATTAGTATGTGAATTACATTCAGAAAAAAAATATATATAATAAAAATACATTTTAGGAACCCGTTTAGCGGTAAGCGTAACTCATTTTTTTATGTATGCAGAACGTAAATTTGTAAAATGGCGTTTTGATGCTAATAAATTTCAGGTTAATTTGTGGATAGCTTTTTAAAGTTTTAGAAAAGTATTTTTTTATTTGTTAAAATAGTTTTAGATTAGAAAAGCTGTCTAGTTTTCAGGGCTATTTTCTAAATTGTTGAGCAATTTTTTTCCTAAGTGTACTACTACTATTGCTGCTTCAACTTACCTAATTTGCCATGTGTGGACTTGAGCAGAAACCCCTTTTGAATCATTTTGATGAGAGCCCCGGCTGCGCCACAGCCACCGCCCAGGAGCATGAGTATCCAATGGATTGTTGTTTTTGTGGAGCGCTTGTAACTGTTGGTTAGCACATTGCCTCCATAGTGGACCATAACACCCTCGGCCATGAAGAAGGAGAACTGCCGTACACAAACAATCGATTACAACATATGCAAAAGGTAATAAATTTCATGAGAGGATTCAACCTACTCCAATGGTGACCAGCCAGGCGTGCAATCCGGTGCCCGCAAGGCCCGTGCGCAGTGTCAGATACGATATATAGATGGTTATGAAACCAATGCACATCTGGTTCAACACATTCATAAAGTATTCGAATCCCTGCAACGGCTTCGACTGGGATTCCACATGCGGTGCAGTGTGCGTCATTCTCGCATAAAATGGAGACTCGTTGACGAATACAAACGATGCTGTGCGCTGTGAGGGAACCGGAGAGGGGTACGATCTTGAATCCGCTCCCCACGTCGTGCTGCCGTAGTCGACGACTCTCTGCTGGCTACTGCTGAGCGACGGGAGATGCTCTATCATCGTACTGCACAACTTGCTCGTCTCGTGGCGCTTATCAGCTCACTTCGTGTGTGTGTGTCTGTGTGTGTGTGTGTGTCTGTGTGTGTGTGTGGTAGTAATGTTTTTTTCGTGTTTCACTTATTGGTTACAACAATAATAATGTTCTCTCTTGGCCGACTGATAATTGCGTCTATTAACTTTTAATTATTGTCTGGTAAATTTAATATCAATTTACTTGTGTACACTTTGTAAGCACGTCTTATTAACTGGAATATAAAATATATATATTTATATATATATATTTGCATATATATTAAAAAGGAGTCCGATTTATAAAAACGCCCCTTGACTGTTTGGTATGCTGTCAATAATTAAACTAATCTCAATAAACAACAGTTACTCGGGACAAAGCTTTAAACATGCATTTGGAAGAGTACACTGAGATTAAAAGGGAATTTTATATTTATTAAACTGAATTTTATAGGATTCACTTGCAATTTTATTTGCTTTAATAATGTTCCTATACAGCAATGAACTACGCGTTGAGAAAGCTAACTTACAAGACTTAAGTTAATAGAAATAAGTATGAAATATTTAAATAATTTAACATTGATAATTGTTTTCAAAAAGTTTGCTTATATTTCTATGTATTTTAATTTAAAATTTTATATTTGAAATAATGTACTCGAGGGTAGGTGGTGCTAGTTTATCCCCCCGCCTTCCCCCATCGTAACAGAAATATCTTGTTTTCGGCTATTCCATTTACAAAAAGCTGTACACAAACCTTAGAAAAATAACGAAAATAATAATTGATTTTTTTTAGTGTACGTTTCAAAGTATGCGTGTTGCATGCATCATTGTCAACCACAAGCCGCAAAATAAAAGCTTATATATTTGTATACATATACACAGCTATATGCATAGCTATATATCCATATTTCTTGGCAGATTATATTCCTCAGGGGAAGCTGTGCAAATCGCATAGCTGAAAAATACTGGTTTTTTTTTTCGATTTAAATTGCAAACCACAAGTTAAATAAAAGTATTAATCTTATTACTCGGATTTTTACATCAATGTCGCAAAAGGGAAACAAACAAAAAATACAGTTTCTTGTTCCTAAATCAATGCGAATTGTTTTTAAAATTAGTCAAGTTAACCCAATTATGACCTTCAAAAATAAACAAAAATTAAAATACATCAGCTTAAAATACATCACTTTATTAGGAATTGAGGAAATACTAAAAGTGTTTGGTAATAGAAAATTGTTCTGGAAAAACTGGCATTACTCGATTTTCAGCTTGGCAATTGCTTGCGGCATTTTAATGAAAACAAGTTAAGAGAGCATCTAGCCAAAAACGGCGAATGAGAACCAAGAAAAGTTAAAAGCGAATTTGAAATTGAGTTGTTAGCGCTCTTTTCTTAATTCTCTGGCTAGAATCCGGTCTGAAATCTCAGGACCGGACAGAAAGGAATGCTGTCTGAGGCGTACGTGGGGGGAACCTGGTGGAGGCAGGTGAGGGCAAGGATGAAGGGTGCAGCTGCCACCCAGCTTATATGAACTTTACAAAGGTAAAAAGTGAGTCGGACTAAAATTAATGAGTAAATTACAAAAGGTGGTTTTTAGTAATATTTTTATGTCAATAATTTGTACATTATTTTATTTAATTAACTCATTTAAATGTAACTTAAATATTAATAGGAACTTAACGATTTTGAAGCACATCTTTAACCCCTGAAGCTAATATATTTTTGATATAGCGACTTGATCGGTGCGATGCAGGTTAGGACCATGGCCAGCAGGGTGGTAACTTGCATGAGTATAACAAAATCCTCGCCTTGACCCCGGAAGATTCGGGTCTGTGTGTAACCGTAATACTGTGCCAGCGAGGCAATCACATACGTGGCCATGCTGAGCAGGACGTGGAACGTCTTGTTGGCCAGCGGGGAGAATACTTTTGATAGACTTCTTGCCAGCACGGCGGCAATGCCGCTCAACAGTGAGATGAGACACAGTACAAACGCTGCGAATCCCAAACGCGCATGGATCGTCACGCTAATTGCCCAGTCATCTCGAATAAGCTGGATAAGGCACCCGGCCACGCCCATGCCGCCCCCGATAATCTGGAGCACCACATGGATGGCCGTCTTTTGCTTGCGAGTGTAGCGCAGCGTTAACCAGTTGCCATCGTAGAAGCACATCGAAGCCTCGGCCATGACGAATGTAAATCCAATGCAGGACAACCAGACGTGCAGCCTAATCCCATTCAGACCCACCCTCAGGCAGGTCCAGCAGATCCAAAATGTGAAGAAACCAATGCACAGCTGATTGAGCACATTCAAACCGGCCTCAGCATGCTGGAGAGGACTCGTCGTCTGGGGTTTCTTTGATGTCATTTTAACTTTTTAATAATTTATATTTATGCTTTATATTATTATTATATTTTATAATATTTTATTATATTTATTTATTACAGCACTTATTTTTATACATTTGTTATTTACATGTGTTTTATATTATATCAATCCTTGTTCAAATTTTACAAGGTCCTTTTAACTTTGTATTAATGTGTTCAGTTATTACACTTTTATTTATTATTTATTTGTTAAGGGTACAATTTAATATGTCCTTTTGCCTATTAACTTGTCTTAGTATCTGGTTGAGAACAGCTACCACGAATAAGAAACAGACGACTAATTTGAGGGCACTTTATGCGTTGCCAGAAGTATTTATAGTGTGTGAACCCATTAATAATTATTAGTAAAGGTATACTCAATATACAATATAGAAAATACTTATCTGCAGTTAAGATTAAAATATTTTGGTATGTTGTTGCTTCTTTTAATATTACATTTTTATATATATTACTACATTATTTGCAAAAAAAATTCAATTCACGATTATTCTTTACTTCTAATAAATTTATTTAAATAAAACGTTTTCCAATAAAAGTTATAAATATTTTTTATTAAGTAAACAATTAAATGTATGCAGTTATTTGTGATCTTAATTTTAGGAATATTTTTTAATTTTTTAAATTTATTCGATAAAATTAAAAATTATTTCTGTACCTATTTTTTGGTCAAGTTTAGTTTTCTGCTTTTAAGAAATTTATTAAATTAAATTTTTTCAAAAAAATCCAATTAAATACTACTACTATTATTTTCTACTTAAAACGATATATTTATTTTTTCTAAATCACAATAAATAGGTTTTTTTTCTTCTGTTAAAGCAGTATACAGGGTAATCCCCAGTCAAGCATTCTTCACTAATTATTTGAATTTCGTTCTTAGCAAATTTATATAAATATATATATATATATATATATATATATATATGTGTAAGATCGTTATCAGTAAAATGGTGCTTATAAGTCGATTGCATACGTTTTAGATGACTATAATTTGTATAATTCTGTTATCGCACCCGTATACAATACGTTTGGAATGTTTGCAAATAAATAACTTTAATAATAATTGTTCACCAATTGAGCTGAGCATCATTAATCACCAGCGGTAGTTATAAATGCAAGCGGAGAAATTTTTAATTTTACCACTTGAGTTAATACCTATTTATAGGCCTAAGTTTCATTGAGAAAACCACATCATCATCAACTAATTAGGCACTTGAACGTGTCCGGGCATTATTGTTAATACAAATTTTGGTCAAGTAGTTCAGTGCCTTATCAATGTGCAAAATTGCACGTACTATGATAATAAACATCGCATAGTAATTGTGTATTAGGCCCAAATACCTAACTTAGTCTAATTGTACCTACTGCAAATAATAATGACATGATTTTTAATACTTGAAAAAAAAACATAAGTCATGTTTCTGATAATATGAAACGTGATATTTGTTCAGACAAGAAAGCACATATCTAAATAATGTATAAATCCGTTCTAGTGTTATAAGGCTCATTCAAATTAATTTGGTAAACCAAGAAAAACTTTATCAATTTCCGACAAATATATAAGAACTTAAACAAATAAATAATTCTAATTTAAATAAATGTTTATTCTTATATTTGCAAGAATCTTAATATTTCTTTTTGATCTTCTATGATATCATTTTGATCTATTAATTTTCTAAGATAGGTAAATAGATGGGCAAATGAACTCTTTCGATTTAATCCTCCAAACTAGTTTAGCAGTACGATCAGGAGTAATACGAATTTTCTACCTCTTTCCTTTCTAAACTAGCTTTCCAAAACTATGCCATCTATAATTGTAATTTTTCATTTGATAAGTAAATGTAAATCGATAAACCGCATATCTTTCACAAAGATAGAGTTACCAATCTTGGATGGGAACTTGCTTCAAAGATCGGCCTATACTACAAACAACAACAACAATTTTACATTAAATAATCACATTAGTTTATTATTTTTATTAAGTGCATATAATTAAGCACTAATAAGATTGGATTGTCCTCTCAGCACTTTGGAGAACCAGGGCCTACATAAATTTCGCACACATCGGACTTGATTTCGTAATATTCGGTGGCCTTCTTGTTCGTGTCGTAGTAATCGTAAAGGACAATCGGGGAGGGCTTCTGATTGGCAACGGTATGGGTCCTCATGGCCTCGATGGGAAGACAGGTGACTTCGCCCTTGGCCAGGCTCTCAAAGTAGATAACCAACACAGAGTCGTCATTTTTGGTCTCAAGTAGCTGAAAGAAATCAGGAGAGATAAAGCGTGATTAGCTGAGATCAAAGTGAACTAACTGTAGTTGTGGACCTACCCGGACTCCCTTAATTTTTGGAATTTCCTCGAAAATGTCCTCGTAGGCTGTGAAACCGGATGGCAACGACACCTCCAATATGGCCATATTAGATGCCTTGGCATCGCCCTCCTCCACATACTCAATGCACACGGCC
Source organism: Drosophila dives (assembly GCA_035042365.1). NCBI lineage: Eukaryota > Metazoa > Arthropoda > Insecta > Diptera > Drosophilidae > Drosophila > Drosophila dives. The sequence goes on along the minus strand of JAWNLJ010000357.1, from coordinate 1,651,058 downwards.
ATGTTTAGGAAAAATGACGCCGATCCTGGTTTGATGGTCGTCTCAATTTTGAAGCTCGGCTTCGGCTCCTTCTCGAGCACGTTGTACTGGTAGGATATCTGCAGCAGAGCGGCACCAGTACCCTTGGCCTCATACGACAACGACTTGGTGCCCTGAGGGAACTCAACGGTTTGTAGCACCAAATCATTATCAGCGGTTAGCTGAAGTTTTTCAGTTCTCTCGCGCTGACCCTGATTGGAGACGGACACATCCCACCTGGCCGGCTCATAGCCGGACTTTTGGGCGAACTTAATAAGTGCCCGGAGGCCAACAATGGTGTCCTGTGTGGATGAAAAGCCACCATAACTATTCCTTTGCGCCACCAGCCAGCGTATCGAGTTCAACACCGACTCAGGAGTACCTTGCTCCGTCTCGAGCAGTGTGAGCAACGCATAGGAGGTGATCTCGATGTCGCTACTGCGTATCAAGTAGAAACAAGAACGTCCACATTTGCCGGGACGAAACTGTTGCTCTTCCTCGGCCCACCATGTACGATCATCCTCGGTCTTGGCCAGTGCCTTGAGTGCCTCCACATGCTTGCCAGCATCGGCAGGCTTCAGCTTCTGCAGGACGTACGTCGCAATTGTCCGGGGCAGTAGGTTCTCCTTTGTGTCCAACGCATTTGTCTGAGCACTCAGATAGGCCACAGCCTTATCAATGGCTGTCTGGTTGGGTTTCTGTTGCTCCACCAGAGCCAAGAGCACATTAGCCGTCAGGGACAAGATGGAACGCTGCGAGCCATAGAAATACTCCCCCTGTTCAAAGAAGCTGCCATTCTCCGCCTGATGATTGATAAGAAATTTATAGCTGCTTTCCAGTTGCTTTTCGTCCACATCGATGAGATCTCTGATCTGGGCAAAGGAGCTCAGCACATACGCCGTCAGCCAGGTGGAGCCATTGCGTTCCGGATCCTCCTCGCGCCACTTGCCAGGACCAAATGAACTGTAGCTGCCATCGTCGTGACGATAATGGAACATACGCTGATAGCCCTGCTCCAAGTTGCGCTTAATGCGGTTCTGCAGTTGGGGCGTTAGCTTGTTCAGGCTCTTCAGATAGTCATGGACCAGATAGTTGGGCACCAGTGCGGAAATTGTCTGTTCACCGCAGCCGCTCGGCAAACGGAGCAAATGTTCCATGTTCTTGACCACCGGTCCGAGCAGATCACCAACGAAACCGAATTCAACATGTTGCGAATCGGGCACAATGTCATCGGGCAAGTCCAGCTCAAAGGTATCCTTGTGCTCGTGCACATCCTTCAGATTGACGAAGAAGGCGCGATTCCGATACTCGGTTACACCCTCTGGGACAACCTTGAGCGTCTTATGGATGGCATCGCCGGCCAGCGGTGAAGTTGCCGTAAACTTCAACAGTATGCTGCCAATGATCTTTGGCCGGATTAGGAAATAAACTCCATCTGCTGAATTGGCTTCCACACGCACCGTTTTGGTACGTTTCTGTTCGCCAATCACCTCGTTCGAGAAATCCACAAAGTCGTATTCGTCGTCCTCGTTTTCCAGCGTGACCTCCACATCGAGGTTCTTGGACAGATAGTTAAAGACGAGAGCGGGCACATTGATCACCTCGCCCCGTTTCACGGAATACGGCAGACGGACGGATACAAAGAACGGCTGAAACGTTTTGATTTTCAGCTGCTCATCGGTAACGGCTAAACCCTTCTCCGTATTCAAGGCAAATCCAGTCACCACCCAGCTGGTAATTGTATCCGGTATTTTCTTTACCCACTTGAATACTTCCGACGTTGTATTTTCGATATCATCGAATATCCAGGTCTCCACAAAGTTCTTGCGCACAACAGGAGCCTCAGCAGGAGGTGCACCAGGTGCACCACCACCACCGCCAGCAAAACGATTAGCTTCTGGTGCACCACCGAAAGCAGCCGTGGTTGTATGCAATCCATCACTCGCCAGTGCTGTCTTGCGATGGATTGCAAAAGGTTCTGTAAATAAAAATCGAAATAACTTTAATTATTCAGATGGCGAATAGTAAATTAATGAGAAAAGATTATCCTTCGAGCTCCTGTAACGCATCTAACTAACGGACATGACTCTTTTGTGCGACTGTCAGCAATAACAGGTACCTTTCTAAATCTGATCTTAAATCTGAATAGCTTAACTGGTTTTTTTCTAAGCAGTTCTCTGATCCTTTTTAAGCCGACGTGTCTGAACACTGTAAGTGGTCTGCTCACTATATATACAAAATTCTATAATCTCCTCCATATTTATTTACTGAACACTCCTCAGCATGACGACTTCGCTGATCCTTTTTAACACGACAGATCCATTCTATAACAAAATAATAATACTGTATGATATGGTCCTTAATATAGAATAGTTGGTCCCATGACTATATCTAAGAAATTCCCTGATCCTAATACCATAAAATATAATATTTATAATACCATTTTAAGATTAACACAAAATTTAACTTAGGCCCCCTAAGAACATCATCGGAACCCCTTAAGTCTTTCATTCTTTCCTTTCTTTGTGTTGAAAATCGAGAATCTTTTCGTAGTATTTTTCCAGTAGATCCTATTGATGCTCTCCCTCGCATAGCTCTCTTTTACTTACGTATACTAAATTTGGGTGGAGTGCGATCGTAGAAGAAGTTGGCATTGGTCATGGTGACAACGCCGCTGCGTTCGCCCGGATAGCGGGAGTAGCCACCCTGCCAGGCTGTGTGGGTGTCATAGCGACTGAGGCGCCACGAAAACGCATTCTTGCTGATATCGTTGTTGCTGCCCAGGAGCAGAACGCTCTGATCGACGGCCAATAGGCCAACGAATGACTTCGGTGGTGTTGTAATCTCAAGTTCAACATCGGCGCCGGGCTTAACCTCGGCGGGTCCGGTGATATTAATTTGATTCTGCAACTTGACAGTCACATGGAAGGTTTCCTCGGCATACCGAAATTCGCCAGTGTCATCCACATAGTAGACATACATACGGCCATAGGGTGCCGTAAAGAATGACGGCGTCAGACTGATATTATGCACGGTTTGTGGTTCCTTGAAAACAACGCGTTCTGTGTGCAACACGTTGCCACGTCCGACGAGGTTGTACACAAAGTAATTTAGGGGACGACTCGAGTTGAGGGTCACTTGATATTCCTGACCGATTTCGAGACTGCAAATGTTTTGATAATTAAGAAATCATTTTGGATTGGGCAAGCAGAAATAAAAAGCTACAAACCTCCATGTGTCCTTGGGCCGTTTTACATTGAGCCTGAACCATTCATCTTCCTCGGGAACTGGCTCCATCGGCTTGGGTTCCCTATGGGGATAGGTTGTGTATAATTCACGCTGCTCATCCTCAAACTGTAGCTCGATGGTGTAGAAACGGGTGTAGTTCTCCATGTCTGGCAGATCGGGCAGCACAACCTTAAAAACAGCCATACTGGTCTCATTGAGACGGCCTTCGAATTCCACAGTTTTGTTCTCAATTTTTGGCAAATCCTTATCGTCTCCATATATGTTGCGACGTATGCCCTCCGTGAATTTGAGCTATGCAATAGGATTAAAGGATTAGCTAGGTATACATCGATTGAATGTCTAAGTAATGACTGCTGTCTGCCTACCTTCACTGGCGTCGTGGTATACCCTAAAGTTGTGCCATCCACTTTGCTTATCTTAAAGATCATCTCCTGCTCTTTGTCGGGCTTAAAGGAGTAGCAGGTCTGATAATCCACACACTGCATTTCATAGCGATAGGGGAATAATTGTATGCCACTAGTCTCATTAAGCTGAACACCCGTAAAGTCCTCCTCAACGGTGGCCAGGATCTGGGCATATGTCGATGATGTCTTGTACGGCAAATATGAGGCAAATTCCTTAACATTGATATCGAACTTGGCCTTGCCATTGACCATTTCAGTGGATCGGATGATCGCATGTCCCGGAATATCTGTGCGCTCGGATTTGCCATCCACAGTGGACCATATGCTCGTCTCATCCGTGTGCAGATTTAGCACAACTTTGCCATTAACCGGTTTGCCGTATGTGTAGCTGAGACAGATAAAGATACAATTTCTATTTGGTGGAGGAGAAAGTCTGTGTCCTACTTACTTGGCCTTGACCACCACCTGAATGTCGCCATCGCGGACAGACGCCTGCTGTGTGGCATCCATTTTCACGACGTACTTGGGCAGCACATATTTCTCCACATTGAAGTAGACACGCTCATTCGAAAAGGGCTCCCCATTCTGGACGCTCAGTGTCCACGAGCCCAATGTGGCGAAATCGGACAATTCAAATTTGCCAGTGTAGACACCGGTGCGGGTTTTGATATGCTTTAGTTCCTTGATGCGATTTTTCTTTGAGTCCTCGAACCACACAACAACTTCGTCCTCGGCGTCAGTCGGCTTCAGATTCTCGTCTAGGAAGATGACACGATAATTGATCGTATCGCCAGGCTTATATTTTCCCTTGTCCGTTTGCAATTGCAAATAGGGCTGGAATTTGACCCAACTGAGCTTCGTGGTGTTTTTAAAATCGAGCCCGGAAACACCCTCGGCGGTCAGGTTATAGTCGCCCGACTCCAACGGGGGCAGTTTAAAGGTGATCTGCTTAGGCTGATCGGCATTGGCCAACTCAACCGTTTGAGTCTCATTGTACGACGGACCCGTAATTCCAACCTTCAACGTGACCGGCTCCTTGGTATGGTGCACAGCCACAGCAACATTGTAGTCTCGATTCGAGTGGATGGTTCCCGGGCCAACTATAGTATATTGACTGCAACAAAAATTTATAAAAAAAAATTTAGTTTTTGACTTAATTAAAAATAATCAGCATAGGTCGAAATTGATTTCATTATCTTTATATACACATATATAAATTTTGTTTTTAAATACTGGGTCAGTCATTAGCATTTGTTTTTCTACACGTTTAACATTTGCCTTGCCATAATTCACGGAGATGGGTTCGCTTTAATCTACGTGCCTCATTATTTATTAAAATTATATATATGATTTTGTTGCTGTTTTGTTGCTGGCTGCTAATCAGTTCATCTTCATTTTAAAGTTGGGTGTTGTCCCAAGGCTCAAAAGCTTATTAGACTTATTTATTTTGGCCTTTTTTTTTTTGTTCAATTTGCCAAGGTAAATACTCCCAGAACCTGATTCTGTCGAAACCGGCTCAGAGTCGCGAGAGAGTTACGCAAACGGGTGAAGACAGTTTTTTTTTATTATTATTTTAGCTTATTCATAGCCAAGTTGATAGCACTTTGCCTGGCTTGGGTTTTACAAACAGAAATAAACTACAAAGTGTTATTAAGTATGCAAAAATATGATCGTGCTAGGAAAGGTAATAAAATTCAAAACTCTCTCAGCCTTAAAAAAGTAACTAATGGCTTTTGGGAATAAATAATAATTTTAACAATTCAAAATTACCTGGAAATGCTATAAGCAAATATTAATAATAAACAAGTTTTTTTCAGGGTAGAAACACTTAAAAATTGATGAACATGCAAAAGTACTTAAGAAGCAATATATGTTAATTGTTTTTTTTTAATAACACTCGCAAAAAATAATGCAAGCTTAACGAAAATATATGTATAAAAAATAGTCATTTAAAACCAAAAAAAAAATGTGTTAATTAGCAAAGCTAATAAGCAATAGGTAAACCTATATAATATAAACTTTAACGCTTTAAAAAAAGTCGAATTTTATATAAGATCTCATTGATATTTGCTTTCATTGCCATTAAATAAAATTAATAATTATTTTTGACATTAGCCTTCACTTATTAATAAGACAACTAGCCGGGTAATAAGCTTTTGAATTCATTATTTCAGAACTAAAATAAATGAATATAATTTAATTAAATGAATCAATGAATTATTTTTGACAACAGCCTCGACTTATTTATCAGCATACACTAAAGGCCAAAAGCCCCAGCAGTTAAATATTTTTATATATATATAAAAAAAAATATAACTATATAACTATAACTATATATAAGTAGAATTATTGTGAATTTGTGTACTTACCCTTCGCATTTGACTGGTTCGGCCATTTGTAATAGGAGCACCAGAGCCGCACTAGCGATGACACCAAAAGCGTCTAAGCGACGCATTTTTTTTTTTTTTGGTTATCGGGGAGTAAACGAGAAAATAGCAACAACTTGTAATTGAATAGCGACTTGTGAACAAATATAAAATGCAGTTGGGGGAAAAGCTCAAGCGATACCACACAACCGACCGGGCTCAGAGCTGAGCTGCGACTGGTTGAGCCGGTGACACTCGGGATTTGTTATAAGTATGAGTATGTGTATGTATGTGTGTGTCTATGCCACGCTTTGTTAGGACAGACTAAACGTTCGCGTCGACGCCGACGGCGACGCTGGCAATATGTATATGTATTTGTGGATGTACAATGAGAATAATAAAAAATACTTGCTGATAATTAAATTTAACACGAAATTAAAGAAGAAGGAAAAGAACACTGCGTTGATGTCCAGATTTATTGATTTCATGTGCGTGCGCGTGTGGGTTATTTTGACAAACTAATTAAGCGGTAATATTCTTATCAACAGTTCAACTATTAATCACAGTCTACTGTTTGTAAAAACAATATAAACAAAATTCATATGCTGATATAAAGCCAATAATCTTTTAATTAACTTCACGTAAACTTTTGAATAAAAAACAAAAAATTTATTTAGTTCAATAATAAAATATTACTCTCTTATAAATAAATAATAATCCTAAATTAAAAATTAATATCTTTGTATGAATATGCATAAAATATTAAATCAATACTTAATTTTTTATAACGTCGCCATATATCACAAAGAACATGATAAATGTTTTCGCTTGTCTTATCTGATGTTTTTTAAATTCGTATTTTTATATCAAGATTATTATGGTAACATTATGTAACAGTATGAGTTAAATCAAATGAAATCATTGCATGTCATAAAATAAAAAGCACAAGGCATGTTTCACATGGCAAATTACGATTTTTAAATTCATATTGTTCCAATTGACTAATTAAATTTGTTAATTCGAAGCCGGTTTTTTGCTGATTTTATACTCTGATACCAATGTTATCCAGAGTTTACTGGATATTTTTGAGTGTAATTCGATAAAAACTTCATATCATATTCTACAATTTCTAAAATAGAGATACATTTATTAAACTTGTACTGTAGTTTACTAAGGACGCTAATATCTTTTTTTTGGTACGACCACTTCCCCAAGCCCTTTACAATTCTGAAATGCTTATATCTGCGACAATTTAAAATGCAAACTTAGAGTAAATATTACTGGGAACCTTAAGTATTCCTTATTGGTATTAGAGTATATCGCAGTCGGTCACACGCAACGTTCTCTCTTGTTATTTGCTTCGTTTGATAAGTTGAATTAGTGCTTAGCACTTTAATTGTCAAATGTTTAGTGTTCATTAAAGATATTGTTTTTATCACATGCCAACAAAATTAAATATATTAGGTTAATTTGTCAGGTTTTTCAATTGGCCACGGTGTATTCTATTGTACACACACACACACACAAATTACATATATATGTATATAGAGTTACAGATTCCTATACAATTAGCGTACTATTGGTGACTGGGGAATTCCCAAAACGATTTTCCTCGAACAGCGAAATCTGCGCCGCTTTATGTCGTTTGTTCGTGCTCATTTAAATATGTATTTGTTAAATTTTATTATTATTTTTTTCTTACTTGTTGTTTTATTTATGAGACACTCAAGTCAAAACAACGCTTTGATCGGGAGTGCCAGTTCAAAACCACCGGCGAACGATATGAATGGCAGCTGTTAACTGAACGGTGAACGCTGTTTTTCCGTCACTCTTTGCCTTCTCTCTATCGTGAGTGCGTTCGCTTGTGTTAGTGTTGTTTTTGTCTTGCTATTTTAGTGCACAAGGGAATATTTTTACCCAAATGACGTCATCTGTTAAAGAGTTTTTGTGTTTTGTATTTCACATTGCTATGCAAGAAACGCAATTGCGTCGCCTTTGTTATAAATGTAAATCCCCAGATTGGACTTTCCAGTGAGAGTATATGTGCTAAAAATGTCCCTTTAATTGCGATGGTCAGCTATTCAATAATAATGCTTTTATTATTAACGTAATAAGAAATAGTTATTCATTAAAGTAAAAACAAAAAAAAAACAAAGGTTTTTTATTAAAAAAGGGAAAAATGATATAGAAAAATATTATTATTATTATTATCTGTTCATCACTTAACTACACTTAACAACTGCCATAACTTGTTTAGGTTCGCTCTTGGCTGTGCTTTTATTGGCCAGTGGTTTTTCACTCTTATTTCATAACATTTCGTGATATGACTCATGACGAAAAATACTCTGGTTCTTAGTCAGCTGTCTGCCGCTAGTCAGAATGCACGACTAATTAAAATTAACCGGTTTCGAATGCGCCGAAATAACATGATAAATTCGTTTGTACATGTATCTGTAAGTGAAAGATTACCAATGCCACGATTGGCCATCAGCTGCCGCCTTTTACGCCCCAAGGTGAAGCACGTGTAAAACCGCTGAGTCATGCTCCATTTGTTTTGAAAGTTTTTTGTTTTGCACACACATACAGATAAACATAAGATAAAGTTCTACCTTCCGATCAGCTTCAAATGCTCCCTGGCATTCAAGCCGCGCAGTTGAATATAGAAATAACGGCGCTTGAAACTTATCTGTTTGCTGAAAGTACGGGGTTTTACTTGATAAAAAAAAAACACAATAACTGCAATAAAGCAGAACAAAAAGATGGCGAGTGTGTTACAGGGTTGCAGTTCCTTAGCTACGCGCGATGTTTGCGAGAACACAAATCTGCTGGACTATTTGGAATCCGATGTGGACCTTATTGAAAGCAATAATGTATCAATTAGCACAAAAAACCCACTACTTGTGGATCTCACCGCGGCAATGATTTATTTTGGCTTTTGTGCAATAATCTCGCACATTTTACTCGCTGGCATTACTCTGATCATTGTGCGCAAATGTTTAGCACTGCAAATGGTGCATACAGCGGGACATGCCTTCTACTGCACAGTGGCTGTAAGTTGTGCGCAACCAGTTTAAATTGAATTTTTAATGATTTTAATTTCGCTCAGTTTGTCTTCTGCCTGGGCGAGGCGCTTTTGGTGCGACACAGTCGAGTGCTGGAGTTGTGGCTGGGAATTTTTAATTTGGATTTGCTCCACAGTGCTTTTGGCTTGCTCGCATTTGGCATTGGTGTTGGCGGTGTGGCCATTAAAACACTACAAAAACTGGAACGCAAGCGCGAAGAGCCAACTGCAACAGTAAAACACTTTCGAAGCAATCATGGATTCTTTGGTGAGTGAGAAGTAAACTCACCACACACAGTTTATTTACATATGTTATCTCTCTCTCATAGGTATCATTGGATGTGTGCTACTTCTTGGCTCTGTTCTTAGCGGTTTGCCCCTTTATTTCTACAAATTTAAATGGTTGCAGCTTGTACATCGTTTCTGCTCTCTCAGCAGTTTTGCAACACTGATGGCTTCGCAGATGTTTGGCTATAATACGGGCTTTGCAAGCCGTCAGTGGAAAGCGCGCCATGTTCGACTGTTCAAACTGTTTACTTTTATCGTTACCATTACGACAATTAATTACGAATTGAGGAGATTCACACGTGAAATTGTCACGTTAATTACCAGACAATTCGGTGATTAACATCAACAGTTTTATTTTTTTTCTTGTTTAATTGGGTTGTTGTCGTTATTTCGATTTTTATTTTCAGATTAGCATTGATATACCATTGATTAAAATAGTCTTGAATATTAAGGGCTTACATGTACTTTAGATTACACATAGATCATAAATTAAATGGAATCAATTCTTAGAATAAAAAAGCAACGAATAAATTTTGATAACTACTTTTATTACGATTTGTTGTTTGTTTAATACACCAGTGGATAATATAGTTTTGAATATTTACGGCTTATACACACATAGATACATATACATACATAGATTAAACATAAATATATATTCACGTATCATTCGTTCGATAATATAATTGGAAACAATTCACCAAGAGTAAAATAAAGAAAAAAGAAACAATTTGCAATAATTATGCCTGAAGCTGCTAATATAAAACATTGTAAATATTAAAGTTAATTAATTGATAAACGATAACAAGGATCAGTTGCGACCACTTTGTGATGTGTGCATTATGTCCAATGCAGCTGGTATGTTGCCCTCCACAGACTCCAAAAGCTGCGTCAGCCAGGCGCCCTCGTTGCTGAAACCCATGGCCATCATTGCGTGAACGGAGGAATTAATCCGTTCATCTATATTAAAAATGGGAATGTTAAAAATAGTTGTTATAAGCAGTGTTCTTGTAATAGGGCACAGTGACGCAAAATCATGGTGAACAACAAAAGGTAGCGATTATGCGGATGTCTCTGCTAAAATGGTATTATCAACTAGAGTAAACAGATAAGTGACCAAAGAGTTGTACAGAGAGAGATATAGAGAGAAAGAAAAGAATTGCCTGAACATATCTTAGTAAAACCTCTAAAAAAAAAGCGTTTAATTACCTTAACTATTGCCATATCAAAATTAAATTAGTTTTTAAATTATAAGAACGACGCACTGGTACTTCAAAAAGAACAACAACAATAAACTTAAACGATGTATTGCAAGTTTAATTTCATTTGATGCCAAATGATTTAAGACCTGCAAAACTCAACAGCTGTCAAATGTGGATTCTTAACATTGCTAATTTTGCTACACCATGAACAGGTTTATATTAAGTAATAGGATAACACGTCACTGAACATTGTAACATAACATACGATATCGATATCGTTATCGATCGCTATCAATGCTAATATCAGCTTTAAAAATTTAAATTTGAATTTGCACGAATTAATTAAATTTATGTGTCCTCTATTTGATGTTGCCACCTGTTTATTGAAAATTGCTACTCACTTGGATGGAAGACGACCACTGGACGCCATTCCTCGGTAACAGCTTGGGGGACAGGATTAGCGGATGGCGGGGCCACAGCATCCGTTGTTGAAGTCGAGGTGCTCACCGAATTCACCTGCGACGTTTGAGTGTGAGCAGCGCTCTGCTCACGCTGCTGTTGTTGCTGTTGCTGCAGCAACCCCTCCTCGTTCACATGTTGGCGCAGCATCTCACCCAACTGGACATAGTCGTGAGTTGGTGAAACAATCCCTGCTGCTGTTGTTGAAATTGTGCTGTTGTTGTTATTGTTCAAATTAATCAACGCATCCGAGCTGGAAACGTTGGTAATTGGCGTTGCCGTGTTGTCAATCATTTGCCAATCCTGATCCAAACTCTGCGATCGGCTGCGCTGTTGCTCGGCATTAGCACTTTCAGTTGTAGTCTGCACAGTTGCAACTTCAATTGGAGCAGGAGCTGGAGTTGCAACTGCAACTGGAGCACAAGCTGGAGCTGCAACAGAAACTGGAGTGGACACTATGACAGGAGCTGAAGGAGCTTCAGCTGCTTCTGTTGGAGTAGGTGTTACTGTGGTCTCTGCGCCAGCTTCCTTTTTTTGCGAAGCCGTTGAGCCACTGGATGTGGATGCCATCGATGTTTCTGCACAGCCAAAGGCAGCTGCCTCGCTGGGATCGAGCATTTTGGCAAACATTTCGCTAAAGTTGTTCAAGATCTCGATGCCGGCACGCATATATTCGGGATTTACCATCTGTGCTAAGTTCTCCAGGCTAATGACGGGTGTGGTTGGTGTGGTGCTACCAGCAGCAGTAGAAGGAACAGCATTAGGAGCAAAAGTAGGAGCAGTAGTAGGAGTAGCAGAAGAAGCATCAGTAGGAGCAGCAGCGGGGGGAGCTGGAGCAGATGTTGCGTGTAGTTTTGGTTCCTCCTTGGCGCCGCGAGGAGCTGCCACGGGTTCGCCGGCAACGGGTTCATCCTCAACAACAACAAATTCCTCCTTTTTTGAATTTTCTGATTTAGTCTCAGCAGTTGCCTGCCTAGCAGGTTGCTCCTGCGGGGGAGCTGTAGATGTAGCCGGGGCAGCCGGCGTTGTCATTGGAGTTGTGTTGCTCTCCGGCAAATTCATCATCATTTCCATAAAATGGGAGAAGAGGCCACTGCCACTACCACCAACATGACGACGTGCATGTCTGCGATCGCGACGACTCTCCTTGGGCCCATCAGCAGCAGGAGCAGCGCCTGGAGCTGAGCTTGTTGGCTTCTCAGCGTCAGCACCCACACCCAAATCCGAGAAGGGACACTGACCCCTGAAGCGGCGGTGCGAACGACGATGATGCGAGCCTGATCCACTTAGCCAAGCATCAATAACGTTGATTCCATTGTTGGTGGGCATACGGAGCATTAAATGATTGGGATGCTTGTGTGCCCGCTCGCAGCTCTGGCACAGATCATAATTGGGACACTGCACGCACTTGTAGCGGAAACCAACTATTGGGTTCATGTTGCACGAATCGCACTCGACCCCGTCGTGTATGATGAAATTGCTGGGATCATCAACATTTTCGGGTGTAGCTTCGGCTATCTTCGGTTCGACGGGCCCAACATGAATATGCAAATTGTCCTTACATTTCGCCTGGAAAATGGTATAGTCATTCTCGTTGACGATCTCGATTTCATCACCGTCGATATCTAAATTAAGGTATAGCAAATAATAGTATATGATATATTTATACATAAAGAAAGAAAGACTAGCAATATAACCAGTTTCTTATACACAGTTCCATAAGAAATAATAGCACCACGTCGACCATTTTAAAATTCATTTATTTCTTTTTTGCACATTTCAAAAGTGGTGCTATTACTTGGTTAATTTTCTATCTTTCCATAAAATTCAATTTTTAATTTTAATTTGCTTTATTTTAAAAAGTTTTCTGTCGCTTCCAAACGATTTCAATAGTTACTTAAATTTACCTTTTAAAAGGGGGGCTATTATTATTATTGCAACTGTATAAACTAAACTAATGAGTGAAGCTTGTAACGCATTGATAAAGATTTTACAGAGACCATTATGTGATCTAAGTGATTAGAAAATATAGGCATATATATATGGTCTGTATGTATATTTATACAATAATGAAATTAATCATATATATTACATATAAAATTTATCATCAAGTAATATATAGTTTTAATAAAGTTTACTTTTTAAGTTGTAAAATTTATAATTTATTTATGTATGTATAAATGTATGCATTTACCATAGTCAATAGAGTTGAAAAACTTAAAAACACATACAGAAACAGAAATTCCTTTGTTGATTGCATGGGTATGCCAATTGATTCACACTTTAACTCACACACACATATATATATGTACATATATATATACTTGCTCATTGCACTTGCATTGGTTTCTTGTTTTTATTTGCCCATTATATCACCCATGTTGTTTATATTTATGTATATTTTACTTACCAATCCAATATGTCCTGAATTCGAACACAGTCAGTTGATTATCCAGGAACAGGAAAGCCCTAATTTCGGAACGGACATCCCCAAATGTCGGCGATCGAATATATGTATGTAGTTTGCGTGTTGCACCAGATGCTCCCGCTTCTCCGCTGATGTTGCAAGTGATTTTCAGAATATCCATATTGCAAATTATCTGTTCTTTACAATTTGTAGAAATAATTTACTTTTTGTGTAATTTTGTTTTAATTAAAAATAATATATTTTGATTTCGCAATTTGTGCCTTGCGTTTGTCTACTGCGTCGTATTCGTTTGCGTTGTGTGTACAAGCGCAATATGGCTGCAGGTTCGGCTTTTATATACACTGTGCCTGGCACACGAAGGTTCTTGAATATTCTCCGACAATATTGCCAAATCACTGTCGGTTGAACCAACGAATTGTTTGAGAATGATAAGTAAGAAAAATACATTAAAGGTAATGCCAAGCTAGTCTTCACTATAAACCTATTAATCGAAATCGGCAGTTTTAGAGCTGCCCGACAGTGTTGGTTAACAGTAATGTAAGATAATTATCGTGTGTCAGCCCTGGTAGACGTTAAAATTAAATCCGGTTGGCGATATTTTTAAAAATTATTTATTTTGCAAGGAAAATACAAGTTAATTATATGTTTGAAATGAAATGGATCTCAAATTAGATATGCAGTCAATTTTGCGTTCGTCGCAACTTTTGCAGGAGCTGCAGCATATGCAATTTCGTGCTACAAAAACAACAAATATTATTTTATATTTTACTGAGGTTTTAGCTGACAATTTTTTTTGATATACATACCGAGGTGAGCTGAGCAGGTCATCACTGGCCTGTTGTCGGCTCTCGATATCCTTTTTGGGGGCTGGTATACTTATAACGTGAGCCGTTGCTGCATCTGTTGCATTATTTTCAGTTACATTATTTTCAGTTGCATTATTTTCAGCCAACAATTGATAATTTGGGACTGGCTCTGGAGTCGTTGACCTTACTGCCAGAGCGTAATCTAAATGTTTACAGTCCTGTTTAATTGTATATTTTTAAGTGCCTAATATGAGTGCTTACCTAGATATTCAGCGGCAAGTATTTCCATCCAGGACGAACCATCACCGTTTGGCAAACTGATGACGAAGCCTTCGAGTGACAGCCTCAAATTCTCGTTACCCTTTTGCCGCTGATCGTAGTGCCTCTCTTCCAACTGAAAGCCATCGTCTTCATAGTCTTCATCGTAGAGAGCCCCAACTAAATCGGTGGCAATGCTGCGCGTCTGCAACGGCTTCGGCATTGCCAGCCCAACAACATGCAATAGCAGCAAGACAAACAAATGATTCGAGAATTTGCACATCGTTCGTTTCGTTTTCTACGATTTTTTGTTTAATCTCTTTTATCGTTTTTTATTCGCGTTCAACAGGACCCGACCGTTGCCGTCGGACAGCGGGCATCGAATGAGCCCGCTGACATTCTGGGCAGCAGAACACGACAAGATGAGCCTTTCCCCATCTGACAAAATGAAAAAAAAAAAACAAAACCCGATTTATGTGAATAGAATGGAATAGATATAGATATAGGAGAGTACAGTTCAATGGCCAAGAGACTTCCGCATTGAGATGCGAATCAAGAATCAACTTAGAGCTGCCATCGACCGCAGCCCGCAATGAATCAATGCACATAAACTATGCGACCTGACACTGAGCTCATCTTGAGTTGGTCCATAATACCAAAGTATTAAAAAAAACATTATATATATATTGATAAATTAATATAAAAGTAAAAAAAATTTTAACCTAACAGTTGAAGTAGCACAAACGATAATATCTAATTTTTCAAACAAATGAATGAAAATTCATTTTTAAAGTAAACAGAACTCGGTCACGAAATATGTTTTTTTCTTTAATATATATAAACAAAGTAATAATAATTGTTTAAATGTTTTCATGTATGTGTTATTTAAGTTTTTACGACATAGAAAAGATTTACGTACAAATTTTCAGTTGTGAAAAAAATAATAGTACTACTACGAAAATAATTTTGCTACTTTTCAAGTTTGATTCTTAAATTAAGAAATACCCAAATAAAAGTAACAATTTGTTAGTTGTACCCTAAGACGCAGCTTTAACTCTACGTCGCCAGAATTATGCAAATTACTTAAAAGTAAAGATTATTCGCATCCAACAGATGCATTTCTAAAAAGTTGATATATATATATATATATATAAGCGATAGATAAACATTAATATTATGAATGTGATTTTGCAGTTGAACATGAAAATATATTTTAATTCTAATTTTTAAGGCTTAAAACCAAATTAAAAGCAACATATTTCGGTCCACCCTAAAGTGCATCTCTAATGCTTCCCTATTAGAATGGGAATGGAAAATATTTACGCATCTAAGCCAGAAATGTGTCGAGTAAGTCGCACTTGAATTGATGCTTAATTATATATACAAACTTGCTTAGCCTAATAACCCAAATTCAGCTGGAGAAAAAAAACTGAGAATAAAAAACTTATTCATTGTTAGAGACGTTCTAATTACTAGGCTTGTAGTACGCTCCGAACTTGGATTGTTGTTGTTATTATTGTTGTTATTGTTATTGTTTATTGTAAGTATTAACGGTGTCTCGTCGTTTGTTTTGTGTGTTGAGCTATTCAGTTGTTGAGCAATTTGTGGCCAGGGTCAATGACCAAGGCCAGCGATCAGCTAAGAGGAATGCGCCTATTCCCACAGGAAGATGCTGCTACTATCAGAAACTTGAAATTCCATTACACATAATTTTTTTCCCTCTTTCTTTTTTCGTGTAGTGATTAAATAAAACTGGTTTGCAATTGAAAATTGCAACGTAGTAAATTTAATGGTGACTGGCCTTAGTCAAAGCAATTGTAAATGTAATTTTCTCCCCCTTCCCCCTTCTCATAGACTCGGTTTATCCTTCAGCGCATCAACACACATTTAGCTGCATTGCTCGCTATCTCTCTCTCTCTCTCTCTCTTTCTGTTTAGCCTTAGTCAAACGTTTTTTTGCTTGATCTGAACTTCAGCGCTTCAAAACCGTTATACAAACACACACATTTAGCTGTCTCTCTCTCACTTGGTTTATCCTTAGTCAAGCCACTTGCAACTTTTTTCTTCCCTCTGTTTTATGCCGACTTCTTTCTTCTGTGCTTATTCTTCAATTGTAAACTTCCTCTCTCTGTCGCTCTGGCTTCTGCTAGCCAATTAATAAATATCCCCTTTCAATTAGTCTGTTCAATATCCCATTAATATGCAAATGCCTTTTCGCCCAATTTGAATAATTCAGAGTTATTTGTATATTTTTATTGTGTAAATCTTAAATAGAAATGCATTGCGATTAAAAAGAGTAGCATTTATTATGATGAAGTAGCCTAAAGTCGAATGAATTCAAATGATGCTCAGTCTCAGTAGCCCTTGATCTGGCGACAGGCGCCATAGCTATCCCGTCGCTGCCCCGGTGCACAACGGGCCAATCCATCTCGAAGCAGAGTCTTCGATTCGGATAAAGCATCGCCGAGTAGCTCAAAGCTGAGCACATCCGCCTCCAGCTGATCGGCTCGAGGCATTAGTATCGGTGTCGGCTCCTCATCTAGCTGCCAGTTACGCGACTCTGCATCCTTTACAATATAGCCGGGCACATCGATCGGTGGGTAGAGAACATTGCTGTGCTGCACTGCATCACTCTGATACAGGGGCACACTGATCGATCGGGCATTGGAATTGGACCCCAAAGAATCACTGGAAGTTAGTCGGTTGTTGTCCACGAAACTGTTGCCGAACAGCGAACGCGAATTGCGATAATATTGAGAGGCAGCAGATGGATTGAAACGCTCCAGACCGGAAGTGGAGGAGGAGGACGAGCTGCTTCCGCTGGTGCTCCCGTCACTGGATACTGGTGGCAGTGCCTGTATAAGTTCCGGTTCCGCCTCTAGATGATATGGTCTGATCAGCTGCGGCATGGGAATCAGTTGTGGCGGCAACACATCCACCTGCTGGCGATGCAAACGTGGCTGCAACTGCAACTCCTCGCTGGCCGACGAGATGTCCACATGGTACGGTGTGCGTCCTTCAATGAAATCTGGCAGAGCCGAGGGAGAGATTTGCTGATGCTGTTGCAGGTGCTGGAATTGTTGTTGCTGTTGTTGTTGCTGTTGCAATTGCAGTTTCTGACGCTGATAGAAGGATTTCAGTGCCGCGGCCTGGGCATGCTTACGCTTGTTGCTGCTCCTGCTGCTGCTGCTAGTTTTTCCAGCGCCACGCAACGTGGATGAGGCCAGCATTTCGAGGAGATTGTAGCCCTCCTTCACGCCGGGTGGTATTAGCACAATCATAAAGTTATCGAGATCGGCGCGTATATTGTATTGTCCCTCCTGCCGTTGATCGTACGTAATCACACGACGACGCACTGCATCCTGCAGTTCAACAACAGCTGGCTTCACTGTAGCCACTGTAACAGCCTCATCTGCCTGAGACTGTTCCGTTTTAATAACAGCCGGCGTCGTATTTGAATTCGAATCCGAGCTCGAACTTTGACTGATGTTGAGCAGATCTTCCGTTTTGGTCGCTGACGCTGACGCCAACAGCAACAGCAGCGTCGGCAGCGTGAAAGTCTGCGTAAGCATTTTCCAACCAAATAAGTACCAACAATAGCCGCTTGATTTAATTCTACGTTCTTAACGCACGCGCTTCTCGCTTGCAACTGATTTGAGTTCAGCAGCGCCAGCTTTAACATTGACGTCGACGTCAGCGCATGCGCAACTTTCATATTCTGCTGCGTCGCTGCTTTGTTGCTTTCTTTTGATTCTTATTCTGGTTTTTGGTAGCTGTTGTTGTTGTTGCTGTCCTTTGTGTTGCTTTTATTTATACGTTTGCTGTGCCCATTTCGGTTGCGCGGCTTGCGTACGTCGACGTCGCTGCCACCCTCGCTGCTGCTTAACTGTTATTTTAAAAAAAGAGTATTACTGCGTAGCTTTTGGGTACTCGCTGCGCACAGTGGGAATGAATTAGATTTTCACACCAATTAGGCAATGAGGAAGCAAGATAATCGACCGAGCACGTATTCAAATCGATCGATGATTGTATTGTTGACAGCTGATGACAGTCGTGTGATTCCTATTAGATATCTGCTATTATTTGTGTGTGCATTTTTAATCTAGCCTTAGTCCAAATATATATTCTAATCGATTTCGGCGCAGCAAGAAAACGGGTCTTATCAATCAAATATCATGATTATCATTTTAGGAAGGCTTTAAATCTAGTTGATAATTAACGAATTTATATATTTAGAAAATTAGTTCGAAAAATCAAAAATTAAGTCAAACTAAATGACTTCAAACTATCGAAAAAATTTTTATGAGTTCCAATATTATAAAAATTGGAAATTAAAATATAAACTTGGAGACTTAACAATAAAAAAGAGGAATTCATAAATTTTAATGAATTTAATTTTCATTTCAATTTTAACAGCTAATAAAAAATGTAAGTAATTTGAAACGGAGAATTGGAGCTAATAAAATAAAAAATAAAAATTTTAGCTACTAAAAATAGAAGGAATAAATAAATTAGAACTTGAAAGACTGCAAAAATAAATAATATTACAAATAATTAAAACTATTGATTAACAAGTTTCAATTTCACCCGTACTGGGCAGCTGGATCATTAAAACGTTATTTAAATAAACGGATCAATTGTAATTCGCATTTCTGAAAATATAATTTATTACTTCAAAGTTGTTGTGTCTTTTGTTCTTGTTGTCATTTTGTTGCACAATTTAAGAGATGAAGGTTTATCCATTTACAATAAGTAAGCATATTACAATAAGTAGTAAAGTGTAAATAAATGTTTAATTTATGTGTTGCATTAAGTTTTGTTTTTAAATAATAATTACACAGCAGTTTAAATAATAATAATAAGAGGTCTTTGCGGTTATCTTAGTTAAACACGTGTCACCATTGAAGTTCCGTTTTCATTTTGAGTCATATCGTTTTTTAAAATAGAACATTTTTAAAATAATACAGTTAAATTAAGCACATTTAAAGTTTGCTATTATCATATACATCTATATATAACTAGCATCATTGAAAATTTAATAGACACATGAACACTAAAAACACTGGCATTGAATATGGACTATAACTAAATTGATTATATAATAGTAGAGGAAGCGAGCGTCTTTCTTTTGGGCAAAATTAAGTCTTTAAAAATTTTGAGTATGATCTAAAATGGAAGGAAGAAGATTTTAAAGTGAAATGTAGTCAATAATTTATACATTTGACTGGATGATATATATATATATATATATATAGATAAATCAAAACTTGTCATGAAACATGAAACAAACATTCGAATAATTTAGATTAAATACCCAACAAATTTGAGTTTTCTTTTCAAAAATTATAGCTACGACTTATTCAAAAATACTCTTCGAATAGTTTAATTTTGTATGTGAGTGTTTGTGTGTTGTCTTAAGAATGATTATCTTTGCTACCTGAGCGATTTGTTTGAAATAAAGCGCAAACCTTTCGGTAAACTAATATCTGACACACGACCCACCCCAAAGATGATCGAAACAAACAAAGAACACAAAAATTAATAATGTTTGTTGTTTTGTTGTTTGCCTAATCAAGTTTGCGTGATGCTTGCGGCTCCTCCTTGTGCTCCTGCTGGTTCGTCTCGCGTTTCATGTCCAACGTCGGCATCCGCTTGTGGACTGTGAAGCAGACCCGATTGAAGTGATCACACATCTGATTCACCACGCTGGCGCCATAGTGCCAGTGCGTTAGCGTCGTCACAATCAGCAGCATGTAGAGCATTGGACGCTCCAGTGACGGCAGCCAGATGCTGGCCAGGATCGATAAGGCAAACATGGGCGTCTGCCAGTGCCAGGCCTCACAGCGTGTCACCGACATTTGGGAGACGATCAGACGGCACTGCAAGTGATAGAAACAAGGCAATCTTAGTTAAAAATGCTGGCTATATTAAGTATATAGTTATAATTAATAATTTTCACCAGCAACTTAAAATATGTATATAAAATATAAATTAAATTAAAATATTCCCATTATTTTTAATTGCTTGCTTTATTTTTTAATATATTCTAGATAATGATTTCGATTCCTTTCTTGATCGTTTTTTAACTCACAAAGTAAAATGGGGTTTCGAGTTGAATTAAAAAAAAAGTAATTTAAAGCAAAGCAATTATTGCATGGTTATTTTTTTAACAGGTTTTCTCCAGTGTTTGAGATAAGTTTCCACAAATGCTCCCAGTCATTTAACGACCCATCCACTTGGAGGCTTGAATAATTTTAATCAGTGGATCACCTTCACGTGGAAAGACAAATATGCCGCGATCCTTTTTCAAATAGCGATATGCGCGATGCTGATACCAGCCATAGATTTGATTCTCAGTCATTGGCTGTGCTGTGGCCTGCTTGGGCACATAGCCCTTGGACGCATCCCCCTCAGCGGTGGCATCGTCAGCTGCTCCCTTCTTCTCGAGCACTTTACGCATACGCTGTACATCCTCATCCGTGCAATTGAAATACGGCCAATCGTGTCGTGCATAAAATTTGAGCGTTAGCGGATTCTCGGTATTCGTCACCGTTATTGATGCAGTTTCCTTTGGCCCATCTTCCGATCCATCAACGACCTCCTGTTGACGGCGTATGTCGGCGGCACAACGTCGACCGCCACAGCAAAATGGTGGCATTATTGAAGAATCTTTTTGATTTTTTGCTCCTTTGGAAACGTGTTTTCTACTTTTAAAGTGTCAGTCGATACGAATAAGTCAAATAAGACTTCGAAATGAGTTTCATAACTTCCTTGTCTGGCTATTGTCATAAAATTCAAAGCACTTTTCAAGTTTATTTGAAACTAGCAGCAGTATTAAAGATATTAGAATATTAAGATTTTAGAATATTAGCTGGAGAAATTAGATACACTTCGATTGCTAAGTGAACGCTTTAACAAAAAAATATGGCTTTAAAGTTGGTTTGAAATCACACCAATGTGCGATTAAATCTTATCGGCATCGACCTTGCCCCTAGCAAAGCGAATTTCTGAGAACTTTATCTATTTTTTGGCACATATTTAATATTAGCATTAGTTTTAGACCTGCCGCTTTGAAGTGTGCTACTAAATAGCCAAACAACACATATAAAGATAAATGCTTTCTCAAGTGACTAATAATAATGTTGTCGCGTCATATCTAAACTGAGTCATGAGCCGATAGCAAATTGAATTGTACAACAGAAAGATGAGAAAGGTAAGGTGAGATTGTTATGATTACAATTATGGCAAATCAAGAATGAATAGCAGTAATTAAATAAAAAAGTTCCCCTGATTGTTTGTTGTTGATAAACTTACGCTGACGTTGGAGAAGATGGTGCCGCTTAGCATGAACATGGCGCGTGGATCGTTTTCCATGATGTTATTGTGCGACAGCATGGGCCAAATGAGCAGCAGCACAAAGTATGCCATAAAGGGCCACATCGGACGTATCGCCTCCGTGAATGATAACAAACGCCCCGTGCGCTTGGCATACGAACTGCAATTATCAAAATATATAATTAGTAGAATTAGATGTGGATAATAGATTTGAGCAACTCACTTGTAGACATTGATAACGACGAGTGGCAGATTGGCCATGGCACTGATATGCAACACTGCTTCCATCACATTGCCGAGGGGCAGCGAACCCCAGCTGCCCAGCGGCAATTCAAATTTCCAACTTTCGAAGCCCATCCACCAGGTGACCAAGTACATGGCAGTGCTGCCCCACATGCTGAGATCGTAGCCCCAGGGTAAATACAATATGCCCGTATTGTATTTCTCCCAGTGCGATACAAAGAAATTAAAATAGACCGTCATGCAGACATAATACATGCGCATCGGTCGCACCGAGTACACATTGCTCCGCCCGAAGATGCTGTACAGACACGTGGGTATCAACATTGCCGTG
Organism: Drosophila dives; assembly: GCA_035042365.1. Classification (NCBI taxonomy): domain Eukaryota; kingdom Metazoa; phylum Arthropoda; class Insecta; order Diptera; family Drosophilidae; genus Drosophila; species Drosophila dives. Next base: position 1,628,611 of record JAWNLJ010000357.1, on the reverse strand, counting down.
TACGAGTCAAGACCATGATCGAATAGTTCGCCCAACGGCCCCGACAGCCCAATTCGACGCGCCTGCTTACCATCAATACCATCCAGCGTATACGCAATGAATATATTGAATGCGCAGCTGAGCCAAACCCATTTGGGTATTGCTGTTGTGCCCTCCTCACCCGAACTGGCCTTGAAATTCCAATCGTAATAGGAGAGAAACACCAGATTCATCACACTAAACAGGAAGCCAAGGAATGTCATCAGATTGGGCGCAAACCACCGCGGGAAGAACTAAAGTGCATTTTACAATTTTAAATTTTTATTATTATTGCTTTTCGGACAACAACAACAACAACAGTAAACCACTCACCTTGACCAGCCAATTCCAAAATGGATGCATCACATATTGGCTCAGAGGCGAGGTGTCTATCGCACTATACTGCATGTGTGCGACAGGGACAGAGAGACAGATTGAAAGAGAGAGGGTTTTATTTAAGGACAAACGCTTTTTAATATGCACAACAAATGAACATTCGCTTACCTTGTAATTGTCAAAGCCATTGATTTGCTCACTACTCAGGTATTTGTAATCCAGTAATTTTTGTACACGTTGCATTTTCCTCATCAATTTTCTTTTGTAGTGTGGCGTGTTTACCGCACGTGCCGCGTTGATTCTTAGTATATGAAATATAATTTATTGCAAGAGTTGAATGATGCGCGGGGGAGGGCTGGATAAAAATAACAGTCGTCTTCTTGTTGCTCAATTGACAATTGACTGCGGCTCTCACGTTAATTGCCAGTGCTAGTTAACTACTTTTATGTTGTTGTGAGCTGGCTACTTTTGCGAATAACACGTATTAATTGGCAACAACTTTCAAGCGTGCACAGTTCGCTATTATTTTCCAATGCAAAACTGATTTTGCCGGCTGTTTTTTTTGCTCGCATCAGCCACACGCACACGCTCACACACACACGTACGCATCGACACACTCAGCTGGTCTACATTTGGGGGTTGTTTTGCAACACATATTTACCTTTTTTGTTTTAGCGATGGTATGTTTGTGTTGATTTTTTTCATACACTAATTAAATTTTAGTTGCATTAAATTCCTCACTTTATAAATGGCTTTTGCGTGAAAAAGCCTAATTAAATATTTTGAGCAATTTTAACACCTATTTGCGACAGGGCTGCCATCTCGACTGAAATGTGGCTCAGCTAACGGTGTTGTAAAATACCAAGGAGTCGTATATTGTATCGAATAGTTTGGCGGGATTAATTGAAATTCTTGATGGGCTTTATTATTATTATTGTAGGACGTTTGGAAATTCGTGTTATGTGTATAGTTAACAAATCACATTGCGTACAAAAAACATATATACTCGTATAAAGTGTAACAAAATATAATTCGTAAATAATGCTGGCATTAACCAAGTCGCGTAACAAAGGAAAAATATAACAAAAATTGATTTAAATTATGCTAACAATTAGCATATATAGTTGATGGTTATTTGATGAGTCTAGGCAGCTTTCAACTACGTTATTTTGTATTGTATTCGTTTTATTATTTCTTCAAGTTGCGTTTACGTATATTGCCTGGACAGCCGCCAGCGGCCAACAGATGCATTTTCCAGCCACCATCCAAGGGAAGATGGACATCGTCATGACACAGTGGACAACGAGCGGCGCCCGTTTTGAGTTCTGAGAGAATTAAATAAATAAATTATGATTTATTTTAGGAAAGATTGGTTGGGCATACCACGACAAAAGTCCTCCATTTGATGGAGTTCGTAGAGCTGCTTATGCACCGACTCTGTGCAGCGGGCGCACATCACATAGCTATCCTTCGCCTCGCATTCCGCTAGAGCAAGCAACGTAAATTAAAATAATCAAATAATAATAATAATATAAATAAGTCTCACTCGTTAAATGATAGTTAAGGGCGGCTACTTCGAGCACCTGGCTACATTGTGGGCACTTGGTGAGAAACGGGCACATCTTCCAATAATGTCGATCCAATTGGCTGGCATCGCCGCCAGCGCAACACCAGCCACAAAACGGACAATTGCTATCAGAATAAATCGGATTAGGAATGGGCAAAAAAATTGGTTAAGTGGTTGACACACATTTTTGGCGTTGTCTCCTCCGTTGACTCCGAGTTGGAGGCGGATCCTTTGCGCGAATTTGAGGCGGAGAGCATGGAACGCTTCAGTTGCTCATTGTACTGCTGTTTGCCGTTGCAGCTGACGAATCCATTGTCGCTGGCAGTGCCACTCTTGCTGCTCGTTGTGGGCTGCAGAAAATCCGTACCATTGCTACAGGAACTGTGTGCGGCCCCATCCGTATATTTGTTGACTTCCAGCAGTTCCTGTTTGCGCTCCAAATCGAGCTTATCGAACTCCGTAAATAACTGGCGATAAAGCAGATTACGGCGCGTAATATCATCATCTGGTGGCAGCTGTTTGCGCACCAGACGCGGATTCACCTTGTAGACAAGCACCAAAATGCGTTCGGCCACCTTGCGCACGGGTTCCGCCGGATGATGGATACCAGAGCAGCCGCAATCGGATAGCGCTCGACACGTCAGACCGCTGTGCTTATCGGTGCTAATGCCCTGCGTGTGAACCAGTTGTTCCAGCATTTGCAGTCGGCTCATCGCCAGCCGCTGATGGGTGCCGGAGCCAACGCTGCGCGAGAGTGCCGGTGCGACAAGATGCTGCTCCGCGACCTGCGGACAGGCGGCAATGCTGAGAATGGTGTGCTGGGCGAGCGTATGCAGCCGGGCCGATGGGTCACCAGATTTGGCCAACAGTTCAGGCAACAGACGATCCACACAACGGGCCACCTCGCTGGGGGATACACGACCCGGCACATATTCAAGGAACAGGACACGCACCGCCTCCGTCGCCTGGCTGAACACCGAGTACACGGCATCGCGTACAGCACGGTGCAGCAACAAGGCGGCGCTGCGTGCCACCTTGTTGGGGCTGGCAGCATGCTCATTGCTGGGCAGCTCCACAAGGCCGTCCTGCTCCTTGAGAAAGTTGCGCAGACGCATTAAACCATCCTCGCGATCCTGAAATTGACGCGAGTAGAATTGCTCAACCTGGAGGGCGAGAGGGAGCTTAATATAATTAATCTGAATTTCAAGAAGAGAGAGTGGGAGTTGGAGTCCATCTTACCATCTCACTGCCAAAGACCAGGATGGGCAGCGCTGCCTGGCGACGCTCGCGATCATTGAGACGCGAGCGGCTGCGATTTGGGTCCGCTTCGAGCAGCGCATTGCCTTGGCACTCCCTTAAAAATTCATTAGTATTTGAGCTAATACAGTGTTTGTTTTTTGAACGGAACAACGGACAACGTTTACACACGCCGTATATAGAGAGAAATGAAATGAAATATAAAATGTATGCATCAAAAATACAACGACGACGACAAATTTACGGTTAGTGTTTTCGGTTTTAAAAGAAAAATACCTATCGATTACGATTTATGTTGTGTTATCGTGTCATTTATCACTGTCATACCACATCATGCGACATCATGCTAAATGTATGTTAGTACTATTCGACGACAACAACAACAATATCTAAATATTTGCTTGCACTTTGAGATGGGCGCGAGTCGTGACACGAATACAAGCCGGATTTGTGGTTAGTAAAAGTAACTCAGGATTCATAAATAAAAGTTTAAAATCATTTAAACAACGAATTAAATAAGAAACAGTTATATGCATAAAAGTGTGGTCGGTCGACTTTTTCGTGTTTCAATCAGACACGGGCCCATCTCTATTCCACTATGCATATTAACAAAACTTACTGCCGTAGCGTGGGAATCGCTCGCTCCTCGTAATCCTCGTAGGAGTTGCGTGGTGCGCTCTTGTTACGACGTCTCAGCGATCCCTGCCGACTGGACATGGGCGAGCTGTGGCGCGATGCCATAGGCAGGCGCGGAGATTGGGGCAACTCATCGTGCGACTTGGCATGCAGATGCAGTGCAGCTGTTGAGGCGACAACGCCAGCGACCGCCTCACTGCCAACCGTCTCCATAGGCGACTTGTCAACCTGAGCAATCTTTGGACTGTTGTCGACCGCATCGGCGAGAGCATGGGCCACATCCTGTAGACTGGGTGCGAGGGGCAGACTGGGTTTTCCACCAGCATAAATGTCACAGCTCAGATCGTTCTGGCTGAGCGGACCCTCCGCCTCCAGCAGCTGCTGCACCTGCAGCTGCTTTAGCACACAATTGCGATACATTTCGATCTGTTCCTTGCGCAAGCGGGCCGCACTGAAATCCTCCTGTTGGACAGCCTGTCGCTTGGCCAGCGCATAGCGACCCAGACGCTCACCCGCCGTTCGCAGTGCCGTCATGCAGAGCTTTAGCTTGCGGGCATACTCGAAGCGTTCCGAGCTCACAGCCAACAGCTTGCGCTGCTCCAGTTCACGAATGTGCTGCACAATTGACTCCTCGACATACATGGAGAAGAGGAGATCATCACATATGGAGGCGAGTGCAAGTTCACCGGTCGCCGTATCTACTGGCGGTGTCATCTCGCTGCCCGCTGCCAGTTGCTCCTCGCCATTATTTAGGGCCGCCGGCTCCAGTTCCTCACCGAGAACATTCACAGCCATCAGAGCAATCTGTTCGCTGCCCTTGCTGTGCTCATTGCAATGGGCGCCAATCAGGCGCAGCTTGAGATGTGTGCCACGCCGTGGATTAACCGTTACGCTCTGTAATTCACGGGATTTGTAGTTGGTGTTCGCATTGTCGGCGAGCGCGACAAATCCGAGAAAATCAAAGTACTGCGAGGACGGAGTGCTGGGCATGGACTTGGGCGAATAGTGCAGCCAGAGCTCAACCTTTTCGGCTGCAACGAAATTATGAATAAGCTGATCTCCATTGGAATAAAGAGAAACTTACGTATCAGATACTGGTGGGCCAGGAGTTGGATGCGATAAATTCGAGCCGGTTGCTGGAAACGCAAAATAATATCATGTGTGCCCAATCCGCTGTCCACAGCACTGCGCCAGCCATGCACCGTTGGTCCATGTGTATTGAGCTCGCTGGCCGGGAAGCTGGCGTCTTCATCTGCATAATAACAATAACAATTATAAAAATATAAGTTGCCAGCTGATTGCAAACAGTGTTGGTAAGCGATGCGCTCAACACATAAACAAATTTCAAGTGCGGCATCAGATGTTTAATGAAACAGTAAAAAAAAAACAAAACAGAGACGAATTAGAATTAGAGGAACAGCGATTACGTGGCGGTCTCTCGCTTTATGTTTTAAATGGGCTGCCGACCCAAAACACGTTTAGTATAAATTTATAACTGCAGCGCAGCGCAGCACAGCTAAATTCTAATTGAATTTCTGAGTATTTTTTGAATAGTCACAAAGCAGTTTGCCAAAGATGCCGCAAGATACGAGCTCAACAGCTTCACTTTCATCAGCCTGGCTGCAAATTCAGAGCATACTGAACAGCATTAATCATATACTGATCTTTCTAGTAGCCGCATTCTTTTTTGTGCTCGCTCGCAGCTTGGATTTTCAGGATACGGCGATGCATATGTTTATGACCGGCATTGGTGTAAGTAACAATAAACTTAACTTATGTATATGTATGTATGTATGTATGTGTATTTATTGTATGCATTTATGTGTGTGAAGGTACAAAGGTACCAAATGCTACACTTTGCAAATAACTCATTGAAATATGTTCAGAGAGTGATAAGACTATTAATGCACATATAATATATAAACAAAACACTAAAATTCAATAATCAAATAAGTAATTGCAATTTCGTAATTATAGTTATAATTATTGCTGTTAGTTCAAATTTCAAGAATTGAAAATAACCACATCATCGTTATCTTATCGGATTGTGAAATAATGAACCTTAAAATTCACATACGTTTATATTTAAAATCAAAATAGTTATATTTTGTTTCAAGTAACTCTTCTTTAATTTTTGCTAGTACATATATTCAATTTCATTAAACCTGATAAAAAAAGTCCACATAAACGTTATCATTTGGCATTGTTAAATAACGAATTTGTGGTTATCTTTGATTAGCTGACCTTATTAATTATTTATGCCATTTAAAAGGAAAATAAAATGCAATAATGTACCTAAATACACAAATTATTTTTACACCTTTCATTTTTGCTCCAACTTAAAGTTTTCCAGCACTATTTAAAACTAGTTAATTAGAATATTAAACTAAAACCATTTCTCTATTATAATATCGCACTGTCAAGTGGCGAATTTTTTATCACTGTGCTGACCTTAACATTTAAAAGAAAAACCTTACATATTTCAAAATTATTGATTCTAATTACACTTCCTATTTCTGCTAACTTAAATTTCAAGTCCTCTCCCGTTATTACAGTAGAGTCAAAATAAAGTCCACATCATCAATATCATATCTCGCATAAAGGGAATTTGCTGTTATCATTGCTGACCGTTAAACCTCTATTTTTTGTTATTGTTTTTGTTTTTCTTTTTTGGTTTACAGTTTCACGTGCTAATTGCCCAGGCATTGATGTCGCACTACAAACTGAATCCGCTGACTCGTTGGATATCACACAAGAACAAATCCCGTTACCACGGCTTGCTGCAGTTGGTCGGCGGCTCGATGGTGTTGCTGGGTGGCTTGGGCAAGTTCTCGCAGAAGGACACACATTTCGACACATGGCATGGGAGATTTGGTGCGTACGCTTCACTGAACAATGTCATAATAATATTAACAAGAATAATTATAATTTGTTTTGACTTGCAGGTGTGGCTGCTACATTTGGCTGTGCTGCCAGCGTTGTTGGTGGCTTGGTGAACTTTTTCCAACCAAAGTTGGTGCTAAAGGTGATGCCACCCTCGGAGTTGCGTTTCCGCCACAATCTATTTGGGATCGCCACCTTTACGCTGGGCATGACTGCCATTTTTCTAGGCTACAGTTCGAGATTTTTTACTCGCTTTGTGGATAATGAATTCATTCCGGCCATGATGTTGACCACTGTATTGGTCTACTTGCTGACCATTATTGGACCCGTCACTTCTCTGCTAACAAAACTCAAATACAGACGACAAAAACGGAATTCCGCGTAAAAAATTTGGGTCCTCTTTTAAAAAAGGTGGAAGTTTAGAGGCTACAATAAAAAAAATGCAGAAGAAATTTTCCAAAGCGCAGCGAAAAAGTAATTTAAATCGTAAATTTGCTGCGCTTGGCTGAATGCCAAAATAAAACTCGTTGGCTGCATATTTAATTGGATATTTGTGTAGACGCCAGACTTATAAAAAGCATCAATCTGTCCTTATAATAATGATGAATGCTGCAGAGATTTTGAAGTAATGATAAAAATTCATTACTACAGGTCGAAAGTCAAGTTTGATGCTTGTGTTCTTAAGGTAAATATAATTCAGTAAAGTCATTTTCTAGATTTATGTAATACTTATGTATATAATGAAGTGATTAAATTAATTGTTATGCGTTTACAGTCCGTTGCAAAACAAGTTTACTCTGTGTACAAATGTTGTTTAATTTAGCGTCGCACTGGGCGTATGCATATTTTTATCGATTTCTCAAGTGCGCCTCAAATAGCGCGCGTTGCTCGGCGCTCAACTAAACACCAGTGATAACGGTAACTAAAAAACAAAATTAAGATAAAAGAAAAATTCAAATAAATATTGTTCGTTAAACAAAAAAATAAACTTTCGTCTGTCTGCATCTGTTTGGGCTGCGTTTGTTTACCTGAGGCAAATACCACATTAAATGGTATTTTCTTGGCCATTGCGAGGGGTTTTGAGGAGAGGCACACTACTTCACAACTTAACGAGTACACAACAATTATATTTCTTGTTGCCGTTGGCAGCCTCAAATGCTTGATGCACAAACTAAAAAACTAATGCACTTTAATAAGCAGCCCATGCCGTAAACGCGTTTGCACAGTTGCAGCGATTGTACTATGTGTTATCGACATCGAGTAACAGCTGTTTGATTAACCGTGTTAAGGCACTTATCGAGCGAACTGAATGAACTGGTCTGTGGGTTCGCTGTTCGATGGAACAGTTTGACGATATCGAGTAACAGCTGTTTAAAATCGGTGTTGAGCAACACCATACAAAAGATAATCGAGCGAACTGAATGAACTGGTCTGCGGGTTCGTTGTTCGATCAAACAGTTGGACGCAACTAATCAAAACAAAATGCCAACAAATAACCATAAATACAGCATTTTGCTGCCGACATACAATGAAAAGGACAATTTGCCAATTATCATATGGCTAATTGTGAAATACATGAAAGCCAGGTAAGTTTTTTTCAATAGTTACTCAGTGTAAAGTTGTAAAAGTCTTCTCTTTTTTAGTGGCTTCAATTACGAGGTAATTGTCATCGATGACGGCAGTCCCGATGGCACATTGGACGTGGCCAAGGATCTGCAGCGGATCTATGGCGAGGATCGAATCGTTTTGCGGCCACGCACCGCCAAACTGGGCTTGGGGACGGCCTATGTGCACGGCATTAAGCATGCCACCGGTGACTTTATCATTATTATCGATGCCGACTTGAGTCATCATGTGAGCAACAATTTCTGATGTGCCCAATGATTGAATGATTGATGTATTTGATTGGTATATTTTCGTACAGCCCAAGTTTATACCCGAGTTCATTGAGCTGCAGCAGAAGGGTGATTATGATATCATTTCGGGCACACGATATGCCGGCAATGGTGGTGTTTATGGCTGGGATTTCAAGCGCAAGCTCATCTCACGCGGTGCCAACTATCTCACCCAGGTGCTGTTGCGACCCAATGCTAGCGATTTGACTGGGTCATTTCGGCTGTACAAAAAAGCGGTGCTGGAGCAGTGCATTGCCAGCTGTGTGTCCAAGGGCTATGTCTTCCAAATGGAGATGCTCATCCGCGCTCGCCAACACAATTTCAGTATTGCCGAGGTGCCGATCACGTTTGTGGATCGCATTTATGGCACCTCCAAGCTGGGCGGCACCGAAATCATTCAGTTTGCCAAGAATCTGCTGTATCTATTTGCCACCACCTAGAAGATTACAACGTAACGTCCAACAACAACAATAGACAGCAATAAATGACTTAATGAAATTTTAATTTGTAAAGATGGTTTTTTTTTTGGTTTTTGTTTTGTGCGTTTGTTTAGCTTTTTGTACATCTGGTAAGTGTTTTAAAGAATAATATAACTAATGAATTATGCATGAGAAGTTCTTGTTCTTGTTCTTGTGATATTTTAGTATACTATAATTCAGAATTATAATTTGGATTTTGGTTTTTTTTTTTTGGTATTTGTTTTTGTCATTTGTCATAAGTGTATGTTTTTAATTTGAATAATGATATCTAAAGTAAATTGATTCATTCCATTTAATTACTCAAGTTGAAGACTTTGTGCTGGTTGTCGGGATTGCCATACAAGGCGCCGCAGTCATCTTCCAAGGCGTTGGCACTGCTGCCGGCATAGTTCTTTAGCGCCAGCGTCAACAGATCATTGCGATCCTTGAGAGCGAGCACCGCAAACGCACCACTTGGCAATATCTCGCAGGTGGTGATCTGTGCCGGCGGCTTGAAAACGGCCAGTGATTTGGCTGCAAAGCAAACGGAACAGCGCAAGAAAAATGAATGAGAATCACACTTGGATCACTTCTAGGTTTTTCACTTACCTGTGCTCAACTCCCACATGCGCATGGCTGTGTCGCGACCTTCCTTGTCATACGACAGCAGCACCTTGCCCAACGGATCCAACTTCAAGAAGGTGACTGGCGCATTGTGGCCAATAAGTGTGCATTTGCAATTGCCCGTGACTAGATCCCATATCATAATCTTGGCATCCTCCAAGCCGGCAATGACGCACGCGTTCAATTGGGATATGGCCAGGGCAACCGTGTTGCAGGTGGGCTTCCATTTCTTAAAGAGAGTGCCGCTCTGCAGATCATAGACAACAATGAAATTTGGCGTAGTCGGCTCGTTCAGCTCCTTGGCCACCACGCACACGTAGGAGCCCTCGTGGGTGATCGCCGATAAAGATGTGACGAAATCGTGATGCGGAATTCGCAGATCGTAGAGAAGCTTACGTTGCGATAAATGCCAGACGAGCAACGGGAACGGCTTCTGTGTCTCATCGCCGCAAACGAGAATGCTACACAAAAATTAGAAAATAATTAATTAAATATTTACAGATATCTCTTAGTTTTCCAAAGCAATGGTATATATATAAATCGGAAGTAATATTACAGTTATTACTCCTGATTGAAATCGCGAAAGAGCTCTAAAGTGAACGATGACTTGCAATGTTAATATATCTATATATATAGCCAAATGGCTATCAAATCGATTAGCGATTAGATATAATAAACTCGATAACATTAACAAGCAGCATTTGATTAGCCTGATATGGGTGTCTGGTCAACTGCATAGCTGACGAGATACATCCAGATACAGACTACTGTACCCCTCCTCACAGATAAGGTATTTTTTATGTCTACCTGAAAGCTGATAAGCTATATGCTAACTATAGATCCCTATGTGCCAAATAATGATTTCTGCAGAAGCTACACCCATGCGGTGCTGGCCAAGAAGAAGTTGAGCAATGTCTATTTATATTCTATCTATATATACATATATATATATATCTGCATAGTAATAAGCAGAATTAGGCCTAACTACAACTAAAACTGAATGTACTCATTTTTAATTCAATCTTTTAATAGTGTCAAGAAATTAATAACCAGCCAGAATCAGCCAACTGTCTAAACAAAACAAAACTAGGAAAACCCCAAAATGTTTACTACTTTAATCTGTACTTTTATAAATCCAAATCAGCTTACAATAGACAACAGGCTTACGAAAACTAGGAAAACCCCAAAATATATGTTACTTAAATGTGCAATATTCCAATGTTAACCCATATAATTTTAGCACACTCACCGTCCATCGCCCGAGACGAGCAGGGAGTTGAGGAAGCGATCCTCGCCCGCCTTGAAGGTGGTCACACAATCGCCCGACTCCAGATTCATGAGATTGACATACATGCGATTGCGCGACAGACAAACCAAGTGATTCTGATCATGCAATCCAAAGTAGGGCATCTTCTGGTTCATCACGCCTTTCAATGTGACCTGCCACAAATCGATAAAAATGAAGATGTCCCTTAGTTGCCACGTAATAGTGGTAGTTGAGAGACTCACCTTGAACTTGCCCTCGTCCAGATTAATGACACGTATTTCGCGACGACAGAGCACAGCCGCCTCATAGTTACCCACTGGACACATGGCCGTCGGCTGCTGTATGCCTTGGAGCTCACGGATGCGGCAACAGTTCTTCACATCCCAGATGCAAATCTCTGCCCGTTCCGTGCACAACGATGCCACATAGCAGCCCGACTGCGGCAGATTCATCAGCACATCATATCCTCGGATCAATGGTTTGCCATTGTCTTCATTGGCAATCTCAATGTTAGAGTCGGTGGCATCCAGATCGTCGTTGAGTATCTCGAGGAAGGCAAATTCTAGTTCATTGGTGTGCTCCCACCACGATCGTATCTTCTCATCATCCTTGAGCGTGGAGGTGTCCTTGAAGCGTGACTTTAGATAGTACTTCATAAGCGTATAGAATTGCTGACCATCGTAGCTCAGCTCGTGCAGATATCGCACAAGGAAGTGCTTTAGAAAATTGATATGCACATAGCTATTAGATCCGTCGATGCCCGCCAACCATTCGGCATGGAGGATGTCGTACATTAGATGCTCCGGTCCCGTTGCATGCACCTTGTTCGCTATCCACTGCAGATCCGTAAAATAGAAGCAATTGAAGAGTATGTCGATCTTGTGCGGCGCCGGCTTCTCCTCGATAACCGCACAGAAATGATGATAAGGCAGTTTTAAGTACTTCTGGTAGTTGTAGCTACATGAAAAAGACAGAAGGATTAGGATTGGAGTACTGACATGCTTATGGATTTGCACTCACGTTTTGGCCGTTGAGCTGCCCTTGAACTCGCTGTCCTGTCGGTCGAAGTAGTCACGCAGCGCTTCATGTACCAGCCACTGTTTCTGCGCATATTTCGCCAGGACGGCGCGTCCGAAGCTTCTGTCCGCTATCCTAATATTTTTAAGACCTACAAGCATTGGTCCCATCAGCCAGCAGAACTTGGACCAGATCTTGAAGACGACCTGCGCCTCCAGTTGTGTGATCTTCTGAAATACGCCCAGACAATCGCTCTCGCGGATGCCCCACGGCGATAGACGAACGATGAGCAGCAACAGTTCCACTTGATCTACAGCAAATTTACTTTCCATCACCTGCAGTATCTTGCTGGAGATGTCGCCGATCTCGCTTATTGGCTGTGCCACATGCCCCAACCAGGCTAGCCACCACAGCGACTTGGCGTGGTAGGGTGTCTTGCCATGCAGCGATTTCCAATCTTCGGGTAGCTTGAGGGCACCATTGGCCGCATAGAACTCACCGCCACCGGAGCTGAGTATATCGTGCCATTGGCGTTCGGTGAATTGGCGCAGTCGCAGGAAGCAACGTGTTGGAATGCCCAGCTGCGCCAGCGCGGCTAGCATATCAGAGGATTCATCACCGCCAGCGCCGGCGTTGGCGGTTTCCTCCTCCTCCTCCATCTCGCTGACTGTCAAAATCAGCTTGCCGCAGCTGCCCAGCTGCAAAGGCAGCCAATCCAGTGCCTCATTGCGCTGCAGCTCATCCAATCCGTCAATGATCACCACAAAGAAGCGCTGCTCCCTGTCCAAAATCTCCCGTACGACGCCAGCATACGCTTCCAGTGTCTATACGAGATTTCAATTAGTTTTGCAGTAAACCAATCCAACAGATTCAGTCTACTTACATGGGGCACATGGCATTGTTGGCCTGTTTCCAGCACTGACATCTGATTGGCAATGGAACCCAGGAGCGAGGTCATGTCCGAGGAGCGTGCGCTCAAATTGGCATATCTATAATTAGTGCAAAAGATAATAAGAAAAGATTTGAAATGATGAAGTCGTTGCTTCTCTAAAACACTGAGTAATCTCTACGCACCTGATTACTAGCTGTGCCTCTGGTTTCCATCGGTGCACGTTCTCCATGATCTTGGAGACGAGCACACTCTTGCCACAACCCCTTGCCCCAGAGACAATCAATGGCTGTGTGGTGGCATCTCGGATGTAGCGCTTCACATCGTTCATGATGTCGAAATTGGCTGAGTTTTGGGCAAGCAGCTTGGAATAGTGTCCAACCAGTTGGAGCTCCTCGAGCAGCACACAATCCACGCCGAGCGTATTGTTTGGTATGCTCTTCTGCTGATGCTCCTCAAAGATGCCCGCCAGCGATTTGTCCAGCAGACTCTCAATCACCGCGGACAGTTCATCGTCCATGATGTTCATGGTGGGCAACATGCGAATCAGATTCTTCTCGCACAACTGACTCTTGAGCTCGACATAGATGCGTGTGATGCGACGCAACACCTCCAGCTCCAGCGGGCTGGCATTGTCCGGTGCCCGGGAGTAATGCGCACCGGTCTGTATCCAAATGCAACGCTTGGCCAGCTCCTGACTCATCAGCACCGTATTGTTAATCTCCTGCTCGACAACAGTGGTCAGATATGAGTCCTTCACATCATCGGAGAAGAGACGCAACAGCACGGCAAGCAATTCGTTCAGCTCCCCATTGACCTGGTCGGAATAGGGATCGATCTGCTGGGTGTAGAGGCGATGGCACATAGGTTGATACGAATTATCGATGGTATACCATTTCTCAAGCAACTGTTTCTCGGCATCACTGGCCGCACTCAGCACCGACGTGAAATCCTGACTCTCGATCGTCAGCGGCAACATGGGTGTGCCCAGCGTGGAGCCGAGGAAGAGCACCGGTATGATATAGGCGGAGGCAACGTGGCGCGTTATCTCGCACAGACAATTGGCTGCCTCCTCGTGGCCACCCTGTGCCTCGAGCGGTGTTTGCGTCCAGCGCTTAACATCCTGCAGCCGAGAGAAATCCTTCTTGCCATTGCCATTGACATTTGCTTGCTCCAGCAACGTCGTTGCTGCAGCTGATGTCGCATCCTTTGCCACTGTTTCGCTATCATGCACATCGGCAATGATGAAATCGAATCCTTTGCTTTGGCACTTGCTCTTGAAATGTTTGTACAGACTGTAAATGACACGTTTGTGCTTCTTGTACTCGGTGCTGTTATCCGCCAGTATATAGATGACAATCTTCTTGTCCCGTTCAATTTTGCGGCCGGGCGGCGGTTTGCCCTGCAGCATGCACAGATTACCCGAAGCCGGACTAGAAGTTGATACATCGCTAGGCGCCTGCGCCCCCTGCGGTGTGCTGCTATTGAAGTCTACAATGCGGATTGAGTATGGATTAATTTCAGTTCAAGATGTTTATTTTTATACGCTCACCCTTCTCCAGTGCATTGGATTTGGACTGCGCTGTCTGGTTTAGCTGTGACTGCTGCTGCTGGCCATTTGTGTCACACAGCTGGTTTGTCTCCGGCAGCGCCTCCACATCGGCCAGCGGTGCTCGTTTCTCATTGATGTCATTCGCCTTGGCGCTGCCGCGAAGCTGTGTGTCCTTATCACCACTGGCCTCCTCATAAGGTGGGGAACTGCTTAATAAGTTTTAAATATAGTTTTTATTTTTAAGTGATTTCACAGGGTTTTTCGACTCACTCATCTGATTTCTCGGAACCGCTGTCCTTGTCCTTTTTCTTTTTTTGCCCAGAGCTGCACACGTTGCCCATGTTAGTTTTTTATGTTTTGTTTAACTAAAGTTTTTTGCTTTTGATTCAATTTGTGTTAACTTTAAATTGACTGCTAATGTCCTGAAATAGGGATAATTAATGATCTGAATAAGTTCATTTTTCTTTTTTTAAAATGAATTTAATTGATTTTTACTATTTGTTTTTTTGTATCTATTAAAATCGGTTGACATTAATTAAATAAATAAACAAAAGCTGTTTTCAATGAATTTAGTTTTGTTCAGAACATTGTCGATTTTATCTAACATCTTCCAGTTTACATAATTAAGTCTTATGTGAACTAGAAAATTATAGATAAAATCGCAATATAAGCAAGTAAAATAAACTTGGAAATTGTTTAGACAAGTGATTTTTTTGTATAATTAAAGATACAACAAAGTTGCAATTGCATTTTAGATGCCTATTTTCTTGAAGACAAGCATTTATTAGTTAAACAAGTTGGCTCGCCTAGTAGATACCCTGCTCACAGCTATAAAATATATATTAGAATTGTTAATAGTAATTTTTTCAATATGAAAATTAGTTATGGTTAACAAAATGCGCGTTAAGCGAGATTTAATAAATACTAATATTTTTATTAGTAAATCGGATAAATTAAATATGCCTTTTACTTAATGCAAAATTTAATAACTCTAACTTGATCTTGGCTGTTGTAGCTAATTAAGAAAATATATATAATTTATGGATCCCTATATCTCTTAATTCGGCCAGTTAAATACTTTTACCCATTTAAAAAGTAGTTAGAGGGAAATAAACCACGTCGAGTGGCACTTTAAGTGAATGCTAAACTTGCCAAGGCACATGTTAAGTCTGGCACAGTAGTTATTCAAGGAAATGCCAAATGTAGGTTGTTATGTGGAATAACCTTGGTGTTAAGCGTCAGCTTCATATGCAGAGTGTATCTCTCTTGTATATTATGCTTGCTTGGGCACTTGGAGTGCCCCCATATCGATTAACTGCTGGCTGTGCACGGAAATTGCCTAGGCTTGAATTTTACGCCAGGTACACATAAAAAAACTAACCCGCATACACACACACACACACTGCAAAGTAGAGGTAGCTCTCAATTCCAGTAGTTATGACGTTAATATTAAAAAAAAACAACGAATTTTCATGTCTATTTAAATATTAAACATGTACATGGAATTTTTGTGTCACATTTGCTATGAAATACATTTGAATCCACAACAGGTCAATGACAAAAACAAAATGTGAAAATGCTCGTCCTGTTTCAAGTGTGAGGGAGAGGGAGGAAACGATAGAGAGAGAAAGAGAATTAGAGTGTAGAGAGAAAGAGAGACCGCGTAAAAGCTTGCTGAACGCATGCTCTCTGGTGAACTTTTATAGAGATTTTCCTGCGTTTGAATTGGCATTGGCGTTAATCAAGTGACCGCCTTGGTGGGTGGTTGGTTTGTTGCTCTGTTCTGGTCTTGTGGCTCGTTCTTGGCTTTCTGGATTTTTGTGTACACGCTTGAAAATTGTTGACGCGCAAACCGCTGCTGTCCCTCCACGCTCCCTCCCTCCTCTTTCTCTACATCATCACACCATTGAAAAGGTCTCAAACATCTTATTTCGTTTCGTTATTTTTTTTGTAGTTATTTATTGGATATCAAAATATTTTCAATCGCGCTACGCTTTTTTCATTGCTTTTTTTTTGTTGCTTTCTTCGTTTTGCTCTATAAATAAACTCAATTATACATACATATGTATCTACATCATGTACATACATGCATATACATACATACATACAGCTGCACATATAATATATGTATGTATTTTGAATTTATTTTATTTTTTTTTTATTTCATTTGGTTCGACATATTGTCGCGCATTTGTCGCACATTTTTTCTTTGCTTTCGAAAGTTCTCAATAGCAATTAATGTGCCAAAGCATTCCTTTAATAATAATGTCTCTATTTTTTTTGCGCATATGCCACTTACACTGCTCGCATTTGTGTGTGTGCTTGATTGTGTGTGTATGTGGGGGTGTATCTGTGTGTGTGTGTATGCATCGCTTAGTTGGTTATTTGATTTATTTTAATACACAAATTCTGGCACTTACTTTTCTTTACGCGTTTTTCGCACGCGTGCTCCGCAATCTTCCCTCGCACCTATCGCTACGCGCTACCCACCAAACCGAACCCAAAGCGACGAACGAATTTAAAACATTTCAACCCACTGCACTTGCACTTGCCGTTATTTGTTGTTGTTTTGTCTTTTCTTTTCTTTACTTTTTTATGCACAGCCAACAGCAGCAGCCTCAACACACTCAATTAATTGCTTAATCAAAACGTTTTACTTTAACACATTTGCACCAAGACATTTTTGTCTACAATAAATAACAAAAAAATATTGTGTACGATAATTTTTTGTGCTCTTTTTTTTGTGTCTGTCTATTTTTTTTTCTTTTCGTTCTGGCTTGTGCGCGTTTTTCGGATAGTTTTCCCGTATTGTGCGTTGGGCTCCGTGCCGTGCGTCGTTCTGCCTGCGAGAGTTGGAAAATTTCACGACAACAACGAAGCGTTTGGCGAAAGCTTCAAGCAAAAGCTTTTATGCTCTCCCAAGTTCTTGGCGAGGGCTGCATTCCGCTGAGGAAAACTGAAGTAGAAAGTAAAAGAAAAAACCAAATACTTTCGAAAGCTACCGTTAAAAATGGCGGAAAATACAATTTTCGTTTTTAAAAAACTCACTTACCTAAAATACAATTACAATTTTCGCTATATTTTTGCATTCCATAAAACACCTATGGGATATTTGTCTGCGTTTAGTGTGGACACAAACCAACTGAGAAGCATCCTGTGGCCGTCAAAATATGGGATGCTGAGCACTTGTTCTGGCTCACTCGCTCTTTCTGTCACTTTTCAATGATAACTGTCACAAACTGAGCAAGAAGAGCAAAAGGACCAAAAATTCCAGCAGCTGGATTGCATTTCGTGTTGTTTCGCCAAAGCGTGCAGTTTGCAAATACACAACTCCGTCTAAAAATTCGCAAATTAAAAAAATACATTAAAAAGAATTAGTAATAAATACAAAATGCTACAGATGTAAAGCTTAAACAAATAATAAAGCAAACCCAACTGGACAAACAACAATTTTGAAATACATTGCATTCAAAATGAATCGACTGCTGCTGCAGTTTCTGGTGACGACAATACTCGTCTACAAAGGTGATTGAGTGCAAACTAAGCATGTTTATAATTGTATGCACAGTAGTTACTTAATTTAGTCTAAGTCAGTTGTGGCTAAAATCTATAAAAAGAAAATCTTGTTTGCAAAACTGAAAAATGTATGTGCTGGCTGCTGTTATATAAGCAACTGACGAACTGCGCAGGCTCCAAATGCTGCATGGACAGCAGGCGAGTAACTGACTGACTGACTGACTGACTCGGAGTGAATTAGCTGGCATGTGGAGCAGACGTCAACACAAATGGGTCAATGTTTTTGTGTGTGAGTCGAGCAGCTCGCACCATCCCTCCCCCTCCCCCTACCAACAACAACCGTTGGAGTGTGCGAACCGAGAATCAAAACAAATGTGCAAATAATGGCAATTAATGGTAGGAGGGGGGAGAGTCATTGGCTGTCTTTGGGATTACAGCTGTTTACACTTGGAAAAAAAAGTAGCTTTAAAAACAGAAAATAAACAGCTTAGTTTTGCTCAGCTTCTTTTTCAGTTTCTTTCATTTCTAAAAAAAGAGTTCTTCCCAAATGCAAAATGTAGTTAAGGAAAAATTAAAATAATTATTTTACTATTATAAAATACTTGCTTTATTGCAGTCATTTCCGTGCCCACGGTTACCACCGTGTCCAGTGTGTCGTCGAGCACCACAGAGATACCGCAACAGGATGATGATGACGATGATTGGGATGAGGGCGATGATTCGCTAGAGTCCGATGACGATGGACGCGTCTATAAGAATCCACGCAATTCGCCCTCAACGGAATGTCCACGGGATGAGGAACAGGCCACGTTGCTGGGCCAGAAGTGCTTGCGCAAATGCTCCTCCGATGAGGATTGCAAGAGTAAGAAGAAGAAATGCCTATGCGATGGCGTCTGTGGCAATTCCTGCATCAAGCCGGGTGAGCTCTCAAAAATCCCACATTGTTTTGTCTATTTGAATTTTCAATTGTCTTTGGGCATAGATCGCGAATGCCCAGAGCTTGCCCAGCCCAGTCTGGGTCAGGTGACTGTGGCTGGACGGCACTTTGGCGCTCGGGCCTCGTACGCCTGTCCGCACGGCTATCATGTGGTTGGACTCCAGAGTCGACTATGCCAGGCCGATGGCAACTGGGCCGGTGCCGAGCCCGCCTGCAAGCAGAACAGTAAGTTTTGCACCCGGAAGCATTTAGCTCTGGCATATATATAGCTGTCCGATGGATTCTGTTCCATTGCAGTCTACTGTCTGAAGCCGCCACAGATTGAGCATGCACGCAACTCGGCATTGCCGGAGCAGGAAACCTTTGACTTGGACTCCACGGTGCAGTATCATTGCCACACAGGCTATGTGACCAATGGGTTCCCGCGTGCCAAGTGCCTGGCCATCGATAACCAGGCCAGCTGGTACGGACCGGATATACAATGCGAACGTAAGTGAATCCGTATTGGAAACTCCGTTCCCGATCTTTGTTAGTGTTGAAAATGTAACAAAATATTATTAAATATATATTTTTTAATTGGTTTCTTATTTAAAATATGATTTTCCATTTTAATTCAAAATATAAAAATATGACATTTAATTTTTTATTTAAAAAAAATATTAAAATAAATCTTAATATCTTCTATTCTTTGTTTAATTTTGTTTGTATTCTTTAAATATTAAATTCCTTTGTTTACAGTGATATCTTTAATAATTTTATCAATGTTTATATTTATTATTTAATTCAAATATTTTTTATTAACCCAAGCACTGACAATAAATACTAGATTTATTAACACTTTTTATTAAATAATTTGAATATGTTTTGAACGAGCTCAAGTTCAAATATTTTTAAAAATTTGTTTAAAAATATAAAGATTAGCAAACATTAAATAATTTATATAGTTAGTTATTTAAAATGTTAAAACTTATTAATTAAAGGTAGTTAAATTAAATTAAGAAGCAAATAGAAATTTATTAGCATAAAATATGTTTTTATTTTTGCCTAATGTAAAAATATAAATGTTCACAATATAAGGCAATTAATTATATTAATTTAATATATGATTTGTTGACTTTGTTTTGAAATAAATATTAATTATTATTAGGATTAAGGGTTTATTGTTTTTCTTGTTAATTGCTAACTTCTTAAACTTTTCTCAGCTCGCTCCTGCGGTCAGCCACCCGATCCCGCCTATGGCTGGCATTCCGGAGAATGCTACACCTATGGTTGCAAGATCACCTACAGCTGTGGCAATGGTTACGAGCTGGTTGGAAAACATGAGCGCTACTGTCAATCAGATGGCTCCTGGACGCCCAAGGAGCTGCCCACTTGTGTTTGTGAGTATTCTTGTAATCGATTGTAGATCTTAGTATTTATGTGCTTATTATGTGATCTTTATAATTTATCCAATCCCAAAGCGGATAGCGCAAATGTAACCACCACCCAAGCATCGTTGTCTTAAAGCGAGCCAAAATTTGAATTTCCGTTGCAACAAAAACCAAACCAAACCAAACTAAACTAAACTTTACTAACTGTTCCGAGCTCAAGTTTGCTCAATGATCCTAACTCCAAAATTGTTAATATCGTTCTGCATTCCAAAACAAAATAAAACAAAATTGTTCAAATTTAATGCAAAAGTTGTTGTTGGCCATATTACTACTAAATGTTTATTGAATAAATAAAAGTTACCACAAATCTTAAGAAAAAAAAAACCAAAACCAAAAGTTGTTTTATTTGTTTGGCGGTGCTTCTACTGATTGAAAGTGGTTTTCTTAAAGATTTGTGGTAGCTTTCCAACCACCTCCCCCACTCCCACCAGCCCAAATCACCTCAACATCGCTTAACGTATCTCTTCTTCAGTGGTCACCTCTGTGGTGTGTCCCACACCCGAGAATCCCAAGAATGGCAAAGCCACCTACACCACTTTGGCCTACAACTCGGTGGTCAGCTACGAGTGCCGCTACGGCTACACCCTGGTCGGTGAGAGCTCCAGCCGCTGTGGTGCGAGCGCCAAGTGGAGTGGCACGGTGCCCAGCTGCAAGGGTAAGTCACATGCGTTTGTTACACTTAGCGAAAAATTTTGTGTATAAATATTTTAGACTTCTCAAAAAATCGCCAACAAAAAAAATTTCATTAAAAATACCAAGTATCCTTGCAATTGTTTCGGGATGTTTGTAACGCTTTGAAGGAGACATCTCCAACGGCACAATTTATATATATTCCAGATCAGCATTACTAGCCGATATTGTTTTCTGCAAATTAGTCCATCAGTTTTTGGCTATTTTATTAAGGTTTTCCTATTTGGTCTGATCCTGTTTATTCGTCGAACTCGTATCGAATTATTATGTGATATAGTTAATAAAGGAACGATCAGTCGAGGAAGAGTTTTTTTTTGTATAGATTTACGAACCAGACTTTACATATCTGCCTATTATTATGTTAGGCAATTCGGGATTAAATTTTTTAATCATTGAGATCAGAATACTATATACTATAGCTATCAATCGATCGAAAGTTGAGTTCTTGTAAGGAAGAATTTTTTGTTTACCAATTACAATTACTGAAATTGCAATTATTACAAAAAATATAATATCCCAACCTAAGTCGACCATATTGCTTCATATATGCTCCTTACATTTGAGCAAAAACTAATTACCACTAGACCACTAGATTATATAGCTTTCATAGTAAGTCTTTGGTATCTTTGTTTTTTTTTTTATAAATTTTTAATTTAGTTCAATTTTGATTTCTTCGTGACCAAGCTAACTATGCATTATAAA
The DNA here is from genome assembly GCA_035042365.1 of Drosophila dives. Classification (NCBI taxonomy): domain Eukaryota; kingdom Metazoa; phylum Arthropoda; class Insecta; order Diptera; family Drosophilidae; genus Drosophila; species Drosophila dives. The sequence continues at coordinate 1,606,937 of JAWNLJ010000357.1, read as the reverse complement.
TATTTGATGTACTTTAAAAATTACCAGTTAGATTTTTACAAAATTTTAATTTTGGAAATTAAATTGATTATCTGACTAGTTCGAAAAGAGGCTATCTAAAGGCAATCAATTATATGTTGTGCTTGTAATATTTAAAGCCAATTTGAAAAAGTCGCTATTAAAATTAAAAAAAAATAATTTTCTAGAACTAAAAATTATTTTTTATAAAAATAGCAGTTAAATTTGTTTTGAAATAAGAAACTAAATTATTATCGGTTCGAGAGCAGATTCTGAAAATTGTGTTTGGAATCAGCACAAGTTATTTGTAATATTTTAAGACAAACTGAAAATTAATATAATATTTAAGTTGAAAATTAATATAATGTTTAAGTTGATGCCGGAAAGTAAAATAGTGTTGACCTTGCAGAAATCAACTGTGGACATCCCGGAGTGCTTTACAATGGCTGGATTGAGAATATTGAGGCAGGCACTGGTCTGGGTGCCAGCATCATCTTCCGCTGTCAGCCGGAAATGTTGATCAATGGGCTGGGCTCGAGTGTCTGCCAGATCGATGGCAGGTGGCGCAACGCGTTACCGGAATGTTTGGCACCCTGTGTGGTGCCCACCATATCGCAGGGCTTTGTCATACCCATTGAGATTAGCATCGATGAGAATGGTACCACAATTATCACGGCGACAAGCACAACGACTACGCAATCGCCCACACAAGTGTTGGGCGGAGTGGAAAAGGTGAAGCACGGCACAGCACTGGAGGTGAAGTGCGATGAGAACTATGAGTTTCCCGTGTCGCTGCTGAGTCCGCCGACCTGCAACAATGGCACCTGGAGCATCATACCACGCTGTGTGCCCGCCCGTTGCAAGAGTATGCCACGGCCACCAAAGCATGGCATGGTGATGGCCCCGAAGACCGAGCACGGCATGAAGGCGAGATTCAAGTGCAAAGATGGCTTCAAGCTGGTCAGTCCCGAGGGCAAGGATGTCACAGATCCGCATGATTATGTGCTCACCTGCTCTTTTGGCAACTGGACTGGCGAGATACCCAAATGTGATGAGGTCTTCTGCTCCTTTCCCGGCTACATACCCAATGGCAAGGTGCTTCTCGTGGGCAACATGGGACTCTACGACTACAGGCCCTATGTGAAGAAGATCGTGAACAACAAGCAGATCATGTACGACTGCGACAAGGGCTATGTCCTGGAGGTAATCCACTCATTCCCCTCTCTCTCTCTCTCTCTCTCTCTCTCATAGACTTTTTTTTCGAGTGTACTTATCAGTTTGGTTGTTTTTTAGGTGGGTCCTCCCGGCGCCACCTGTGTAGGTGGCAAGTGGCGTCCATTGGATCTGCCACAGTGTCTCCTCGGTCAACATCCACGTCTGCGCTGGAATCGTCGACGACGTCGCTCCTTGCAACTGCGTCAACTGCGCTCCATTTATCTGCTGCGACGTCAACGGGAACTACAACGAAAGCTGTCGGAGCACGAAGAATTCGCACTAGCGGGTGAGTTGGCATCAGGAGTACAGTCTTGATTGCCTATGCAAGCTGTGTCTATATTTTTTTAATAGCCCCAACATCTGGAAATTTGGATCACGAGCGTGTCAAGCGCAGCGGCAATCTTAACCTGAGTCCATCCGATCTGGACTTGGCCTACTCGCAGTACTATCAGAATATCAAGGAGCGGTATCAGCGCTATGTACGCAAGATGCTGGGTCATCAGCGACGCTCCAAGGAGATCCCTGTGCCGGATGGTAGCTGGTACAGTCAGCACAACAATCCGGAGCCTTTGCAGCGTCACTTTGGTGACTCGGGTGGTGTTGAAGAAATTGGTAATGCATTGGTGCTGCCCCAACTGAAGCAGACGACACAGGCGCATAGGCGAGGCCAGTTGGAACATAGATTAAGTGGATCACCAGCCTCACGAGATCTCGTCGAGCAGCTGAAATCGCAAATTATGCGACGTCGTCGCAAACGCAGCTCCAGCATCGTCTCCGCCGGAGATGGAGACGTGGACAGCAGCGATGGCGGCGATGCTGGCAAGGCGGCAGCGGGTGGCGGCAAACGATTGCGTGGACCCTGTGAGGATCTCGACTGGGATTCGTTTGCCAACATAACCACAATACGGCCGGGCAAGGCGCCGGGCCGCAACTCTGTGGGCATCATGCTCCAACTGGAATGCAATGCGGGATTCAAACTCAATATTAAGGGCGATAATGCCACGGCACGTTGCATCCGTGGCATCTGGAAGCCGGATGTGCCCAAGTGCATGTCGGCACCGTGTCTGGTGCCAGCTGTCGAGCATGGTCAATATTACAAGGTGGAGCCGCACACCAAGCAGCTCAGTGACAAACCGTCTTTGACGCCCCTCTCCACCTACGAGGAGGTCCAATCCAATGAGTTTATTACCCTGGAATGCGAGGATGGCTTCAACGCCCAGGTGAGTTGCACAGTTGCCTCTAAACTACTGTCCTCAATCAACTGTTTGCTCCTATCCAGGGATCGGCTCAGTTGCGTTGCGCACATGGCTCCTGGTCGGTTAACGCCTTCTCCGAGTGCACCTCCGTGCCCTGCACCCTGCCCAACATTCCGGGCATCATCTACGAAGTAAGTTGGCGTTATGCAGTCAGGAATTTCTAACATATATCCCTAAATTGTTCCCGTTGATCTCCAATCAAGTCACTTCATTCACAGGGTGGTTATCGAGCTGGTCTAACGATTGGACATGGAAGCACTGTCAGCGTGCGCTGTGAGCTATCCACGAATGCGAATCCCATTGAGATGTCGTGCCACAAGGGCATTCTGACGCCGCCCAGCATACCCTGCGAGTCGGGCTTGCGCAAGTCGCGCCAGGAGCTGGACCATGCTACGCCCACACCCACGCCCACAACGAGCACGCGCAGCCGAGTCGAGCACAATGAGCTGGACGAGCATCATCAGCATCATGACAACGGCACCGATGAGCACAGCGACGATCTTAAGATGTGCGGTCATCCCAGCTTGACAGACGGTGCCTTGGTTTACAAGTGAGTGTTACTCTTTGAGAGATTAACCAGTTAACTGTTAAATCGAAAATTTCTCTTCAGGAATCCCGACCATGCGGAGATTGATGGCGCCTATGACAGCGGCACAGAGATCTTCTTCAATTGCATTCCGAATGCGGCTGGCGATCGCCAAACATGGCGCATCATTTGCGACAATGGACAGTGGATTGGACGCTCCTACAATTGTGGTAGGACAAGTTTTGATCCAATATCATTTGATTGAAAAACTTGAATTTTATGTTTATGATTTTATTATTATTTATGAAAGTTGCCAAAACAAAAAGAGTACCAATTGTTGTATTTAACATGCAAAATATTTGGGAAATACTTTGAAATCATTTTGATTGTCGAAACGTTTCAAATTAATCTACAAAATGCAAGTTTAAATTTTCTCCGATTGGCTTTAGGTATTTAGGTATTTGTTGAATAATATATAGGCCTATCTAGTATATTAAATCACTCACTCACTCATTTACTCACCCAAGCACTCTCAATCACTCGCTCACTCACTCCTTCTCCCACTTACTCACTCAATTACTTACTCACTTACTCGCTCACTTACTCACTCTCATTTACTCACTTACTTACTCACTCATTCACTTACTTACTCACTTACTCACACACCTACTCACTGTGATTTACTCACTCACTCTCACACTCACTCAATATTCGCTTATAAATGATTTGTTTAAAATAAATTTACTAAAATATGTCACAGAAAACGGCACCTGTTTATTCAAGAACAACGAGCCGAATGTGGTCAGCTTTTACAATGATCTGGAAATACGAGAGGATATTGTAGAATTTCCGCCCGGCGCCACAATCATATCCAGGTGAATGGGCATTATATACGAACGTACTCCGCAATCCCCACAACATCTTTAAATCTTTCAGATGCGTCGATATTGGCAAGTTCTCGATGACTGGCAGTCATGATCGGACCTGCATCCACTCGGAGTGGACGAACACGAAGCCCGTCTGCTCGGGACTCAATCAGGAGAATGACTATGCGAGTGGGTAGCATGTGATGCACAGGTTGCAATCGTAATTTTTTATCTCCAAATCTATTATCGTAGTGGAGAAGGCGCCAACAATTCTATTTCGTCATCAGAACGGACCCATTGCTCAGAGTAATGATGGCAAACTGATTGTCTATCCGGGGACCACGGTGCACATGGAGTGCCTGTGGATGCGACGCTTCGGCAATCCCAAGTGGAATGTTAGCCATGCCTACAAGTGGGTAACACCAATGCTAAAACAGTCCTACTTTGCTATAATGAACAACAAAATCAAACAGAATATTAGAAATTCAGCTTTCGATTAAATAGTTAAAGTTCTCTATAGGAAAGTCCGACTGTATCCAAAACTAATGCCAATTTCTAATACATATTTACATCAATCGTTTAATGGAACGACAGGAACTATACGGAGGGCTGGGTAACCGAGGCGGATGAGGGACGCGATTCTACGTTGGAATATCGGCTGAGTGTATTCGATGCTGTTGCAGAGGATTCCGGTTCGTATTCGTGCATGACACCGGCTAGACACGAGCATGCCGTGGAGGTGGTGGTGAAGGCAATCAACTGCCCCGAAATACCGATAAGACGGGGCCTGATTGTCAACACCAACGATACAAAGCTGAGCACACGCGTGCTGTTGTCCTGTTCGAATGGCAACTCGTTGATTGGCGCATCGGAGCTGTTTTGCTTGCCCAGTGGCAATTGGAGCGCGTTGTTGCCGGTTTGCGAGAGCGTGGAGTGCGGCGATATACCGCTGATGGCGAACAATGTGAGCTCGCCGCGCGTCTCGGTGCTGTCGCGTGAGGTGGGCGGACGAGCGGCATTCTCCTGCTCCACGGGTTACGGATTGCGCGGACCAACGGAGGCGATCTGTTTGCCTACGGGCGAATGGGCGACACCGTTTCCCACCTGTGTCGAAGTGCAATGCGATAATCCGGGCGCACCGCAAAACGGTTACGCCCAGGGCTCGGCACCGTATCGTGCCGGCGATGTGGTCCAATTCAATTGCAACCCGGAATACATGATGCAAGGTCAGCCAATAATTGCCTGTCAGGATAACGGACGCTGGTCGGGCGGTTTGCCCAAATGTGTGCAGGCCTGCTCGTATCCCGGCACCGCCATCAGCGGTCGCATGTCCTCCGTTAAATTCTACTATGCAATCGGTGAGAGCATCACATTCACCTGCGACGCCGGCCTCGATCTGCGCGGCTCAAAGGTCCTCAAGTGCTTGAAGAACGGCAAATGGTCGAGCGCCATTCCCACTTGTGTCACTAATGATGCACCTGCCGGTGGCGTCACCTCCAACAAACATTTGGGCACCATGGGTTAATTGCGTTGGAGCCACACAATTTTTTTTAAGTTGAGTTTAAAATCAAAGTGATACTAATACATATGTACTTCGAACTAATGCACAGTCAAGAAACAGACAGACACACACATATACTACTAATAATACTACTGACATTCTTGCGATTCAATAATAATTGTAATTGTCGTCATTTTACTATTAATAAATGTTCAGTCAAATATTAAAAACAAACTGTAAGATCATTTGGCGCCAAAAATAAGTCAGCTGCGCATCGATATATCGATTTTAATTCCACCTTAACATATACCTAGTTAGCCATTTTGAGCATAACAGCAATTTAACATTTTTTCGTATAAAAGAACACTTAACATTTTACTTTCATTAAATTCACCATCCGCTAAAATATGAACACAAATTATTAAATATATTGCAATTTTTTTTAATATTTTATCATTTGAAATATATTTTGTATGCATTTCAATATTTAACAATTTGCACATAAATATCAGCAATATCAATGCAATTGATGTTAAAATTCAAATTACCCGCCCTCATTTTAAATATCAAAATACTGAATTAATTATTGTTATTAACAATTGAATGACCGTCCTGTTTTCGTCAGACACACACATACAAAACCTTATTATTGTTTGCCGTTCGTTCAGTGCAACTAGTTCCCTTTGGAACGGAACCACTCTCCGAGTAAAGAGATGCGAGCGGACTTGCGTTCATTTGTTTTTCCACGTTCGAGAGTGTGGCACGTCGTGTGGGTGGTGTGCGCGTGAAAGACGACGACGACGGGAACCTTTCGTTTTTCGCGTTTTGTTTTTGTATATATATGTATATATATATTTCGTACAAAATACGTCTATAATTGTGTACATAGTGTTCTTAATTTACATTCATTAATTAATTTTTATAAATCACAACAAAGCTGACCCAATGTCATGTAACAGCCAAAAACCAATAATAAAAACACAACAACAAAATCATTCATTATAAAACGTGCAAAAAACGTGCATCAGTGTGTGTGAGTGTGAGTGTGCGTGTAAGTGTGTGTGTGAGTGTTTGTACGTGTGTTTGTGTCACGCCTGCTCTGGACGAATTTACATAGCTAGACAATTACATTTAAGGTAAGTGCTTAAAGTTAATTAAAACTGCACAAAAAAAGAACAGCTGACGCATACCCAACGACAACAACAACAATAAACGACGACATAAGGGAAAGAGAACGAAAACATTACCTTGCCCAAGCCCCTTACACAGGCCCCGGCTCCGGCCCCTTTTGGCAGCAGCCAGTCGACGATTCAAGGGCGATGAACTACAACAACCACAACAAATAGCAGCAGCAATATAATGACGAAGAGGAAGAATAGAATGAAAAGCTTTTGTGTTGTTTCGCACTGTTTTTCCTCACCATATTGTTATTGTTAGTGTTGTTCAAGATTTTTAATTTGTGGGCGTCAAATGACGACGTGATAACGATACCGATACCTTGTTTATGGTGTGAAAAAGGAAATCAGTGATAGGCATGTTGTTCTCCTTGCTGCTGCTGCTACTGTTCTGCTGTTCTGTTATTACTTGTCAATGCCAGTGAGTCGACTACCCCCCGCCTCCACGTACATGTAACAGTTTTTTTCTGGCGCGCTGCTCTTACTCTGTTACTGCCTATGCCTGTGAAGCACGCAGGCCCCGACACGCGCGCAACAGTGGCGTTTAGTTTTAGCGTCGGCATCGTCAACATAAATGTCAGTGTGTTAGTGGGGGCCGTTTTTCTGTTGTTAATTTTTGTTGCTTTTATTGCAGTTGTTGTTGCTAGTTTTTCTGTTGGTGGTTATTGCTCGCCTGCTTATCTCACTCAATAGCGACACTTTTGTGTTTGCTCTTATTTTGTGTGCGCCTTAAAGTGATTTGTTGTTGTTACATTAAAATTGGGTCAATGTTAACTTTTGAACCTAAGAAAACAACAAAATACAAAAATGTCTAATTGTTTTACTTGTCGCAGCATTGGCAACAGACGGAATTGGAGATAAAAAATCGAGACACTGTGCGAAAACAAATAAGAGATCGTGTTAAATAGTTGCTGTGTTTTTGATTATTTTTGTTCTTTTCACGCCGATGTGATAGTGTTTTATTATAGTCTTATTGCTATGCGGCATTGCTTATGAAAACAAACTTAAAATAAGATAAGCCAAAGATTGTACTACCGATAGCAAATCGATCACAGAATTGGGGAATGGTACAAAACGAGATCAATCGGCTAATGAATGATAGAGATAAGTAGAGGGTGTCAGAGATCAATTATTTACAGCACTTGCGTTTCTTCTTCTTTTGATTCATTATTTGGCTTGACACATCTTTGTTCTCTTTTTCTTTGCTTTGTTTGTTGTTCGGTCGTATAGCAGCTGGCGCGGGGCCAATGCACTGTGCTCAACAGCTGTTAATGTAAACACAATTGTGTTTGACATGCATGCATGTATGTCCGTTTTATTGTTAATTGACTGTGTGCGTGTGTGTCTGTTATGTTATCGATAACAGTTCGCATGCTGTGAGCATTTCCTGCTCACTCGCTCGACCCACGCATTTAATAATAATTTATTTGGCTTAAGTAGACAAAAGATGCGCCGACACATTGTCACCATCATGTCTACGGCTTTGTTCTTGCTACCTGCACTTAACTCGAAACTCGTAGCTATAATTTTTATGACCTGTCTTAACAAAGGTTTCAAAACCCCTCTTAATGCTTATACAATCGGCCTTAAAATAAACATTCTAGGAATTTGTATTTTTTTTAAGAAAGACCGTACTTTATGTATGGTTACTATGGGTAGTAGATTAGTTTGTTTTGGCATAGAGAACGGTAGGTAGTAACAGCAATTTGTTATTAAAAAGCTACAAAACTAAAATAAAAATTAGTCATAGTGTCGTTAAACTTTCCTTCATATAAATTGACCGACTTGCTTAATTTTTATTTATTTATTTTCTTAAGTGACAAAAAAGACATGCATTTAATTCACTTCCATTTCTACATAAGACAAATGCGACAGCTGTCAAAATGTATACAGATCGTTAATCAGCTGTGTGTTGAACAAAGACATTCAGAAAAACTGGAACAAAAAAATATATTTCATGGACAGCTTATCAGCATTTTATCTAATTGTTGTCTGACCGTTACTTTGTTGTTTGATTGTGAAAGCATAAGCATATAAACAAACAAGATACAAAACAGTTTCCTTATCAGCAGTAAGCAACAAGTAAGCAACAATCGAGCAATTGAGCACAAAAGCTACTAATACAATAATACTATTCGTCATTGCCATTTCTTATTACTAAGTGATTTATCGCTATTCCAGTGCTAGACATTTACAATAACAAATATTAAATTCTAGTATCATAAATATGCAACGATTATCGATTTTCGATGAGCGTGCATGAGAAATGACCGAAGGATGATAAAACTAATTTCAAAGTCAGTGGCAGTTGCCAAATGTCAATGAAAAGAGAAAAAACTTTATCGATTTCCGCCAGTTAAATTTTAAGAGCAGGGTTATACTAATTATTGAGTACAACAGTTGTTTGTATTTTTTTTTTGTGTTATATTTGTATGTAAGTTACTTAAAAGTTAAACAATTCAAATAATTGAGCACAGCTCCAAATGATCAACTCAACTGGCATAACAAAAAAATAATGTCGATCTTGTGTTCGATTGCTTATATACAAATATACATATATTTATATATATGCAGCATACGTAATTGTTGTCAATACATTTCAATTTGTGGGTCCCAATTGAATTGAATTTTGTAATATTGTTTAGAGGCAAAAACAACACAAAAAATTTATGTTTAATATAAATATACAGGAAACGACCTTCAAACTTTGGTGGGGGCAACAAACGAACTGATTGCGTCGTTCCCAATTCCATAAATATTCCACACACTCGATAAACACACATATATATTTATATACACATATTTATTCAACGATCTGTAAAAAAAAAATCAACAGAGAATTAGCTTTTCGATACAAGCATATAATAAATTTCAATCAATTTATGGAAAATCACCAACATCTCAATTATGTGTTCTAAATAGCCTTCTCAATTTACGCACTTTTATTTTTGCCCTTCATGATCTTTAAAAATTTTACGTACAGCTTACAAAAAATTCCCCACAGTTGTTTTGCTTTGTTTTGTTTTTCGATCATAGATAATGACGTCATGAGCGCCAATCTGAAATAAGTTTTTCATCATTCATTTGGCGACAGGAAACGTCGCACAAAAAAAAAACACAGAATATATGTATTTAGACACACCACAAAGTGGGGAAAATAATTATGTTATGTCTTTCTCCCTCTCTTACTCAAGTGATCCTCGCTGTGAGTCATTTTTTTATTGCTGTGAGAAAATGTGCTTTTGTTCACACAGCTGTACAGAATAATGTGGTCGGGAGTATTGGGAATAATGCAGTTAAGTGATAATAGGACGATCACGCCATCAAGCGTTGCAGATAATGGCAACGCCCTTTTTTTTTCTTGAATAGATTTGCAGACTGCTTATCGAATTGGGCCTTGTCAACAGCATTTCGCCGGTCTGCAGATTTTGCGGTCGAATAATTGTACTAATGACGAAACATGTTCGGGCATTTAGCGTGCAATTATTGTGGTCCAAAACCTAATCTACAAATTTATAAAAAATGACGCACACAACCGCTCCTAAAATGTATATAAATTTCTTTATGTACTTCATCGCAAATCTAGAAAATATATGTGTGTGAGAGGCATTTCCTTCTCGCTTCTAACATTTCCAAACGCTTCTCCTCTGTGAGAGAACCATTAGAAAACTCTCTCCGTCAATTTTTGTATTTTGTTTATTTCAATACACATACACTTGCGTAAACATACACACAAAACAATAAAGATTCTAAATATAATATCGTAAATATCTCAATTAGAAACAACAACAAAGAACTTAATTATCAATACTGAACAAAGCAAAAATAACATGCAAAATAACAACAAAATCAAAAACATTTTTCTTTCTTTCTTTCTCTCTTTTCACATTTTTCTTCTTCTTACAGACCATGCATAAGGAAAAAGTAATAAGTACACAAATTGCAAATAAAGCAAACAGCAAAGAACATAAATTAAATGGAACAACAACAAAAGAAAATAGTGATAAAACAGGTCAGTAAACCAAAAACTATTTAATCAAATAAAAGACACAAGTGTGCAATTCTTTACATATTGGCCATCAATTTGTCCAGTACAATTTTTTGTACTGATTGATGGGCTCATAGCCTTAATCAATCACAACAGAAAATTAAAAACAAACTATTTGTGCATTAAATATGCTCAATGTGACAGTACAACAATATAACAGTAGCAGTGTAGTACAGTTAAATCACATGCAGTGAGTGCATTTTAAGTACAGTCACGCTCGTAATTAGTAGAAAATAACTGTATCCAAATGCGCTGAACTTAAATAAAATAAAAAATAAAACAAACAATTGCTAATCGATTCCACTAACTCATCGTGTCATCTGATTTCGATTTCTGATACTAACTAATACGTGCTGCGTCCTCCAATACAATGTTATACTTTGATCACTGTTAAGCCGAAACAGCAACAACACGAACAACAGTAAAATAATAGACAGGCCCCGAAACGTTGACGTAGCGACAACCGTTCAAGCTGTGACACGTTCTGACGCCTATCAGTTATTCACATTGGGAGCAGTAGCTGTCATCGTCGTTCAGTATGCGTGTGGCAAAGGCTGAAAGTATCGGCGATAAGATATACATGCATTCATACAAAGTTATTTCCATTATATTGTGAATTTGGAATGCCAAATAGTAGACCCCAAAAAAAGGGGCTGCTGTGCATACTTTCAACATAAATAAACAGTGGGCTGCTCATAAACATTTGTCAAACACTTGAGGTGTTATATTACCTTCAACTTAATCTCGTCACACATGTCAAACACGCCATTAAAATTACAATAATTTTGTTGTTGTTGTGTTTGCTTTTAAGTGAAGTTGATTTATCAGAATTGAAAATCGCATACGAGTATTATTAATTTATTGGGTGTCATTGTGAAATTGTGCGATTTCGTCTGTCTGTCGAACAACCTCTTCAAGTACAAGCCAAAAATGTTGATTAAAGATTCAATATACAAGGTAATTAAATAAAAAGTTGTTCAATATTTGATGCGTGAGTTGTCGAATCAAGATAAACGTTTCATTTGGGCATAACTGACTGTGGAATACCCAGATAGCACAAAAATAATATATATACTCGTATATATATTGGAAAAAAAAGTATGTAAATCTGGGTCGGTTTTTTAATGAAACTGAAAGGTCCACTAGGTATGTTTATTATTGATCAGTAGGATCAGTAGCCGAACACATTCACATTTACTGTTCCGCTACGATGGTTTTGTTCCGATACGGTCTTCGCGTGACAATTAATATCAGTTCCACCATTTGGGTCGTAAAACAATCAATTTTAAATATTTTTTCAGTTGTCGATTCCTATGCTGAATTTAAATCGGTTAACATGCGGTTTTCGTTTCCTATACATACAAATTTGTGCATTTAAAACAATTAAAGTTAACACTATATAAATAACTATTGCAAATATAATAAATCATGAAAAAAAAACTCAATTTAGCAAATTGATCCCTGGTGATCTCAGCAAGACCATAAAAACTAAAATAATTAAAATTAACAACTGCAATTTTGCACTTTTTAAAGTTGTTGTTAGTTGTTTTCAGAATATATTTGTAATAGTTATTGGTTTTTTCACCAGTGAAATTTTCTTAATGCTATTATATATTTTCTATTGTGACCGCAGTTAGCCTGCTGAATAAAAATAAGGAGGATAGCAGCGAATATGATCTGGTGCCGCCCGATGGAGGCTGGGGTTGGTTAGTCCTGTTCGGTGCCTGCCTGACGAACATACTCATCCCCGGCACCATAAAGAGTTTCGGTGTGCTCTTCATTGAGTTCCTGCAGGCGTTCGAGACGACACAGACGCAGGCCTCCTGGATACCGGCATTATGCTACTTCCTCTACAGTTCACTAGGTAAGTCGGGCAGTTCCCCTCAAAAAGTACAACCTGAGAATGCCTTATAATGTTTTTCCCTTTTAGGACCTATTTCGAGTATTCTGTCTGTTAAGTATTCCTACCGTACGGTAACATTGATCGGCGCCCTCTCCGCCTCCTTGGGCATGATCCTATCCTTTTGGGCCTCATCCGTTGGCTATTTGTACATCAGGTAAGTCAAATTCCCCATAATTAGTCGGAATTAATTAACAATTAATATTTAAACAGAGTTCAGTTCAAATTCAAGTTCAAAAAGACAAACAAAACCGGTTCGCTTGAAACACGTTTCCAAAAAGCAATAAACTTTGAAAATATCAAACTCGAGCTCAATAAATTACAAATCTTTTGAGTTCAAAAACATATAACGTATGCCTCATTAAGCGACTAATTTGTTTACAATTCTAAAAGGTTTTACATATATCAATTTACACTAGTCGACAAAAATTTAATATATTTTTTAAAATTTTAAATTATTTTATTGAAATATAACAAAGTTCGTTAAAGCAAAATTTGTTGCATGAACAAGGGCAAAGAAGAAGCCAGTTAACCGTATGTTTAACAGCCTTCTCCAAGTCGATCTTTCTCGATTGGAGCATTTGGAAATGCTTTATATTAATTCTTCTTTTGTCTGTCTCATTTTTGCAGCTATGGCGTGCTGGTTGGCATTGGCGCCGGCCTCTCCTTTCCGCCGACTGTGTACATTGTCACGTCGTACTTTGTGAAGCTACGTGGCCTGGCCAACGGTCTGTGCATCTCGGGCAGTGCCATTGGCTCGATTATATTGCCGCCGGTGCTGCGTTGGCTGCTGGAGTTGTATGGATATCGTGGCGCGTGCCTGATTATGGGCGGCGTAACGTTGAATGTGCTGGTGGGCGCATTGTTTTATGAGCCCGTGGAGCAGCATATGGTGCGTGTGCCGCGAACAAGTCAAGCATTAGAGGATATACCCGAGGAAGAGGACGTTGGCATTGTGATGAAGTTCGAGAATGTCGATGAGACCGCTGAGCACACGGCGGGCGACAAACAAATGCTGGCCTACAATTCGCCACCGTCGCCGCTGTATCTGCCGGACGACGATGATGACAAGCAGCAGTTTGTGCGCAGCGCATCTGCCGCTGTTGTACAGAGCTATGCAAAGACAGGCGATGAGTTTCAGCCGCGTGCTCGCAAGATTAGCACACCGGTCCGATTGCCGCAGCGCAATCAGACTTTTACGCCAGGCCAACTGAATTCACAGTCATCGCTGTATGCGGTGCCCGAAGGACGTTCCAGTTCCAATAAGCTGGCCATGCGGAATAGCTCGCGGAATCGCCTGTCCAAGCGTTCGCCGTCGACCAGCAGTTTCCTGTATATCAGCACACCGTATCACGGCAGCACGCTCTCCTTCCAACCCAAGGAGTTCTCGTCGCATTTATCGTTGCGTTCCGCAGGCACAAGTGCAGCCGGCGTCGGCGGCGCCAATGAGTCCGGTGCGCTCGATGGTGGCGCCACCGATGACACGAAGGGGGGCAAGGCCTTGCCGCGAGAGCGTAGCAAATTCTTTGATCTGAGCTTGTTCAAGGATCCCATGTATTTGGTTATACTCATCTCAAACTCCACGAATGCCATCAGCTATACAAATTTCATCATTTTGCTGCCGGCCTTTGGATTAGCTCGAAAATTCGACAAATCACTCTCGGCGTATTTGCTGTCCGTCGTCTCCACCACGGATCTAATTGGACGCATTGGTGGCTCAGCGCTTTCCGACATGGGTTTCATACCGAAGACATGGTATTTTGTGGGTGGTCTTTCCATATCGGGCGTATCGCTGGCGCTGTTACCCTTCGCCTATAGCTATGGCGGCGTCTGCTTTTGGTGCGCCCTTTTCGGGCTCGCCTCGGGCATTTATGTGGGCATCACCGCTGTCATTATGGCCGATATGCTTGGCACCGAACGACTCACCTCATCCTACGGCATCAGTCTGTTTATCAACGGCTTACTGCAGCTGGTTGGTCCACCGCTGTGCAATTATTGGACGGAGGCGGTCAACGATTATAATCCGCTGTTCCATGCGCTCGGCTTGACACTGCTCGCCGGCTCCAGTCTGTGGGCATTCATGCCCTGGATTATCCGCCGCAAAGCCAAAGAGGAGGAGAAACTGGCAGCGCAACTCGACGAGGAAGCCGTCGATGGCTATTAAAGCCAAATCCAAATCAATATAAAACAAGCCGGCTTTCGAATGCTTCACACACACCACGTACAATTACAATTAGTTGTTAGGCTTTAAATGCGTACAAAAAGAGACGGATGAGTAGGATATATATATATATGCATATACATATATATATATTGAGATTTAGATATGAGTTGGACGTCGGGAATCACTGGGAGGGGTGGGGAGGGGGGGACTATATGGAGTTTGCCGAGATGGATACAGTTGACGCGTTGTAGAAAAGTGGACATAAAATGGCATTGGATATTTTTTGGAAATTGTTAATTTGTTTCTTCCATTAGCTATTTTTCTTTTGTGTCTAACTGTTAAGTCTTAATTATTACCTTGTATAATTATTACAATTATTGTTTACTTAAAATCAATTTATAGCTTAAGCCCAATAACAAAAATGAAAAATGTGTGTAGCAGTGAAAAACAAAAAAAAAAACATAAGAAATGAAATTATTTTTTCTATAAATATGCTAAAGAAAACAAACAAAAAACTTAAACAAAAAAAGCAGTAAAAACAGAAATTGAAAAAAAATACTGATCCTTTTAATTTGGTTGGGAAATTTTAAAACTGAGCAATACTCTTTTTATATGCTATAAAGAAAACTTTGCTTTTTTATTAAGAAAGTTACAACTTTCTTTGCTTCAGTGCCTATCAAAACTATATTCAATTTAATATTGGCTTGAGTCAATTCTGATGATTACTATATCATATATGTATATAGATATAGTAATAGTATAGCTCACACCGGACTGAACTATATGAAATTGTATTTTCTATTTTTGTAATTAAAAGCTTAAGGTATCAAAATATTTCTAGTAAGTATTTTGATTTTAAATCTAGATCATGATATATTTGCAAAGGTTATATTTTATATATTTATATTTTTTTTTCAGCTTCAGATTTTTCTACAGTTCTAACATTTTAACGAAGCTATTAAATATTGGAATAAAACTATAACATAAAGCAATCGAAAATGCTGTTTATAAATATGTTAACACTTCAACTATATCAATTAAGAAACTTTATAGAACATAACTAATCTAAATTTATGGGAAAACAAAACCATATCTGTTATTGAGCGTTTCCCGTTTAAAAATGACTGGCAAGACGTATTTGATAATTGCAATAACCGTATCAAAAACCCATACACATAATAAATGATATGGTATAATCATATTTTATATAGAACACGTGATGGGAATATTGTTTCGATTATAATGTATATTTTATCAAGCGCTAATCTTTCCAACACAAATCAAACAAACTGGATGCTCAGCTTAGCTTATACATTTTATATATATATAGGTGATAATTGTGGGGGATTAAATAATATATAATTGATATGCTTTCGTAGTAGGCACTAGGTGCTTTTAATTTTTGGTTTGAGGAATCCCCTGGCTCGCAGTGTGCGGACAATAAATGGTGCCGAGCCCAGCGTGATGCTAATCCGAAGTGGGGCAAATACCTTGTGGACAGCGTAGGCGGTGACAAAGGTGCTGCCCACAGCAATTTTTTCAGCGAATGCTGTCGACGCGATTCCAAGGAACTCCATGACGGGCATCATGTCTATGCCGCTGCAAAAATTAAAGCAAATACATTAGTCTAATTAACAAACAGTAATTGTTGGTTTATTGAAGCCATTAGTAAATGGATGCAGATGCGATAAGCGCATTTGTTGGGTTAGTCTGCCCTACCTGGAGATAAGCACGTAGAAGCCACCCAGCGACAGCAGTGAGATGCCCACATGAAATACGATAATTGTTGCGCCATAATCCTTAAAGGCCCGCTTCAATTGCTCCTTCTTGCTCAAGGTCTCTGGAGCGGATGTGGTTGATGAAGGAGGAGATGCTGTCGCTGTTGCTGTGTCTTGGGTTGATGGCTTTGCTTGTGTGCTGTAGCAACGACGCCAGCCTGCATATGATACACTAAATATATGTATGTTTATATACACCATGAGTGTGGCATGCGTGTTATGAGCTCATGCGCATGCGCCAGGCATGCAACAGGTGCACGATTTGCAATGCAACAAACAAAACAAAAGCTCACCTTGGCCAGTGCCAGCACCAATTGTGGCATTCTGATCGTAGGTCACCCAATCGGCCCGAGTACTGTCGCGAAGCGCCCGATAATGGGAGCTCTGCATATTCTGTGAGGTGAACTTGTATTCCTGTGACCACTGGCCGCCGGGCATGTTCAGATGGGAGAACTTGTGCATGCCACCAAACGGTGTCGGCACATTGCTCTGCATTACAGCGTTTAGGCTGACGGCATTCAAGCAATCGTATGACTGCACATGTGGATCCGGTGTCACGGAGGAGTCAACAACTGCAGCACTTTGGCTATTATCCGTGGTGATGTCAATCATTGTGATTGGTGCATGCGACAATGCCATTATATTGTCGGACATGTCGCGGGCGCGTTGCGGCGAGAAGCGGGTCGTCTCAGCGGCATCCACATTATGGGGCAGGGGCAGAGCGGGCGCCAAGGCAACGAAGTTCAAGGCCTTGGTGCTTGTGTGAATGGGTTGAATGGCTAAATGCGAGGAGAATACGAGAATTAATATTTATATATATATATATATATATATTCAAAGAGCAAATAAATTGCGCAGAAGAACTGGGTACAAATTCCACTCGATATATACATATGCATACATATTTGGCAGTGTGGCAGACAATTGCCTATTGCGTGTCAATTAAATTCAATTACGTTATTCTCTACGCTTGACGTTTTTTTTTAACTGCAGACAAATCACAAAACAGCAGTTAAATGATTTTAATCAATTTAAACTTGTTGACCTTAAAGAACTCGGAAATTTTTTTTTTAATTTACCTGTGTAATTCTTGATGTACTGTATGCCACCGGGTAGACGCACAGCAGCACGCATCAAAGAGGCCTTGCTTGAATTAATAAACATGTCTTGACTGGACAGAAAATACTTTCGAATGTAATAAAACGCGGCAATTGTGAAAATGAAACCTCACCGCGACGGACCAAAATAATATAAACAGCGACAGGGATTTTTATTACAGTTGTGTGTGTGTGTTGTGTATTATATCAGCTGTCGACAAAAGCTGGGTTGCGTATCTCCTACAAAAATATCGATATGTTTAGTTGTAAAACGACTTCTGCATATCAAACAATCAGCTGGCTGCAAGTGCAGATATCGGAAATATCGATATATCGATTCGACGGAAATAATATCGATAGTGCAACATCGTAAATACAACTCTACTCATTCAGTTTTTGGGAGTGAAAATGCGAATTTATTTACAAAATTTGCCAATACGAGAAAAAGAAGGTGACGCGTAAAAAAGGAGTGCTTAACCATTTGTCATCAACAACACGAACAAACCGATGTCGTTGTTATGTTGTTGTTATTGTGAGCTTGTACAATGCACGAGCTGAGCAACACACAGAGGGGAAGAGCGCGGTGCTGCTGTTTTTGTGGTCAAGATATGATTTGGCCAAAACAATAAAAAAAAAACCCGCGTCTAGGCTAATTTTAGCGTGTGTGTGCGCGTGAGTGTGTGTGCGTGCGAGTGTGCGCGTGTGTATGCCTGTGTGTGCAACTAGAACAATAACACAGCATCAACACCCAAACGGAAGACAATCAACAGCAGCAACAATATCAACAACTCATACCGCGCGTCTGTGTGTGTGTATGTAAGACTAAGCGAGTCTGCGTGCGTGTGTGTGTGCGTGTGTAGAAAGTGCGCACGTCAGGCGTTGGCTGTCTGTCGTCGCATTCGCAGTTACAGTCGCAACCATGTCCAGAAATACGTTAACCACGTTAACACACATCGGCAACCAAACAACATCGGTGACAAACAGCAATAGGAACAGCAACAACAACAGCAGCAACAACGATACACGCACCGGAACACTGACGCACCTCATGGAGGAGCACCATCAACAGCAGACGCATTCGGGCGCCGCTGGTCGTGCCGGCCTCATCTCCGATGGCGCGGAACGTTTGCGACGGCAGGGCAGCCGTTTGCAGACCTCGAGATTTGCTTGCATGCGCTGCTGTGGCAATTTCCTCACACATCTGGTGCGGCTGCGCAGTACGCCTGAGGAGCTGGAACAACGCTACAAATCCAAAGAGATCGATCGCTTCTTGGAGAAGGAGAAGCACACGTTTCGACGGCAGGTAATCAAAGCGTTATCTCCACTTCTTATTTAACAAAAAAAATTTTTTGGTTGGGGCAGCAGCAGTCACATTCCGTTTAATTAAGTAATTAGTATTAATTTGCTTGGAGAGCGGGAGAGCAAGAGCGAGAGCGAGAGAGCAAAGCACACACACAACATTCATCCGGTTGTTTGTGGCCCGCATAGGCCGCCCAGGCAAACAAATAAAACATCAGACGAATTTTCACTTTTCGTTATTGTTGCTGTTGTTATTGGGCTTGGCGCTGGCACTGGCTCTGGCTATGGGTTTTTATTGTTGCATCATTTAGGCAATCATTGCAACAACAGCAACAAAAACAACAAACACCAGCAAGCCGAAAATTGCACACACTTGCAGTAGAGAGTAAAAGTGGCCCAAACAAATATATGTCTGGTTAGTGAATCCACTGAAATAAATATACGGGCTAAGTTTATCTCGAGTTTATCTCGACTCTTTATTTTGACTTACATGCTTATCAATGTGTCAATTAATCTTACAAATATAAAAAAAAATGAATTTAAATAAATAACAATTAAAATTACATATTTTGATAACAATGAATTATATAAAAAATAGTTAAACATTTATTGCACAAATTGCTAAAAAAAAAAAACCCACGAGTAGAAAAGAAAAGTATAAAATGTTTTTAATGAGACAAAATCTTTAAAATTGAGCCTTTAATAGAACGAATAATAAATATAGGCCTCTGAAATAATTACATGATAAAGTCTGTTGTAAACATTACAAAGGCTTCTTGCATCGACAGATTTGGATGTTGATAAAAAAAAATATATGTAAAAATGTTTAATATGGCTTCGGGGGAATATCCACTTCAAGTGTGATTAACACATTTCACGCCCAAATTATAATAGCCACTTGAAGGGCATACAAAAATCTTATTCACACAAAAGTCATTCAATTAACAGCTTCTTTGTTGCAGTTGTTTCTTGAGCGTTGCGTGTGTTGTTTTTTATTATTATTTTTGTTGTTTTTTGTCGGTCAAGGTTTCAATTTCGCACGTACTTATTGCATTACACTTTGATGATACATTCACTCATCCAGCAATTGTCTGACTCAATAGGTAAAACTGCTGCTCCTGGGCGCTGGCGAGTCGGGCAAGTCAACGTTCCTCAAACAGATGCGCATCATACACGGCGTCAATTTTGATCCGGAACTGCTGCGCGAGTACCAACATGTGATATACCAAAATGTTATACGAGGTATGTAATAAACAACAACATAAATATATTTATAAACTATAACTTATGCAATTTATGTGCAGGTATGCAAGTTCTCCTCGATGCACGCGAAAAGTTGGACATCTCGTGGGGCAACGATGGACGCGAACAGGATGCCAACGATGCCAAATCAATGGAATGCAATGCAATAGAGGCAACTAGATTCGTTGAATTAGCCCCGCTCATCAGGCGACTGTGGCAGGATCGGGGCATTAGGCGCGCCTACGAGCGACGACGCGAATTCCAAATTGTAAGCACAACTAAATTTATATAATTTGAGAAACGTATTGAAAGTATTGAAGACAATATAATTTATTAGAACTCTTTATTGTAATACAACCTAAACTACTTGTGTCTTGTAAAATGCTGTACAGATTTTCGATTTACAAATATTATTATGCTTACCCCGTTATCACATTTGTTTACTTTACACCTGACAGAGCGATTCGGTCAGCTATTTTCTAGATGAAATCGAGCGGCTGGCGAAACCGGATTATGTGCCCACACACAAAGATATACTGCATTGTCGCCGAGCAACCAAAGGTGTCTACGAGTTTTGTGTCAAAGTACAGGTAAGTTTCTGCGATGGAGATACAATTATAATTTGCATATTAATTGAGTTGCATACTTCTAATTTGTAACAGAACATTCCATTTGTGTTTGTCGATGTGGGCGGTCAGCGCACACAGCGCCAAAAGTGGACCAGATGCTTTGATACGTCAGTCACATCGATTATATTCCTAGTGTCCAGCTCGGAGTTTGATCAGGTGCTAGCCGAAGACAGGTGAGTTTTAAATAACTTTATTACTGTGTTAAGTTTGATATTGATTAATGTTTTATAGGAAAACGAATCGTCTGGAAGAGTCCAAGAATATTTTTGATACCATTGTAAACAACAATACCTTCAGAGGCATTTCGATAATACTGTTCTTGAACAAGACCGATTTGCTTGAACAGAAAGTACGCAATCCAGAGACTGATATACGCTGGTACTATCCACAGTTCAGTGGCAATCCGCACTCGCTGCTCGACGTCCAGAACTTTATGCTGCAAATGTTTATGAGTGTGCGACGCACGAGCAGTACCAGCCGGATCTATCATCACTTTACCACTGCCATAGACACGCGCAACATCCACGTGGTGTTCAACTCGGTGAAGGATACAATACTGCAGCGTAATTTAAATGCACTGATGCTGCAGTAGCTGAGTCTCCAGCAGTAGCCATCATCATCCTGATCACAATCCACACACTCACACACACGAATCTCGCGCCAGCTCTGGCAAACATTGTCTACCATACAAATATATACCATATATATATATATATATATATTCTATATATATAGAACAAAACGAAAGTGCCAGGCTGTCAGGAATGTTAAATTTTGTGAAGGGCCGACCCCAAATTTGTTGTTAACTTTTTAAAATGGTTTAATTATTCATAAATTTTGTATTAAATGAAATTATTATATATATACGCATATATATATATATACTAATTTTTAGCATTTACATGTATTATTATGTATTTTATTTATGCATAAATGTATATAATTTATTGTGTATGTGTTTGTGTGTGGCCCGCTAACAGACTTCAATGCTACCCAAAAAAAAAACTAACTACAGCTACAGATTTTCATATCATTATTATTATTATACTTATGCCCTTTTGCTACTATGACACTATACAAGGATATTTACAATATATACATATATATCTAGCCAATACATGCACATACATATCTATTTATATATACACACACATATATATATATATATACCTATATATTTTTTTAGAATTGAATGTCGAAAACATATACATGTTGTAGTTTATACAAAATGAAAAAGAGAGCTTAATATTAAGCATGAAATTTTCTCCTAGAGAAAAGTCAGCAAACGACAAATGTACCAATTAAAAAATACCAATATTAAATAAATAAAAAAAAAACAAACATACAAAATAAACAAAAATTTGATATCCAAATATATTTATTATTGTTTAAATTAATAATTTTCCACACTGCCCCATTCCCAAAACACATAACAGCGTTGCCTGGATCAGTTTTACATTCACATTTAAAACTTTATTTAATTGATTTAATTACAAAGTGAGTTATTTTTATCTTTGACGGTATCTCATATTCAACTACATATGTATTTAATTTTTGGAATGTCATAAAATCGCCTTAATCAAGTAAGTATTGCTCAAAAAATTATAATAAATACGCATTTGTAAATATAAAAATATATATATATAAAAAAATGCATTTAAAAATATACAATTAATACATTAAAATGTGCATTAAATTAAAGCATAAACTGGTGATGCTCACATTGCAGATCCCGATCCAGTTACAGATCAATAACAGATAATACTAAATTAGAAAATCATGAGGCCTTCTAAGAACTACACATCCAATGGAGTTTTTTTTTAACACAAATATTTAGCATCCTTTAAGTCAATCAGTTGCACATCAGCTGCCAGTTGTCCCAGTCCCTGTGTCTCTGTTTCCCCAGTGTGTCCTCGCTCAGCCGGCTTGACTAGTGTTGGGATTAGTGTTGCTGCTGTTGCTGCCCCCGCAGCAATGGCTCTGCGCTGCTTTGGCACTGAAGCTGCCCAGGCCGATAGAGCCGCTACCTTCGGACTGACGCTGTGCAGCCGCCGATGCTGCAGCACTGTTCCCATCCTTGCTGCGCGCCTGACCAATCAGCTCGGCGGCAATCTCATAGAACAGTCGTTCTACGTTTTCCGCCTCTTTGGCGGACGTTTCCAGGAAGTACATGTCATGTTGTTTGGCAAACTCCTCACCGATTTGGGTGGGTATCTCTCGATCATCCCGATCCGTCTTGTTGCCCACCAGTATCTTGAGCACCTTTGAGTTCGCATACTCCTGAATCTCACGCAGCCAGTCGGGCAAACAATCGAAGGTGGGCTGGCAGCTAATGTCATAGACAAGGATCAGCGCATGGGCCGATCTGTAGTAACTTTGTGTGATCGAACGGAAACGCTCCTGTCCGGCAGTATCCCAAATTTGCAGTTTAATCTTCTCGCCCTCGACCTCAACAGTCTTGATCATGAAATCGACACCAATTGTGGCACCCTGGCCGGGTGGAAACAAGCCCTGAGTGAAGCGACGTACGAGGCATGTTTTGCCAACGCCCGCATTGCCAACGAGCACAATTTTGAATAGGAATTTATAGTCCTCCATTTGAAGTAAAAGAGAGAGTCGTCAACCTGAGTGGAGAAATTAGGTATTAGTATACATCGTTTTTTTTTTAGTAATTTCGACACACCTTAGTTAACGACGCGTAACGCAAGCAAAGTGTGTGTGCTTAATTGGGGATGATTTTGTGGAGTCTCGACTCGAGAGTGGGGAAGTTTCACCCGCAGATGCAGCTTACGCCACGCACAAAAATACACACACACAACATTCAATTAAATATAGTTTACGCAATTGCCCCCTCACCTGTTTCACACACGCAAGCTAAGTTTGCGGTCTAACGGTAAACGTTGCCGTTGCCGTCGCCTCCGAGGCTGTTGCAGCACTTCGTCTTCTGCTTGCTTGTGAGGACTCTGCTGCTGCAGATGATGACTCAACAATTAGAATTGCCAGCAATTTTTGCTTTGAATTAGCTCGTCTTGTTTATTGCTTAGCGCCATTCAATCAATTTTACGGCATACGCTACGATATATGAATTTAATACGTCAATTCCATGCCAACGACAACACAAAAATTGCAAAAGTCACAATTTCGCTGCGTATATGTAAATATAAACAAATCGATTAATGTGCCAACGATCTGGCAACGCCATTAAAATGGGCCACCAGCAAGCTGTGCAAATATTTACCAAATATTTAAATTGCAATAATATTGATTCAGGTTTTCAATATATTATTTATGCGATATACAAATCTATATATATGTGTATATATATTTAGCTAAAAAGTATCGATACCCGTGTAGTATCGATGTACGATACTTAACAACCCTGCAGCAACGCACTATAGTCGGCCACGCTGTGAAAAAAATCTCCAAATAAAAAATTCGACGAAAATTGTATTTGCCAAACAAAAAGAATTCAAAAGAAAGTGCGTAAGTGAGCCATCGAGTTGTGCTTTCTGCATACCAACGACAACAACAACAATTTTGGTTTCTTTAAACCGTGCTAGACAAAACTATACTAGGGGCGACATTTCTCCCTTCCTCCCGCTGTTCCATCAACAATTCAACATGGCCGAGGACTTTGATGTCGAAGCAATGCTGGAGGCGCCGTATCAAAAAAACGTAAGTGCATCAAATTTAATTGCATATAAACTAAGAGCAAGCGGTTTGTACAAAACAATAAGTTATCATTGTAACAACGGTTATTTATAATTTTTATATGAATGTTTGTATACTTCTCTTCTACATAGACACCCACAAGCGCGCCGTGTATTATGTACGTACGTATATATGTATGTATGTATTTTTTGAAGTCTGCAGGCACAAGCATACACACACACATGCACGTACACACATCGGTCACCTTTGGGTGTGTAGGTGCGTGTGTGTGTGTAAGCAATGCATGCAAAGTGGCTGTCTCGAATCGATTTTTAACCCAATTTCCCATGCAATGCAATCGAAAACAGCATAGGGCAAAAGTCTGCCGGTGTTTTTTGAACACCAATTTTTTTTTATGCTAGACGGCACCCATTTGTGTGTGTGAGAGATACGTCTGTTTTTTTGTGTAGTGCATTCCGGCAAATCAAATGGGGCTAGTAACTTAAACGTTTTGTTTATCTTATCTTTTCAAAGTGTAAGAGATAAACTATGTTTAAAATAGGTTTACAATTAAATCCAAGTATTTAACAGTTAAAAATATGATAGATGTATGAGTGCTGGTTTGTGTGTGTGTATTGAAATTGATTTGCAGTTGATAGAAAAGCATATTGAATTTGAAATGCGCTTGGGAATATTATTCGAGCTTTACCTCACTTTGTAAAAATTTGTTTACTAAATGGAAAATGACATTTGATATGGTTGCCCTCCTTTCCATCTTATATCTCTCTGTATCTCTGTATCTCTTTATGCAAAATGTGCAAATGAATAAAAAATATATTAAAACAAAATACCACACTACATAAAAAAAAAACGCAAATAATTCAAAGAAAAAAGCGAGAATAATTCTTAAGGGTGAAATGTCTTTGCAGAAATCGTATAAGCTCAATATTGTTGCTAGTGATTGTTTTGGTCATTCTAAACACAAAAAGCTGGAGACCATTTGGTAAGTTTTGAATGTGCCAGAAACTGCGTTAAAAAAAAGAAACTAAAAAAAAAAAAAAAAAAAAATAAAACCAAAACATATCTAGGCATTTATTGTTTTCTGTATGATTTGTTTCTGTTTTTTTTTTCTCCATACAAAAAAAAAAAAATAAAATCAATGAAAACTGAACGTGCACTAAATTTCAGATAAACTCTTCTACCTATTGTCTGGGGCAGCAGGCAGCACAACTACTACTCTCACTACTCACAGACAGACAAGAATGAAAGAAAGAAAGTCTCACAAGTCCACTTCACTGCTCTTTCAGGAGTCGAGTCTGAAAAATACCAAAAACAAAAAAATTCCCAAATATAAATATGAATACAAAAACCACTTATCAAATTCAAAAAAATGTAATAAGCAAAACTTTAAATTATTTCTCACCACAGAACAATTATATATATAACTCTTAACTTATATCTATATGTCCAAATGTAGACGAGAAAGCGCCTGCGATCTGTGGTGTCCGCAAAATAGTCAAACCAAAAGCAAAGAAAGAAAAAAATAACAACCAACCCAACCAAATAGCCAGCGCTAATAACTGTACCCAAAAAATAACGAAACGAAGAGAATAATTGCATATTTTGAGTATGGAGACATTTCGCCGTGAACTGCTTACAACTATTCTTACTTTGTGTGTGGTACAGCCTACTACTCCTATGCAGTATAGGTACTATATATAATATATATATAAACGTGTCTACTACTACCATATAGGTCTATTAATCGCATATGTATCACTTTTATATTACTACTACTGCTCTATTGCTATAAATTGGCAATGATCTGTAAGACGATCATTGTTGACTTAAGCATTTCTATTTTATATACTTGCAGATACCAAAAATTTAACTAATTTACTTTGATTTGCTTTCTCTTATTCAAAAAAAAAAAACAAATACCCCAAAAAAAAAATCAAAATCAAAAAAAATACCTTGAAAAATTTGTAAATGAATACAACAACTACAACAACAACCAACCAACAACCGACAACGACCACATCAATGAACAACAACCGTTAACCGTAACGTGTGCGAATCCAACAACGAAAAACCAAACGTTCTTTTTGTGTGCGTGTGTGTGACTCTCTCTCTCTATATCTCTCTTTGTGTGTATGGGTGTATGTGTGGCTGTATGTCACTCGCAATGTTAACCACAAATTGAAATCCAAAAATTCTATATATATGTACAACATATTATTGCTTGCGACTTCCAAAACTCTCCCATGTCCACAACCTAAAAAAACAACCAACCAATACCAAAAAACCACACACCCCGTATCTGTAGAACGTCAGTGCGAGCAGCACGGGACGTGGAGGACGCGGTCGCAGCAGCGGTGGCAGCGAGAGCGCCGGCCACGAGGACAACGATGAGGATGAACAACGCTATGCGAGCAGGGAAAACGGAACTCGCTCCTCGAATGGCAGCAAAAAGCGCACTCACCGATCTCGGTAAGCCCCATTTCACTCTCTAATTTAACCAGTTTAAATATTACTTTTACTAACATACCCAGCCCAGCAGCGAAAGACAGATCAGATTACGAATACTTACGAAACTGCTGCATACAAGAGCGTTCTAGTTATTCAATTACATTGTGTGCATACAGAATGCATTCTGTAATGAGGAGTCATTCACGATTTCGCTGCTGGGCAATAACCCAAAATAGCTTTACAAAAAAACAAAATAAATTACGTTTTACAACATTCTTTTTTTTATATTTTCCAACAAACACACACAGCAGTCGCAGCGGATCGCGTGATGCTAAACACAGACGTTCCAAGGATCGTGAACGTGAAAAGGAGCGTAGTAGCTATCGTGACAAGGAAAGGGATAGGGGGGACAAGGATAGGGACAAGGAACGGGAACAGCGCGAACATCGCTATAACCATCGCGATGGCAAACGCAGCAGTCGCTCTCGCGACGAACACCGCCCCAGCGATGAGAGCAGCAGCAGACGCGCCAGCGGACGCAGCGAATCGAATCGGGATCATCCTTCACGCGATCGTCGCGGCAGCAGCAAGACAAGCAACCTTGAACGCAAACGCAGTCGTTCCCGGGACAGGCGTCGACGTAGTCGCTCGCGTGACGCACAACGCAAGCCACGCGTCAGTCCAATACGCGAACGGCGACGCAGTCACTCGCGTTCCAGAGACACCAAGTAAGTGAATCGAGAGAGATCATCTCTGATGCCATAAATTATATATATATAATTTTAATTAGCATCAACAATCAAGTTGATAAAGACATGTCCGTCCGTTCGTTAGTCTATCTGTCGTCTGTCTGTATTTACACGCAGGCCGCCAAGACTTTAAGAACTTTAAACCTGGATTATAGGTTCTCGTTTATTATTTTATCGACTCAAATCTTTTTTGGCATTCAATCTTATCGATAAACTACATAACGCCACCATAATTTACTTATCCGATTTGAAAGAAATATAGGCAGTTGATCAGTGGAAAATGTAATTTTAGTTTGCTTTTCTTGCTCTTCATTTTCTGTGTCGGCTTCAAAAAAGCAATTCCTCCAACTGGTTAAGCATTTATTAACCGTTCTTATTTGTATTATATCTGCAGCAGTCGCCGTCGCACTAGCTACTCACCACGACCATATGGCGGACGTGGACGTGGCGGCGGCGGAAGTGGTAAGGATGGTGGCAGTGGCAGATCACCACCGAATGGCGTCGGGGAACGTACACCGCCCACCGAGCTGAGCCCCGAAGAGCGTGATGCACGCACCGTTTTCTGCATTCAACTGTCGCAACGTGTACGGGCTCGCGATCTCGAGGAGTTCTTCTCCAGCGTGGGCAAGGTGCGAGATGTTCGACTAATTACGTGCAACAAGACTAAACGCTTCAAGGGCATCGCCTACATTGAGTTTGAGGATCCCGAATCTGTTGCTCTCGCCCTGGGCTTGTCCGGCCAGCGGCTATTGAATGTGCCCATCATGGTGCAACATACCCAGGCAGAGAAGAATCGGTTGCAAAGTGCACCACCACCGTTCCAACCCAAGATGCACACGGGTCCCATGCGTCTCTATGTGGGTTCGCTGCACTTCAATATCACCGAGGACATGTTGCGCGGCATCTTTGAGCCCTTTGGCAAAATTGATGTCATCCAGTTAATTATGGACAATGAGACGGGTCGCTCCAAGGGCTATGGCTTTATAACGGTAAGCACATCAAATCTGATTATAAATCTATTGTTTTATTTTATATATATTCATTCTAGTATCACAATGCTGACGACGCCAAGAAGGCTTTGGAACAATTGAACGGTTTTGAGCTCGCCGGTCGTCCTATGAAGGTAGGCAATGTGACCGAACGGCTGGACATGAACACCAGCTCACTGGACACTGATGAAATGGATCGCAGTGGCATTGATCTCGGCGCCACAGGGCGATTGCAGCTCATGTTTAAATTGGCCGAAGGTGCGGGTCTGGCTGTGCCCCAAGCTGCAGCGAATGCGCTGCTGGCGACGGCACCGCAACCGGCGCCGATGCAACATGAACAGGAGACGCCGTCGATAGCGACACAGTGTTTTATACTGTCCAATATGTTTGATCCACGCACCGAAACGAATCCCACCTGGGATGTCGAGGTGCGCGACGATGTGCTCGAGGAGTGCACTAAGCATGGCGGCGTGTTGCACATACACGTGGACACCGTCTCGGCGACGGGCACCGTCTACGTTAAGTGTCCGAGCACGGCGACGGCTGTGTTGGCTGTGAATTCGCTTCACGGACGTTGGTTTGCCGGTCGTGTCATTACCGCGGCTTATGTGCCCCTCATCAACTATCACTCCATGTTTCCGGATGCAATCAGTGCCGTGGACTTGATTGCATCCACACGCAAGAATATCGACGATTGATGGAGCCCATAGTTGGTGGATGGATGACTGATGCGCTCGAGCATCAGCAAAGAAATATATATTGTTATTATTCGTTAAACTAAAACAAATTAATTTTGTCATAATTGTAACATTTTTTTGAAAGACTCCGAATTTTGTGTAAATGGTCCGCCAGCTGAATAAAAAACGGGGCACATCCAAATGTAATACAATATATATATATATATATATATATATATTTATATAATGATATATATATATATATATTTATATAATGATATATATATATATCATCTAATTAGGCATTCCTTACACGCCAAACACAAAACAAAAATCATTTCAATTTTAGCTCAAAACAATTTGCGAAAACAGCCTCCCATATTATAAATTTATATATTTTTTCCTTTTTTTAATGAGTAAATAATTTAGGCAGCGCTACATATTAACAAATGTAAAATGCTATGTAAACAACAAAAGAAACCTATTTTGTAGACAAAAAAAAACATCAAAAATAAAAATCCAATTCGAAAATTTTGTTTTTTTAATTTTGAGCGGCACTGCAGTTGATGTTTAATTATTTATCAAAATGTGCTCATATAATTTATTAATCTCAATTATCGTATTTTAAATTTTATATTTAATAAATATTAATTGAAAGCGCTAAACTCAAAATCGATATATGGCTAATCGGTATTTTAAAAAAATCGGCTGTCTCCACCAAACAAACACTGTTATATCGATATTAGTTGTCAAGTGACAATCGCTTGCTTGTCCATCTTCAGTGTGCGCAAGAAATTGGCTGCAGCTGCAAAAAAGAGAACCTATTTATTTGGACGTGTATTTTATTTCTTTAGTTTTAAATTCGATGTGACTTCACGCACACCCAAATACCAAAACTATTTTCTTTTTATCTTAACCAAACAAATTGCATTCGACAATTGACGCGCGTTCGTGCAAAGTAGAAAAAAGGCATGTGGTTTTGTTTCGATTTTATTATGTGTGAAAGCAGCAGCCACAACACATCTAAATAAAATGGCAAACACACATGCACAACTACAACAAAAGTATGTACCATTCCATCAACCAAAAACAACAATGTACGGCAAATGAAAATTCAATAATTCGTGCAATCAGTTTAAGGTTCAATATTCCAAAACAAAAATTCAAACGCGCAGAAAAAGCGATATGAAATATGAGAAACACTCATGCTGATGAATGAGTGCGCGAGTGTTGTTCAGCAAATGATAGTGTTTTATAATCAACCAAACATAACACACACACATATAAGCATTTACGCGCATTAGATTCGTGCGCCCACGCAGTTCATTTTTGACCTCCCCTACTAAGCAGTATCAGCATCCCACACTTCGCCGCCCTCCCCAATACCAATCTGTGTCTTAAAGCAGCTGATTCATGCAATGCATGCGGAACATTTGAAATAAATTTAGTTTGTTTGGCAAATTACAACGGTGTCGTCTAATGACCCTGCCCCACTGACAACGACGACGTCGGCGTCGCTGCTTATATAAGTGAACGGTAAATACGTTTATCGTGCGTATGCCAAAAAATTGAGTACATCGTGAAAATAGCCAGAAAAGAAAGGCAAACAACAACAATAACAAAATGGGAAAACAATTTAAGAACTAAAATCTGACGCCAACAAATGACAAACGAAACTTTAACAAATTTGTTTGCTTTTTGATTTTGTGTGTGTTTTGGCAAGCGTTGCCAACGCTGCTGCTGCCGCTCGTTTTGGCTTCCAAATTTATTTTAGAGCATTATGCCATCCATTTAGTTTCGCTTTGAGCAGCAGGGGTCTGGCAACGCGCGCTTAACAGTGACAGTGGACAGAGGACCGTGAACTGCTGTGAACAGTTGCGGCAAGTGGAGAGTGCGAAACGTAACCAAGCTAGAAAATTAAATGGGAAAATGAACCAAGCACACACACACATACACATACGCGTGCCTGTACGAGTGTGAGTGTTACTCAATGTAACGAAAATAACAGCGAAATGTTAATTGCTCATCGCCGGCGGTTCCACTCACTTTTAGATATTGTAGTTGTTGTAATTTGTCCTCTTCTGTTACGCAATGCAGCTGTGCAGCATTTGGCGGCGATAGCGCAAGCCAATTCACCAACATTCGTGTGCTGTTATCGCAACTGACAATAAAAATAAAACCTTTGTTCTTAATCAAATAGACGGCCTTACGACGGTCAGGGAATACCTCCGATTTATTTTCGTGCTGGTGTTACTTTGAAAGTTGGGTGGGGTGGGAATTGTCGTCACCGTCACATGCTTCCAATTTGCGGCCTTTGTGCGTCAGCGTCGTCAACCTTAAAGTTGAACTTTCAATTCGAAGAGGTAGATCTGCAGTTCTTTTGAACACAACTATAATTTGTAAATATTCTTATAGTTATATATAGCATTATATAGCTGTAGTTTTGAATTGGTGTTTTCATAAATTTCTTTACTATAGTTAGAGTTGCAGTTTAATTGTAATGTTTTATTATACGTTCAATCGAACTTAATTTTAATGATTCAGTTACACTCAAGTCTAAAATTGTTGGAAATACAGTGACTAAGGTCGGTAGTTCCTTTTTTTATACCAACGCTGTAATTTGAAAACATTTTTATTATTATTATGCTAATCAATAAACAAATTTGCTATATTCTTAAACTTTTTTTCTCCTTACTAATTGCTTAATTTAGTTGGTTAGAATCAGTTCAATTGAACCCATTCCAAGTGATTTAGTTCCACTCCAGTTTAATTATCTTCGAAACGGCGGTCTCACATCGCATTGACTTTCAGTTTCGTATTTGTTTTGTTTATTTTTTAATTACATGTTTCTCTCTCTCTGTCTCCCCTTCTTAGAGCATTATTATCAAGTGCGCGCCACACTCGTTGCGCGAAAGAGCTGCTGCAGACGTTTACGCCGCTTTCAGCACGTAGTCTGTCGTCTGTCTGCTATTTCTTCTTTTGGCCACCTCTTTGGTCTCTTAAATGAAATACTAACTTTGAACAGCAACAATTATCGCTCAATGTGGAGTTGTCTTTTTGAGCGCATGATTCAATGCACAGACTCCTCCTCCACTTAACAACAATCGACAAGAAGGCAGTGAAAAATCAGTTGACGCTTGCGCGACGCACTGCAAGCAACAGATTAAACATTACGCATAAAATCAAAGAAGTTGTTTTTAAAATATCTACACAACTAAGTAAAAATAAAACGAATGTCATCAGCATTATTAACAGCAATAAACATATGTTAAAATGACGCTAACGTAATAATAGATTGAAGTTGGAAATACAAATCTTTAGTTGATTGTAATTATGTAGTGATAAGAACGGGACCTACATCACCTCCCCTTCCGAATACCCTTTCTTCACAATGCGTTTTAGCGTATTTAGTTCTGTGATAAATTATCGCGAAAATCCCTTGACGTTTACCAATATTTATAGTATTAATAATCATCAGTTTGACGTTGACTTTATCGGCGGGGCCCAGAGATAAGCGATTCCAAAATAATAATTTGAAAAAAAGCATAAAAAAAAACGAGTAACTAACTGCTAACTTTCAGCTGTTAGCTGCTTGGTGCCAGCTGCTTATTGGTTCGAGTTCGAGTCAATTAACAAAGCCCCGTTTATATTTCCATCTATTTGCAGTCAAACAACTAACTAGACACTGAACACATAGCTGGAAAGCGCTAAGTGAGCTAGTATAAAAAAAACAAATATTTGAAAAATACAAAAATTAAGAAGTGTTGATGTTATCCGCAACATCTGGGGGCAATGGGAGCCCTTTACCGCTCAGCCCCTCGGCGCAGGCGACGCTCAGCAAACATTTGCCCAAGCTGCAAGCGAAGCGACTCATGCAACAAACATCAGTGGCAAGCAGCAAACCGCAAACAGCCGACGCCGGCTGCCTAACTGGTTAGTTATTTGTTATATATATATTTATTATATGTATGTTATATACCATATATCATTTATAGATCTGTGCAGCAGCGAGAACTTGCCAGAGGTGGAGATATTTTCGTTGCTGGAGGAACAGATACCCAAATATAAGGTGCGAAATGATTTTCTCACCGATTTTGCGGGCTATGCGAATGAGGATTGGTTTGTGCCGGCGCCAGCGTTGCACATACCCGTTGAGGGTCTCGGATTGACGAAGGAACAGACTAGAGAGTGCCTAAACTATTTTCGTGAGTACCTCTTTCTTAATATCCATCCAAATAAGTGAATCTTTAAATAGACTTATGACGTCACTATTTTAATCACAACTTATGTGATAAGCTTTAATTTAAATTTACATTTGTTTATTGCTCAATACACATATTGTTCACACATTAATGTGTTCACTTCCTCCACATTCTGTATTGCTCAATTTTAAATGTGTGTTCATATAATACAGATATATATACTTATATGTATATATAGTAATGTGTATTTCTGAAACAATTGCCTTTGTTGTACAATAAGTACTCGCCTATGTAACCCACCAGTTATGACAGAAAAATATTGAAAAATGTTTGGCATCAATTTGTTCTTCGCATATATCGCATTTGTTTTTATTCATTCTTAAATGTTTGAGACATAAAAAAGCAGATTTTTTGTATATGCGCAACGCAAAAGGAAGATAAAAATAAATTCTATATGTATTCTTATTCACACTTTGTCCATTCTTCTTGACGCCAATAAGCTTGTGACAAAGTATTATTTATGTTTTCTTGTAGACTTCCAAGAACGTTTATATATATATATATATATATATATATATATATATATATGAATATGTACTTGGTTGTCAATTGTCAACTGCTTGTGAAAGTGACCACTATTATTTAAGCACAGAACACATGTGTATATATTTTTATATATGCATTCTTATTAAGTATTATATAAACGTTGTGGAGAAATGTTTTTAAAAAGCGCGCCAAATTGGAAGCGCAATATTTCGCTCATAAGACAACACTTGTTGCGCACTCAGATTATTGATAAAATGGCCACACTGACAAGCAAATCTTAAAATTTAACTCATATTTGGTTTTGCTTTCCTGGTTTCAACGTAATTTACATCGTTGGCTAGAATATGCATACGTAAAATATTTTTGTTATGTGATCAATGAAAGCACTATTTTTTTTTGGTAAATTCTAGCAAAATGAATATATTCTCTAATATTCTCTTAAGTCAAGCGAATCTGTTAAATCAAAAGCTCAAATATGGTATTAGGATGTGGCATAGCTACGGTCACATCACTAACACAAAGCATCTGTTTTTGCCATTCACACAGACAGCAGCGCTGACATTCACACTTCGCACAGCTGTTTTAGTTTTATTTGGAGCTATCGCTGCCGGTTGTTTGCGGGAATTGCTATTGGTATTCTCATTCCGCGTGCGGCGTTGGTCTGCGTGCATTTTGAAAGTCTTTGCCAAGCAAAGGCGGCGCGCCGCAACAATCAAATGAAAAGTGCCAAAACGAAACTCATATTTAATATGTAATTTATAAATATATACACGTCGACATTGAACCAAAAAAAGTAAAGCAAAGAAATAGTGCGCGTGTCCCACAAAAAAAATGCAAAAATAATAATAATTATAAATAAATCTTAATTGGCATAAGCACATACTAAAGTATGGCAAAAATTATAAACATAGCGCAATCGACGAAAATCATTACGAATCTGACTGTGCAAAACAAAACCAAACAGCTGAATTTGGAATTTCTCCAAGTGCTTTTTCGCCTGGCGTCATACAACTGAATTTATTTTTAGGACAACTAAACGTACACACTCAGCAACAATACTATATATATACGTGAAATTGTATAAATGGGTGTGTTTTTGTGTGTGTGGTTCTTTTTGAATTATGAAGAAACAAATTTGTTGGTCTAGTGTGTAAACATTTAATGAATGGGGTCGCCTACGCTTGTGTGTGTGTAGGAGTTGTAACACATTATAGGGCATGGTCATGGGCAGGGCCAATCGCCTGCCTGCCTGTCTGTCAACTCTTAATATGTTCTCGTTTTCATTCCCGTTTATTGCTGCTGCTGTTGCTCTTTACATAATCGTTTTTCCATGTGCCTGTCTGTTGGCTGTTAAATTACTGTTCGTTTTTTATATTTCTATCTCTCTCACTTCGCTTTTATTGATAAGAACTCAGCGTCTTCGTCTTCCATTGGAATTTAGCGTCTGTCCGTTATTCAATAGACTTTTAAATATTCACACAGCTGTTTGCTCGTTTGTTTGTTTGGTTGTGCATTTTACTATTTACCGTTGCGCTAGCTGGAAATGCCGCTTATCCAGTTCCATTTCCAGTTCCAGTTCTTGCGTATCGGCTACGTTCTGTCCAGTTGTTTATTATCAGAAATTGTTGTGCTGCTCTTCCGTGTATCTCATCAATCAGTCGACAATCTCATGTCACCTGTGCGTGTTAGTTTATCTTAAAGCAATAAAAACGCGTTCCGTTCGTTACTCATCAAGTGGAGAATAAACCGCAATACAAATTGTGGTTGTTGTCGTCGTCGTCGACGTTGTTGTAGGCTATTAGGCACGTCAAATTGCAGATCATTTCCCCCAGACCCACATTGGTTGATTGGTGTTAAGCTGCGGCCGGCGTACAAAAAAAAAACAATGCATAAAATGGCAACAAAATTTGTGTCATGAGTGTGTCTGCCTGCCTGCTTGTGTGTGTGTGTATGTGTAAACGGATTATGTCCGCGGCCAAAAACACTCGCAAACAAACAAACACATAGCAAGTGACATACTTTAATTACGTCATTTCGCAACACTGCAACGGTGGTTGTTGTGTTTTTCTTTCTTCTTTTCGCTCTATGGCTGTGTCACTGGCCCCTATTGATTAGGACATTCACATTGCTGGCCACAATTAGTGCAGCAGAAAATAAAAAAACACTTAAATGGAGCGCGAAACATTTACAAATTGAATTTGCGATAATCCTATACTAAACTTCCTTATTAGTGTGTCCAGTGCTGAAATGCAGCTAAAGTTTTTGACCAAATATAGAAGTATTTAATTACGCCCAACTACTTTTGCCAATAATTAATTCTCCAGTAAAACTACTTTTTTTGTGAAAGTTGTTGTGAACCAAAAAAAAAAAGAAAAACAACAAAACTACAAAATTTGTCTTATTTAGCAGCAGCGTATTTACCGTTTTCATTTCATTTTCGCGTGCGCGCCATTGATTGGCATTTTTTTTTTTTTTTTTACATATTTTTGGTTGTTGTATATATTTGCTTGTTGCCAATTTGAGCGTATTTGTGTGTGTCTGCAGACTTATTTGTTCAGCCGTCTTTTATATAATTATGTATGCGAATAGTTTTTGTCAATCACTCAATTAGCGATTCTTAACTCTCGCACACATTTTGTCATATGCTTTATTTTCTGATATATAAAGAAAATTATTAGATAACTGAATTTTTACCAACATTCACACACTTGTGTTTGATGTGCGGTGTGTTGATTAATTGCCGATGCTTACCTTTAAAGTCTGACTCATAAAAATGCATACATATAAATATATTATTATTATTATATGAGGGCTCTACGCTTTATGCATGTCGATGAACCTCTCACAAATTTCTGATTGTGTTTTGCTTTGCGGAGTTGCTGAATTTCTCTCTGCCCTTTAAAATAGTATTTTAATACTTTTTCCTTTAATAGTTTCTCTCTGCTCGAATTCTAGTAACTAGTGTTTCCACAATTTAAATTCCATCTCTGAAAAACTGTTTTTCAATTTAGATATATATATATATATATATAGATACATATATAACTTTGTTTTAATTTGTAGGGTATTCCATATTCCATATAGTTTCGCTTACATTTTTTACGCACATTAATCTAACTGACTTGAGTTGATTCACTCGGGTTTTTCTCTTTCTTAACAGTTGCTGTTGATTATGTACTATTATTATTGCTGATGGTTTATTATCAAATTTTCTATATTTAGTTATTTTCTATACTATATACATATAAATTTGGTATTCATACGTGTTTTTTTTAAGTAAAAATCGTAAATTATTGAATTTGCCTAAGGTTAGATCTCATTTTAAGCAATTCGTCATTATATAAAGTTAGCTTCACCTGGTACAATGACTAATAAATGTTTTCTTGAAACAAGTATTTCATTTGCTTATTCAAGTACTTCTTGTCACTTTGTGGTTTTCTTTTTCTAATTTAGAAGATTGTTCGAATTGCGTACTCTTATATAAAATTAACTTTGTCGATTGCAAATCGTTTTTATCACAGTGATTTATTTGTATACCATAAACGCATGAAAGTTACGTAAAAAGGCTATAATTAAATTATGGTATATATGGTATATATATTCTGGAACATCATGAACAAAATAGAATAGATTCGGCCCGAAATTGCAAATTGAATTTATAAGTTCTCATTTACCATAAACAAAAAAGATTATTTCTTTTTATCGATAGCTTATTGGGATTAAATTATATATAATAAAAATGTTAAAATCGTATTTAAGCTATGAATATTGAAAATATTACTGTCAAAGATTAATAGATCTCAGTAATATGACAGGGTATTCCCTAGTTGAGCTCTCACAATTAGACAATTTGAGCGTTTTTCGAGAAAGATTAGATTACATATTATATTAGAACCTTTATCGATAATTAGTTTTCAACGACTGTTAGATCATCAGGGTATATCTTAGTCTAGCTTTCGTGAATTGCGTCTTCTTTATTGTTAATTGCAATTTTGCAGGTGTGGGCTTCATTTATTACATTTTATTCAGTCTATTATTTGCACGAATTATACTTTGTAAGCGGCGCTTGGTTTTGCCTTGAATATTATTGCATTTTATGCTGGTCATCTCTCAACCGTTGATTTGGCACAAACTAACGGTTATTTATTTCTAGCTCAGCTCAATTTTCTTTCACTTTGTGCCAGAGACCATAAATTATGATCTGATAGTTATTAAGCTCAGCAGAAGAAGCTGAGCGCAATTGAAGCAGGCAGCCTTCAGCACATGCTGTTAACTTAATGTTGCATCATTTCCACTTTATTTCAGCATGCCACATACAACATGCCGCACAAAAAAAAAAACAACACAAACCCAACCCATGGTCATTTTGACATCCTTCTCTGTTCTACGCAGCCAACTCACATAAAATAGAAAAAATAACGGTTGTTTTATCGCCGACATATATAAATACAAACACAGATTAGAGCAAATTAATGGGTGGAAAGGCGCATCTTATATATATATATAATTATATATACACATAGTATTTGAAGCTGGCTCAAAACTATAAACTTGTTTCTTTTGGGCTCGACATTTTCCTAGCCAAGTCAGTCGTTTGGTCCACTCTTTTGTGTGAAGTTGTCTAACATTTTTTTTTTGCTCTTCTTTTGAAATTTTTCTTATAGACATAAATCTGTTTTTCACATTGCATTGTATGTTAATGTTTTTCAGTGATGTTGTATTTGAAATTAGCAATTAACTATTTGCCATTGTGTTTTTGAAATAGACATATTACTTTTCTTTTTGTTTTTTGTTTTTGTTGCAAAAGACATGCATATATAAATAAAAATAGATCAACGATAAGTATGACTAAAATGATTGATAATATTTGTGTGTGTCATAAAAAACATTAATAAGCCGCTAAATGCGTAATAAGTTTGCTGGCTGCAGGACAGTTTTATATGTGTGTTTACCAACACTGGTTGTGTCATTATTTATTTGACATTCACACAGAAACTACTTGGAGACAGACAACAAATCATAAATAAATAAAGTGCAAGAGAAACGAGTGCAAATCGGGTGTTTAACATAAGACAAACAATGCGCTTAGTTCCACAAACAACAGCAACAAAATGCCACACAATGCGCTAAGAAACAAATTACAACTACAACAAAATGTCAAGTTAACAACAATAAATGCAGCTACAACAATGCTGCCCATCATCAATGAGTTGCCAGTGGAAGACACGCCGGAAGACACCGATGATGATTACACACACAATTTTATAGCTGGCGAGGATGCGCTGCATTTGTTGAACAGCACAGCGTACAGCCTAGCGAATAGTGTGAGCAGCAGTTCCCTCAACTCCCTCGCGTCCAACTGTAGCTACAGCTCCGCCACAACGGACTGCTCCCTCAACACCATCAGCCAGAAGCCGTCCAATGCCAGCAAACACTTTGAGAACACTTACAAGCTGCTCGGCAAGCAGCTCGAGAACAATTGCCAACGGACTGCAGAGAAACTGCAGCAGTTGGATAAATCCCTCGATTCGAGTCTGGATAGCAGTTGCTGCTCCTCGATGATGTCGAACATTGTCCATGGCACGGAACCGGCACTGACACGCCTCGAACTCGAACTGGAGGCCGTTGAGCGAATGCGCATCATTGTGCAGCAGTTGAAGGTGTCGTCCAACGTGGAGACGACGGCATCGGCACCGCTGCTCGCCCTGTTGCATGACTTTG
Source organism: Drosophila dives (assembly GCA_035042365.1). Taxonomy (NCBI): domain Eukaryota; kingdom Metazoa; phylum Arthropoda; class Insecta; order Diptera; family Drosophilidae; genus Drosophila; species Drosophila dives. Next base: position 1,567,240 of record JAWNLJ010000357.1, on the reverse strand, counting down.
CCGCCAAAGGGCAGCCACAGGCGCACTCAAATACGGCCACACCTGTGCCAAGTCCCATCACGGGCGCCATTCCGTCAGATGGACCCAATTTTGAGCTGCCCCCCGAGTTACTGGACAAGGCCAACTCGTGGGAGCTCATGTATTATGCTTCCAAGAATGTCGATGGCTCGAATTGCCTGAAAGTTGTTCGCAGTTTGTTGACCAACAAAGGTAAGCCAAAACACCAATTGCAACGAATGTTTATTAAAATCAGTTATTGCCATTTATTAACTAACTGATTTTTCTTCCTTTTTGTGCAAATTAAAGAACACGAAATGCGAAACTAAAATGTGTGAAAATCTTTAAATCTGCAATAATAGCTCATTAGGGCCATTGTCATTTAAATTTAAACAAACATTTGTACAAAAAAAAAATGTTACAGATTTCTTGACACACTTAAATATGTTAATAATATATAGTGTTGGAAAATTGCTCAATAAGTGGAGTAAAAAATGTATAAACTGATTTTTGATAAGAAATATATGTAAACACAGCTTTTTTAAATATCCCACTTTATATTTTGCGCAAAACAAATGTTGTAATTTAATTTATTCAAACAAATTAAATTACAACATCCATTACATAAATTAAGAAAATTAAGAAGTTAAGATTTTACATTTTATCGAGCAGCAGTCACATAATTTTGACCTCTGCTGTTTGTTTGTTATTTCCCACTTGTCACTGAAGTGCAGAGACCCACTTTTCTTTCTGCAGACACCCCCTTGCTATTTACTTGCATTTGGTTGTGCAAAATTTGACATGTACTTGTTAAGTTATCTTATCGATTTGATTGGTATTAAATCTGCTTAGTCATCCGATTAATGTTTTCTATATAATATCAAGTTTGTTGATTTTTTTATTTGCTGTGCTTATTGCCTTTTAGCCATATTCTTTGTTGTGGTCGACGTGTGAAACAGCACGACAACCATTTTTGCCATTACTTTTTCTTTATTTCCTTTTTGCTAAAATTTCATTAATTGTTCAAATTGTTGACTTTGTGTTTGTTATTGTTCTGCCTTCGTAATAATAAATAATAAATATTTGTTGATATTTGCAAAAATCATCGTTTGTATTTTCTATTTATATATAAAAATAATTTATGCCAGTTGTTTTTTTTATAGCTTTTGGCAAGTTACTTTGAAAAACTATTAAGGGGGCCTCAAGTCACATGATATTTGCTCAGTGATATGCAGTTTTTTCTTATATTACAGGTCTTGTAAGTTTACGCTGGGTTTCTCTTAATTGCAGTTTTTGCCCTTCTCAATGTTTTGACTTGCTGGTTATAAAGACAAATGTTTAGGTACTGCATCGGTTCATTCGAAGATCTATTTGCAAAAACTTCAAAAATCCCTTTTTGTCTGGGAATCGGTTCTATTTGGCTTCGATAGCAAAAAAGGTCATTAGATGTGTAGCTTAATGATCAACTATAATTAAGAATATCTTTCCACCATTATTTAACATGCTAATAATCGACATTTCTAATAAAAAAAAAATTTGCTGACGGAAAAACTCGTTCGGTATGGGTTCCCAGGGCAGTTTGTTTAAAAAAAACTAGTGATAATTGCACACACACAGTTAAAGAAGGAGAATAATAAAAAAAAATTGCAACTGATTAGACTTACTATATTATTACAAAGTAGGCATGTTGCAGATATATTTTGTATTGAAAAGTATGAACATGAGACGCTGCAAAGCTCAGCTATTTTAAGATAAACAAACATCACATTCGTCGAAGAGTGAAGCTTAGCTATTCTAAGAAGAATAGACCACACATAGAGTCGCCCTACAAGCGCTGCAAAGCTCAGCTAGTTTAAGAATAAATATCACATGGAGTCGCACTACAAGCGACTCCGTTAAGATAAATAAACATAACATGAGGTCGCCTTACAAGCGGCTTCATATGTACTAAGGTTTAAGATTTTTGTATAAAATAAAGAAATGCTCATAAGAGCAAACAGTTCGATCCTAAACGTCGTCTCATTCAAAATTTTCCGCAGCATTTCCCGCGCATATTTAAACTTGAATTAAATTTTCTACCTGGATTTTATTTGAAAGACAGCTTCTAGGGAATTTTATTATCCACTTTGCCAGACATCCGAATACGCGGAAAATCACCCGCAAGGATGTTCGGGTCTTCCATCCATCCGAGCATGAATGGGATTTAGGATTAGTTCTAGGTACGCTGGTTCCGGTTTTCCTGCTCGCTTTTAGCATCGTGAAGCAGTAATAAAAATAAGAATACGATATAAAAAAATGATATAAGACAGTTGATTAAACAATTAGAGCTTATTCACGCGCTTCGTTAGCATTAGTATTATAATGCAGTCTCAAATATCTAAGAAACAAGATAAATTTAGAACGTCGCAAATTGAATACTCTTTTACACTATTTTATACTCTACTCCATAACAAAATAAAAAGTCTATTGACAGCAATATTTAGCTTAAAGTAATACAATTAAAAATTTTATCATGGATTAAGTTTTAGATATATTTAATGATATAAGCAGACTTATATAAAAAACAGGTGCACTATTTTGTGATAAAAAATAAATAATTTGTTAGAGTATTGTGAGCACTCAATTTCTTAATGCTGGCAATGCCGTTTAATCTCTCATTCTCTGTTAAATGAATACCAATTTAACAGAGCTGCTTTATAACAGCGCAATAACAATCTCTCTCTTTTTAATGTGGATGCCAACTTTGGTGGTGGATTCCACTACAGCAACACAAAAACTGACAGCAAATAAAATTCACTCAGCGTTCGTCGTGTATCTGCTGCTAATCTGCAAATTACACAATTCCAGTGCCAAATGTGAATGTGAAATTTAACTCAAAATATATTGTCAAAATGTAAACGAGAACTTAAAACAATTATAATGTCATATATTTTATAAACAAAATACGTAAAAAAGCAGTGGTGCGCTGTTTCTCGATACAAAATTGCAAGCAAAAAATTATAAAAACCCTCCCGTCCAGCAACAACAAAAACAGCAAAAGATTGTGGTGAGCATTGTGTATTTTTGTGAGATTGTGTGTGTGTGCGTGTGAGTCTGACTACGTTGCTCTGCTCCGTCACGAGTTTGGAGCGCCGTTAACTGCCCAGCTGACTCTATTTTGTGGTTTTACCTCAGAATTCAATTTTTCTCACAACCTTTGGACTAGACACACAGCCTTGTGGCATTTGTCTTGCATATAAGGTCTTATTGTTGCTGCTACTGCCAATAGTCAGTGAAGTGAAACGCTTGTCAAAGTTTTTTATGCAGCCAAAATCTGTTGGATATTTTCGGCATGTGAGTTTTGCCTATTTGTGCATCTATACATATATCTATGTAAATATGTGTGTACTTAAGGCTTGAATTTCCCGTTGAACCGGCCAACCCAAAAAAAAAAAACGAACAAACATTTATATTGCTCCTTTTCCTTTCACTAATCGCCTTTTACTTTTGCGCTGCTGCTGCCGCAGCTGTAGCCTGCAGCCTGCTGTGCCTCTGCTGCTCTGTTGCGTCGATGCCAATCGCATTGCTGTGGCTGCTGCTGAGCTGCTGTTAGTGTCGCTGTCAGTGTGTATGTGTGCGTCGCGCTTGCAAGAAGTGGTTTTGAATTTGAGATAGAGAGTGTCTATTTAAAGCAGAGCAGCGCGGCTCGCTCATAGCTAAAAATATATCGGAAATACTTGTTTAGAAGTTCAAAGCTGGGTCGGGTCGGTCGCAAAACCAAATATTTATTGCGCACGCTCAGCACGAAAACGTGGGTGGAAAATAATCGGGAGAGGAAGTGACAGAGAGAGAACCAAAGCAATTGTCATTCGACAGTTTTAGTTTCTCTGCTGACTTCAGACAATTCGCATTAATTTAGCAATTAAAATAATTGTTTGCCGCTTATATTGTTTTTATATTACAAATCATTTTTATATGAAGTGTAATTATTAAAAAAAAAAAAAAAAACAACTCATGTGACATATGTGGAGAGGGCAAACCACAACAGACCAACAGAAAAGGCTGCTAATTTAAAAATAACAACCACCAGAGAAAAAGTGCTCCACACACCACCCAAATAATGCAAAACAAACCAAGTGCCTTGACAGCGAATTTTACAATGAAATTGTTTATTACATAATATGCTAGCAAATAAGATTCACAAAACACAAGCAGCAACTAAAACTCAAACAAATCTAAAATAAATTCGCAGAATGCGAAAAATGCAGCGTGACTAAGGAAAGAATTAGTAATAAACGAAACAAATAAAATACTGTAAAACATGACGCACGTAAACAATGCCGCAGGACCAGCGGCAGAAAAGGAGAGAGAGAATGAGACAATGGAGATGGAGACGGAGACGGCTGCTGCCGGCAGCAGCAGTCTGCATCGATTTTTAACCACTGAGAAGAACAGCAGCAGCCGCAGCTCTCATGAAGTGAATGTGGATGCTGTTGATGCTGTGGATTCTGTTGATGCAACAACAATAGAAATGGAGGAATGTGCATTTGCTGCATGCCAATCAAAAGCAACGGGCAGTTGGCACGACGACGACTTCTTCTGCATCATAGACGATGAACTTGAATACGAAGATGAACTCGAACTCTCAGCTGCAGTAACAACAGCGGCGTCAACGGCAGCAGCGACGCCAGGGAAACAAGAATTCAGTCTGCTTGCAGCCTTTGGTTTAGCAGGAGAGCGCGAGCAGCAAAATGAGCAATTGCTCATGGAAGGTATTCTTAGGGTATTTTCAATTACGTAATGATCGGGCAGCGTTGTCAAGCTAAATGTTGATATTTTAAGCCTTTGAATTGCGCACTCTTTCCTACCCGATAAACGATAGACTTAGAAGCGATAGTTACTTATCTTTATTTATTTATATTGATTTAACATTATTTATTCCTTGTTTATATTTATTTTAAATTTTTCCTTTTTTTATCTTTTGCAGTTCTATGTGGTAACCGTGTTAGCCAGATGACTCGCGCCTACGATGACATTGAAGCCGTGACGCGTCTGCTCGAAGAGAAGGAGAAGGACTTGGAGCTGACGGTGCAAATTGGCAAGGAGCTGCTCACCCAGAATAATTCGCTCGAGGCGCGTGTCAGTGATCTGGAAACAGATCTCAAATCATCCAACGATGATCGCGCCCAGCTGCTGCACGAGCTGCACAAGAAGAACGAACTGATTTCGGTGCTAACCAACGATGCAGACGATGGTGCCGATTTGGGTAAGTGAAACCAAATGCAATTGGGGGAAAAAATTAATTCAACTGTAAAATTTTCCGTACTTAACCACCTATATACGAATATTAATGATAAACCCCTCCTAAAAATTAGATACGCCCACGATGTCCAAATCGATAACGCTGGATCTGCTGCAGAAGAAGGTAAACACTCTGCTGGATGAGAACAAATCGCTCAAGTGCGAGGCCACCCAACTGGCCCACGAGACCGATGAGGTGGAGGAGCATGAACGGCGACTGATGGCGGACATCAGTGCGCAGCTGAGCGATGCCAATTCACAGTATGACAACATCAGTCTGGAGTTGGAGCGACAACGCGAAGAGAATCGCCTGCAGCACGAACAGATTATCAGTTTGACGGCTCGTCTGGCGGAGGCTGAGATGCGGCTGCATCAGTTGACGCAGGACAACGATGAACATCTATCGCTGCTGCACGTCACCAAGGAGAATCAGAATGCACTCGCCCTCGAGCTGGTGGAGTTCAAGCAGCGCTACGAGGAGGTGCTGGCACTGCTCCACTCCGCTCAGGATCAGCTGAAGCAGCAGAGGAAACGCACACAGCCCCAGGCACGCAGCTCCTTCCTCGGTGGCCTGGGCACAAATGGTGCAGCGGCTTGCGTTGCCATCGAATCGTTGCAATCGGAGCTGATGGAGTCATCGCTGTACTCGGAGAACAGCCTCGACTCGGGCATTTCGGGTGATAGCCAACGCTGTGCGGATCGCATTGGACGCATGATGTCCCACCTGCCGCAGTTACCAGGTGGTGCCAACATGATGTCAGCCAGTAGCATCTATGGTCCGCCGCCATATAAGCGTGCCTTTGAAACGGTGCGCTGTGCCACCAAGGGTGGCAACTACATGGACAGTGGCAACGTCTCGATGACCCAACTGGGCGCCATGTCCATGAGCAGTGCCTCCGGTCCGCGCATGGCCTCGATGGCGTATCCAGCTGGCTCGTATTATCGTGGCGCCAGCGGCGGCAGCAGCCAATCCCTCGGTCTCAAGACGCTATCAAACGAGAGTCTGAACTCGGCGCAATCGGACGACGTTTATCCGGCACAGCCACCTGGTGTGCCTGGTGCACCAGGTGCCAAGGAGCTGGAGGCGGCACTCAAGCGATTGACGCCTGCCGAGGTCCTGGCCCGCCGTGCCATGCTCTCCTATGCACCCATCGGCACCTACAACTACGATGAGCCTCAGCAGACACGTGGTTTGGGAATGGGTGCAGCGGCTGGCTTGGGTTTGCCGCTGGGCGTGCGTACGCCGGACAGCATTATGTCGGTGGGTTCGACGGGCTCGTCGGGCATGACGGGGACGACGGCGCATCAGTGGCGTCTGCCCGAGAAATTGCAGATTGTGAAGCCCATGGAGGGATCACAGACGCTGCATCATTGGTCGCGCCTGGCGACGCCAACGCTCAGCGGCCTGCTCGATGAGCGACCCGGTGTCACAATTCGTGGCGGACGTGGCCTCGACGATCTGGGCATGCAGGTGTACACGCTATCCGACGTCGAGGAAGATGTCAGCGAGGAACTGGGTCTGGGCAAGCAATTCGAAGCGCCCGGATGCACCTATACCTACACAAACAGCATGGTCATGCATCCCGACGATGGCTTCGTCAACGATCTGTCCTTCCTCTCCCAGTCACAGATGTCCTCGCGCATGGCCTCCACCTCAACATCAAGGCAACCAAGGTAGGTCTGAAAGATCCATTTAAAATATTGTTTATATTAATCTTCGTTTCACAGTTGTCCTGCGACGCCACGCGCTGGAATGTCCCGGAAGAACTCCTGCTCCACGTTCTCGGTGAATCTTGGACTCGCTGGCATGCTGAATGAGCGCGGCATCAAGGCGGTTACGCCCAGTGCCCTCAACACGCCCGCCGGTCCCAACTATTCACCGACAGTGACGCCCTGCAACAGTCCCGAGGGCTCCCCGCCACGTGCTCAATCCCCCGAGCCACTGTTTGGTCTGCTCACGTCTGGTGCGGATTTGATACGGCGTAAATTAGTGGGGCCCAGTGATCAGCAGTTGCAGCGGACGCTGACCAAGCAGCAGCATCAGCAGAAGGTGATGTTGTCCCAGCTGGAGCGACGAGCGCTGCGCTCGCTCAACCTGATCGAGAAAGTGGAGAGCATCGGACTGGAGAACATTATCAGTGCACATCGTGGACGTGGCGGCGGCATCGCCAATCGGAGCAGTTCTCCCCTCTCCCAGCTGAGCAGCTGTGCCTCCTCATCCGCCGACAGTTTGCAGAGCCTGCACACGAGCAGCAACAGCATTGTGGATGACATTCACTTTGATCGCGCACAAATTAAGGGCGTACTCCATCGTGGCCTCAAATCCCCAGCTGCAGGAGGAGGTCGAGGTGGAGGAGGAGCCGTCGCTGCAGTCAGCAACAGCAGTGCAACCAGCAGCGCCTACAACAGCGAGGATAGCGATGATCAGGGCATTGTGATGAAACTCAAGCCGAAGACAACAACGAAAGTGGTGTCCAAGGCGGCAGCAGGAGCAGCAACAGCTGGAGCCGGTGCCTCATCCTCAGTTGCAAATGGTGCGAGCGAAACGCGCTTGAAGCAAATGCAGCGACAAAAGTCGCGACGTAATTTAAAGAATGGCATCGCCGCACAGCGACCAGATCTGGGCACCATTGCTGGCGCGGGCAGCGGAGCAGCAGCTGGCCGTGTGCGTCCCGATCTGGGTAAAGTGGCAACGGACAACAGGAGCAGCAGCAGTGCAACAGCTGCCGCCAAGATGAGCAGCGATAATGAGTCAAAGGCGGCAGCGCCGAGCATTACGCAGAGTTTTGTGGGTTCCGTTAGTTCCTTGTTGTTTGGTCGCAAGGGCGGCTGGCTGTAAGCGTAACACACACACACACAACAACACACACCCACACTACCACATAGGCGAGGGAACTCTTTAAAGTTTAGTGATTCATTGAAGCAAACAAAGCAAACAAAGCAGAAAAAAAAAGCAAAGCCGCCAGCAAACAAATCAGCCTTAAGCGATATACTATTTTTATTTAGTTCTACATTATATATACATATATACACTATATACCATATAGAAGCTGGAGAAACAGTAAAGAAAGAAAAAATGGGGTATTCCGTTGTTAGTCACCGCCTCGCTGCCGTCGCCAATTTAAGCACGTATTTTTTTCTCGTATATTTTGTGTCGACGACGATGTTGTGCAACACTGGCCTGGCCAAGCGAACGCCAGACCAACCGCCCGCCCGCCCGCCTGACTTAGTGTTTGTAGCTGTGATTTGTAAATACTTGTAGTAAAATGTTTAAATTTAGTAGTTATTATTAATGAAATATTTACTTGGATTTTTCTTTGCTTTTGCAACGGCGGCAACCAGCGCAGAAACAGTTGGTGTGAAAATTACAGTTCCAAGGCAGCAGCAGCTATTTTTTATTTTGATTTTAATTTTAATTTACTTAAACAAACAATGTACTATTACTTTAATTTTCTGCCAATTTTGTATTTATTTCCCATATATATGTGTGTTTACGAATTCATTTTGATTTTTACTCTTCATTCAGAAGCGAAGAAGCGGAATGTATATAAGATAAATAACTGAAGATTTATTGGTGGATTTGCAAAAGGGTACATATATTTTTTTACACATTGTATATATCGTTTACGTTTTTGCTTTCCACACACAAGCACACCTGCGTATATATCACAAATTGAGGAAACTTTTAACTCCTTGCATTATATATTCTAAAAAACGCTTTTGTGTTTTTTCTTTCGGTGCTCAGCCATACAAAAAGAAGGAATATAATATCTGATTTGTTTCTAGTCTCTACTTACTCGGCTCGGCACTCATTTGGCTATGTGACCCATATATTTTGTTCAATGCATAGCTCCTAAATAGAGTGCACTGAACCAAATTCAATATACATTTACTAAGAATCTATTTTTTAATTTGCTTCGACAAAAACATAAGAAAAACCTAATATCCCATTTACATTTGGCTGTTGGTTTGCAGTACTGTTAACTAACAGAGCACAGCTCGCAACACATGTTACCAAATCACCGTTAGCTAACAGCGTCTGCATTCTCTCAACGTGCTTCTCAAACGAAACGTGCGCAATTATTAAAGGCAAAAATAAAACAAAAAATAATACAGATGTAATAGCATTTTTTTTTTTTTGATTATTAGACATCTTTGAATTTGAAGACACATACATATATCACTATCGAAATCAATACTATAAAATCAAGAGCAACATATATTGACGAAATTGTACACGCTTTGGGAATTTAGGTTTACAGTATGTAATAAGTAATTATGTACGCAAGAAAGAAAAAAAAATCAGGCATCATGCTAATCGAGTGTGTGCCCCTCTGAAACAAAACAAATGTAAAAGTTATTAGTTGTAATTATTATCAATACATATATTTATTTACGTATGCAACAAATAAAGAGAACATCGTTAAATTCTAATAAATGTTTTGTAGTTCTCAATTTGAAAAATGCTAAGGGCAGGCTGAAGATATCTCCACAATCGTTATGAGCGAAATACGCACTGGTTCCTCGTATAAGAGTTGATAACTGTGCATCAAAGAGCGGGACTTATATTTTGGAGACTTGTGGAAAGGAATGACTGATTTAGCTGCGGTCTTAATGACGGGATTTAGTTAGTGTGCTTTAGCTGTGGTGATCGGTTGTGTTCCCCGCGACACTTCCTTTTTTTTTAAAGTTATCCCGTTGGCTACACTAAGCAAGTATTACGCAATTGTGCATTTAATACAAAATGTTTAATTTTTTATATATAGTTTTTATTTCATTGTAATGACTAACATTTTAAAAAATTACAATTCAATATTGGATAAATTAATTGTAAGCATTTAATTGTTTAATTTCTGCTTTATCCTCTCTATAATTTGTTAAATTTGTTATATAAGGTTTTTTTCATTTTGTTTCATGTTCATTTTTCCAATTTTCTTCAGTTTTTGTTTTTTTTTGTTCCTATTTATATACATATATGTATATTTATATATAATTGCTGTCTTGTATTGTGTTTGTATTGCAACTGCTGCATATATATTTAATTTAAATGTATGTAGTCATTAATGTAAAAATTTATATGCACTGTAGTTATTGAATAATGTATATATTGTATATGCTTTAATGATAATAATAATAATTAGATTTATATAAATAGTTATCCAGCTGAGCTTAGTATTTTACAGAGAAATAAGAAAAAAACGTATTTATAGGAGCATTACCATTATTCCATCATTAAGCACATAAAAGAAAATTGGCAATATAAAATCCGAGTAGTTCACAGCAGCAGTAAGCGATGGTAAAAAATAACATTAGATCGGTAATTGGTAATCGGCAATCGGCTTAAGATAGTTGCTAGGTTCATTTTCTTTTTGTTTTGTTTTATGCATTATTGTAGCTACGTCTCTCTCTCTCTCTCTCTTCTACTAACGATCAATCGGTGAATCAAAGGATGGGCGCAGCTAAAAGAACTAAACGTGCGTTTTAAGTACATTTTTCTTCGCTTTACAGCGTTTAGTTATATAAGCAGATTCTGCATGAGCTCTCTCGCTCTCTCCAACTCTTTCCGAATGCATAATGTAAAGCTTTTTACAACTCTTATAACATTTACCAACACTGAGTTTTATATGTTATTTAACTTATTGTTTTTGTGTTTGTTTCTCAATTTCTTGTTAATTTTTCTTTTGGCTATATACTTGACAGAGTTTTGTTTGTTGTGGTAGATAATCTACTATTATTATTATTACTGTTATGCCCTATGCTACAACCATTTTATGGGGTATGCGTGAGGCGTGAGGTTTTTCTTTTTCTTTTTTTTTTTTAAATAAAATGTGAATTGTCTTGTTTTTTTCTTCTTTTTTTTTTTGAAAATACAAATGAAATAAATTACATTAATTAATACATACAATAAATACAATTGATGCCAAATAGGTGACTGCGAGAATTTTGGTATAAATAATAACTGGGCTACAATTTTGTTTTCTCAACTATAGCTTTTCTTTTAACATGTTATTTGCAATTGTACAGTTTGTGGAGATTTTATAGTTTTACAGTTTTGTTTGCTTTGCGTGTTTGGTTGTTTTTGTAGCCTTTTTTATTTTATGTTTTTAGTTTTGTTTGTTAGTTTTTTGTTTTTTTTGTTGAAAAAATGAACACTTTTTATCTGGTGGGAATATACATATGGTTTTGGAAATCTATTGCACAGAACATGAATTTTTGTGTAGACTTTTGTGCTTTAGCCGCGCCTTCGGCTTGTATTTCTCCAAAAAAGACAGCTGCTTGGCATTGATGGCGCCGCGTCGTTTACTAAATGATAAAATAGAAGAAGAAAATTCAGATGAGTATAAGAGAGATAAATGAGTAAGCATACATATCGACAAAAAAACTGCATAAAAACTATGCTCGCTCAGCTGTGCCTCGTGTGGTGAGAGCGACTGAGGCGAACCGAACGCAAAGCGTTGAGAATTTTACAGACCTCGTGCGCCGAGCTAGTTGGCAGCGCTTCTAGTAGAAGAGCGAGCAGATCACTTAATGGATATGCATGCATCGGCCAAAACTATCAAAGGTATAAAACATCGTCACGAAATTTCTCTTATAATTCTGTTAACTCACTGTTAAGCTATGTGGCTTTTTTTTTAACACAAATTAAGGAATTTGATTTTACGATATCCACAAAACAGGCGGCAAGTGCAATATTTTTATTGATCTTTGTAGAGCTTTGAATATTTGACGCTAACATCAATACTATATTCTTGGCTAAATTGACTCTCGATTTTCGATGTTGCAACGTAGCTTTAGTTTTAAATTGTGATCAGATTATATTTTACTTCTTAATAACACATTTCAGCTATTGTTGTTTTGGCAAGCTTGGTGGTTCTGATCTGGATGCAACCTGTTCTGAATTATACTCACTCTCTAATCATTTCAACAGCCGCTTCATATTTCAAGCCTAATTCGATGAGTGCAAGTGCAACCAAAACGGGGGCACGTCCCAAGCCAGCGACACAGTGTACGGCAACGCAAGCCTCCGAATTCTGTTGGTATCTGCGAAAAAAGACAGAGGCACAAATAAAATATATATATGCATATTTATGGAGATATCGAACAAGAGAGATATAGATATATATAGACATAAGATTTAATACTACTTGTGAATATTTGTTGTATTTAGGAGGCGGGTTTTGGTAGGTAGGTTTACAAAGCATTTTTGATTTTGTATTTTGTATTTAATTTTTTTTTTTGTATTTCTGTTGTCTACGCTTACCGACAAGTTTCATTATCAAGAAATGCAGTATTATTAAAAATTGCTGCTGCCTCGCTTGTAAGGGGCATTGTATCTCTATCTGTATCTTGAGCTGTTGTTGTTGCTGTTGCTGCGGCCGAGAGACTGGCTCGGGTTGTCGCTGCGGCTGCTGTCAATGAAGCCGTTTTTGGTATGTGTCTGAGCGAAAATCGCTTGTGTTTGTTGTTGTTGTTTTTGTAGTAGGATAGTGTGGCGCTTGTGGACTTTCTAAAACTAGCCAGCGTTTATAATTGTTGTTGTTGTTGTTGCACACACAAACGATGGAAACGAAACGAAGAAACGAAGAGAGGAAGGAAGTAGGTATAAAAAACATACTCATCCGAAATAACAACCAAGTTTTCTTCAGTGAGGCGAAAAAAAATTACAATAAAAAACTAGGCGAGATCTAGTCAAAGAAAATAAATAAAATCCGGAAAGGGTATAGAATGGAGTGTGTCTGTTTGTGTGTGTGTGTGTTTATATACAGCAAACTAAAGTATTTACATGGAAAACTGATAAATTCCAATGTGTAAATTAATTTTCACAGATTTAGCAAAAAAGCTCAAGCGTGAAGCACTACGGATTATGATGAGCATGAAAATTGACTATGTGTTTTTTAAATAATTTATTATTGGGCAAGGCTTGAAATGAGTTTTAAGGCGCAGCACTTGGAATGTTGTTAGCATTTTGGGGTTAGGATTGGTGTTTCTTATTATTATGTTCGATCTTATTTTATCTGTGTACAAAGCAACAAATAATACTAATTAAATTGATCAAAATCAACTTTTGGTATTGCTTATATATGAGTTAAAACTTTAAATTTGTTTAAATTTTAACAAAAGTTCTTTGGCACTATTTAAGTGAATCATTTTATATGTTATTTGATGTTTATTTACTATAAATGCAACTGTGCCTGACACAGATCACATTAATAATAAAGTTTCAAGTTTTAAAATCGTCCGGTATACATTTTAAAATTGTGCAAGAAAGAATTCTAAGAAATTTCTTTGATTAGTTTTGATATAAATTTTATTTATTCGCCCTTAATGGCATTCTGTATTATCTTTCCAATTGTGTATATTATAGTTCAAATTAATCAATTTGTATCGATATTCTCGATGAGGTTGAAATCATAAAAAATAAAACAATTGTTTAATCTAAACTAATTCTGTTAAATGACTCCTTCTGCACAGTCTGGCAACACTGGACGATCCCTGCTAACGTTCACTACCTGCCTGTTATGAAACACCACGCTGGCATTAATTTTTATATTTATTTATCGTAACAAATTATAAATGCTTTTCTCAAATGGAGTTTAATTAGTTAAATTTAGAAAATTCATAAATATATATGCAAATTTCTATAACATACAAATTTGTCAGCAAATCACAATTTGTTAAATGAAATAAAATATACTTTATACAAATATTAATATGATTTTCATCGAATGAAATTTGGAGTATTAAAAGAAAGGCAAAGAAAGGAGAAGAGATATTTAGAGTTGGAGCTTGGGTATATTTTACTTACTTATCCTTGAGAACCTCAAACCACTCGTCAACGACTTGTTGCGGAGGAAAGGTGCCGTCGTCGAACGCCAGATCCTTGACTGTTATTCCCTGAGCCTCCAGCTCATCCGTATTGTAGCTGGGCTCGCAAACACGCACCACAGTGTTAACATTGTTCTTTTTAAGCTCCTATAAATATGTAATAAAATTTCAAATTGAAATAATAGGCAGATATTTTTGGGGAAGGGCAAACACTCACCAATATATAGTGGTTAATTGTTATGTCTGATGGGCGATCGGTGATTAGGAACTTCATGTCCTTATACTCGATGAGGGCTGGAGCTGGGCGCAGATCTTTTTGACGCATTTTGTTGGTTAGCTTAATACTATTATTAACTTTACAAATCAGTTAAAATGTACGTTGTAACTTGTATAATTACTAAATGGATGAATTTCTTTTACAATATTTATATTTATCTTCAGTTTTCTATGTTTACAAAATTGAATTGATTTGACTTTTGGGAAGTTACTCGATTTTATTTGTAGACGAAAAATTCAGCGTTTGTGGTTTAGATGTAGATTTTTATCTTTTGTTTTTAAAAAATGTAAAAAATATATATAAATATAATTGTAGGCTTAAAATGTCTACACCAAAACACACTCACACAAAACTAATCAATGCCTTTTAAGTATAAACAAATAAATTTCAATAATTAAGTACAATTTTTTGTTGTTTTTTTTTTTGTTGGGTTATCCCTCCTAGTTCTTATCACACAAAATTTACGAATTTTCTGTGTCTTCTCAGCCGAAAAGAAAAAGAAGACCGTCGCCTATATAAAAAATATCCCTGTTACACGAATCTAGCAATTTTAAATTATTTCGAGTGAAGTTGTTGTTTCCCCTCTCCTGTCCTCGTCACTTCTAATAAAAACTTGCTGTTTTGATGTTTTTCAACGCTGTTTCGATGTGGCTGCCTTTACGTTGAAATTATTCCTTTCGTGGTATGAACTCCGTTCATCCAGACCTATATCTTTTGTTGCTTTCGTTATTTCCTCTCCACTCTCCTCTATGTGCTTTCCCGTCGGCTTCTTCCACGTCTACGTTTCAAATCTGATTTGTGTCCTTCCTCGTCTTCCGGCGAGCTGACCGCTTTTTCTCAGGCTATGACGGCCTTTTCACGTTTTGATTACCTGCAAAAAAAGGAAACTGATTAATGCCTAAGTAAAGTTTTTGATTTATATATATACCTCTTAAATTTTATATCGAAACACTATCATATATAATATAATAATACAAACCGACTTTTGGCAGGATTATTTAAAAAATAAACTTTATCAACGATATCTTTTAACGATACCATATTTGTCTGGCTTTCAACAATTCAACTCGAACTGTTTAATTAAAAAGACTTTATGGCTACTATCGACTTGGTCAGTTAGTAGCAGAATTTATAGATTAGCCCTCATTTCTTTCCATTAGACATAGTACTAATGAAAATAACATTTGTCTGCGTTGCACGCAACGAAAAAGTGACATTTGAGGTTCTATCAACATTCGACTCGACCCATTAATAGTTTCTATTTAATTAGCTCACAAGCTCAACTAGCAAATACCCTAAGCCAACTTATTAAATATGCTGAAGCTTTAAAAACTATTTGTCAATTGTAAGCCGTTAATTTTGGGAGTATTTCTTTTACAAACTTTATGAAATTCCTAAAGCTAATAAGAAAGATATATCAGACAAATTATGTTATTGTTTGCTATCAGTAATCGGTACTTATCGATTGTCGGCAATTATCGATAAGAAAGTAACTAATACTCTACAGCCAGGTATTAATCCTCGGCAAACTATATATGGCTTATGGGATTGGAGGTGCCTGCTTTTCTGATTGCTCCGTTCTGAACTGTTTATTATACTCATTTCCAAATGGTTTGAGGCAGATGGCATACCAAAGGTGAACACAGTTCATTTTGGGCCAGCAATGACCTTTGGCCATAACCACCCCAAAGTTGGCCACACGTGTTACACATTCAGTTGGAAATATATGGTAATTTATATATAGAGCCTTGACTTGTGTAACTTTTGGCACTCGATTTAATTGCCGTTGTTTGGTTTCTTTCTTTATTTGGTTTTTTTGTTTTGTTTGTTTTTAGCTTACTTTTTATTTGTGCTGTGCCTGGCAGTATTCTGCACTGTCTAGATGAAACTCCATAGATGTGGGAACAGGTCTAACCAACTGAAAATAGAATGAGAAAAAGATATATTATATATAGCAATTAAATAGCAAATAACAATATAATAACCATATTGAGACAAATATTTATGTAAATGATAACATATTGTTTTGGCAATATTTTAAAATATAAATATATTCTCATGACAAAAGTACATTTTTGTAATTCATTTTCTGTTTTGAAGAAAAACATATATAATGTCTTCAAATACAGACACAACAAATTATTATTTTATGGTATATAGTATATAGAAACGGCAACACATATTTTACAGATAAGTATAGATGCCTGTGTGTGTATGTCTGTCAAAAATATTTGGATAATATCTTAAGCAAATATTTGTGTCTGGGCTTGTCGGTGTGCAGCCATTAAATAAAGCGACACAAACAGTTCAATTTTGTTAAATTTCTTTTCTTTGTTTTTGTTGTTTCGTTTTTTGGCATAATGTTGATAGATAAATGAATCGTGCTGTACACAAAATTGTATAAATTTACTACCAGCAACTTTGAGCATTCAGCTGTAAACGTTAAACAAATTAACAAGCATTTGAAAATTTTATAGCTATATAAATTTTTTTATTTTTTTTTTTCTATTTTACACATATGTTTATTGTACTGAGCAGTCAGTATTAATAAAAATCTGTATTTATTTCTGTGAATTGGTTTAGTCACAACACTATTCTATCACTTTGTTATACTTCGAGCGCATTTTAATCATAGAATCACGAGATTGTTGATGATGATATCAGTTGTTTTTCTTGTCTATTTCTTCGGGGTTTTACTTGACTTATGCAATTGATTTGATTTTGTTTTGCGTCTTTGCAATACTGAGAAAAACACACTAACTCAAACACACACACACCCACACAAAAATAATTATATTATATTAGGAAATATATATTTACATATGGAATATAGATAGTGGGACTCTGATTAAATTGCACATGTATTTACACAGTTAACTGTTAGTAGGAATCTTAATCGCCTGTAATGCGACGTGATAAGATCTCGATTAGATATCGACAGGTGTCAATTCGAAGACGCTGATCGATTACAACACTGAGCAGACACCAAATGCTGCGTGATGAGCACTCTTTCATCTTTTGCTATCGACTGAACGAACATTGTCGCCATTAGCCAACTCAGGGCAAGCAACAGCACAAAAAAAACTTACTGTGAGAGCACGCGAGAGAAAGAGAGAGCAGCAGACGTGATGTGACGCACAACTCGATGGAACGACTGAATAACTGAACGAACAACTAAACGAACGAGTTCTCGCTTTATTTATTTTGTTTACTCTCTCATCCATGAATTTCTTCTCTTTGCCTCTCCGCTCGCAGTGACGCACATTTCTACTCTCGCTCATCGGTAGAATATGGACAAATATACATATATATGTGTGTATATACAGTTGCGGTCAAAAAATTACAGTAATCATAATATGTAAAAAAAAAAGTTACTTAAAATATATTATATTTTTTATGTAGATACGCTATACAAATTTCACCAGTTTTACTATTATTAGCTTAAATAGCTGAGAGCAAGATAAACCAAATGAATAGTTTTAATACCAAAAAATGAGTGTTTGGAGATATGGTGAAATAATCAAATGAATCAAAGAAACTAGTTAAATATTGCAGGAGCACTACTATTATTTTGAATTATATTTATATTTCAAATCAATTTTTTGTGATTCTGGCGCTTATGACATCTGTTCTAAGCAGACGAAATACATCTCATAAATTGATTTAATTGCTGTCAGCGTTTATTTATCAATTAGACTTTAAGTGCTCATCAAATTCAATCAAATAAGGAAGCTGGCAATAAACTTTTAGATTAACTCGACAGATAAGCGTAAATTACAATTGGCAATTCAAGAATTCAAACCAATTTAAGTATAACTTGCTTTTTGCAATAAAAAGAGAGTGATAGAAATAACAACGGAGATCAGTTTCTTCAAGTGAGAGCCACAGAGAGGGAAAGAGAGCACTTTAGAGACCGGTCTTTGTTTTCGAAATGTTTTTATTTTTGGATATTTTCATTTTGAGTTGGTACATTTTCCATTAAGAATCTAAAAATAAAGTTACATAAGTATGCAAAGACACGCGGACAACTGCTAGAACTAATACAAAATAAAGTATATATTGTACATATTATGTAATATTAGGGCTGCTCCATTTCTCAATATCTATAAATTAAGATCTTAAATGTTACCATAAATATAAAACTTGCGAGGAAGTGAAAAAAAGTAGTTGAGAAGCAACTTTCGAGCCAAGGCCAATTTTTGTTATTTAAGAATAAATAACAAACCAACTTGCGCCATTTATATTATATACAATTAATAACTGTGGCGCACACGACAATAAAAATAAAAATAAGCCAACAAGGTCATCAGTCGGACCGCAAAACAGTTGCAAATGTATCCAATGATGGAAATGGGAATGGGTAATATGGAAATGCTGCTCAAATTGAAACCAGTTCAGCAAAACTAGATTGCTTGCTTCTTATGTAACAGGTACACCATATAAAAATATATATGTATATTTATATGTATATATATATAGATAATAACTTGCACTTGTAGTGATGAAAGCTGTAATTTATATTACATTATTCCGGTTAGCCACACTCAGGCCTCTCATTCACTGCTCAACCCATCCACCTCCACCACCCACCACATCTCAATAAAAGGCCCCATGCCACGCTTCGCTGCATCTGGTTTATCATAGAGGAAGGTTCAGGGGGGGCCTTATATGTTTGATATCATGTACAAGAATACGAATGCATATTAGATAGGTGCTATATTTGTGTTCTTTATGAGATAAAGATTTGTTTCCCTAAAATATTGCAGCTTCATCTGACTATTTCGCTCTTGTAATATTGGAGCACTTTTCTCAAAAAAAAAAAAAAAATAGGAAGATTTAGTTGCTGATTATACCTAGTTTAACTAGCTAACATCCTATTCAAAAACTCTTCTTAACCATAAAAAGTACCTGATTATGTTGTTTAATTTTTCTCTGTTATCAATTTCCGATAGCAGTAAAGTCCACAATCTTATAATTAAAGACGTCCGCTTGATTATTAAATATAAATTGATACTAATTCTATATATATCAATTTCATCGATATAACTTAAGAGACTCAAGAGAAGATCGTGTCACAGACGTCTAATAATCTTACACTCGAATCGATATTAAAATTGTATATATATGTTTCTGCTTCAGTCATCGCAGAAAAACTTTAATGTATGCGGTTTTTACAATTGCATTTCACATGTCTATTTATTATTATTATTCCCAGTTTTAATTAAACAGATTTTCGCGCAGTCAGTTTACACGACAAGCATTATGTCTGGTCGCTGTCTGGGTCTGTGTCTGAGTCTGGAGTTTGTTTAAGTGTTTGCCCAGTTTATAATGGACGCGTGTATATATATCAAATGACAGCCGGATTCAATTTCATCCCAGCCATGTTAAATTTGTTTATACAGTTTTTTAAGTGGTATACAAAAAATGCAGCAGAGGAGGGGTTGATTCCGATTGTGAATTTTCATATAATTTTAATTTAATTTTTTTTTTGCAAATTTTGACACATATATATATATATATATATATAGAGGTGCCTTGAACCCGGCTAATGCTCGTCATTGTTAATATCCAGACATTGAATTCACTTAATGCTTATCCCTGCACATTTATTTTCTTATTTTTTAAGTAGACAATATTACCTCCTCAACATTTTTCTTGGGTTCCTGCTTGGCTGTGTTGCCTTTGTCTCTCTTTTGTGGTTGTTGTTGTTGTTGTTGCTATTGCTGTATGTTTGTATGTTTGTGTGTCTACCAGCGACATGTTTCACAATGGCATTGACTTGTCTGGCCCGAGTGCAATCAACTTTGGCTCTGCCCAACCTTATCCTCCATTTCTAGTTCAGTCAAAGCATTATTCTAAACATTTCGCACTTCACTCTCGTCTTCTCGCACCTCCCTCATTTTTAATTTTTAAGCTTCCTGCTTTCGCAATTTGAAAAACAAGTTCGCTTATCGTTTGTTCATATGAAAATCTCTTGAATGCA
This sequence comes from Drosophila dives, assembly GCA_035042365.1. Classification (NCBI taxonomy): domain Eukaryota; kingdom Metazoa; phylum Arthropoda; class Insecta; order Diptera; family Drosophilidae; genus Drosophila; species Drosophila dives. The sequence continues at coordinate 1,546,877 of JAWNLJ010000357.1, read as the reverse complement.
TAGCCCAATTTTAATTTTCAGCCAAAATCTCGAAAATTTGATATTATTATTTATAACTTAAGATTAGATAAGTTAACGGAGTGTGGCTAGAAAACAACCTGTGCAGTATTATATAAGGAAAAAATGTATTCGTCACAACCTTAACTGATTGTGGTTTGACTTCTATTAAAAAAAAATTACAATGCTATTTGTTCGCTTGTTACACAAACCAAAATTGGCAAACAAAGTTCAGAGTTGAGTGTGGTAAAAACAACAACACAAATTAGCCATGGCATTAGTATATATATATATGTATATATAATTATGTATATGGAGCACTGAGTAAATAGAACACATAAACCCACAACTAGGACGGTTATTGCGCTAAAAGCTAAACGAGTCTGCTCCAAATTATCGATTTTACAACATTCGCATAGTTGGCTGAAAAGGAGGCGGAGAGTAGAGGGGACGATGTGCAGCAAAGTTGAGCATGGAAATTATTGTTGTACTTGGGAACGAAAACATTTCTGCGACATACAGCAGCAAAAGACGAGGGTCGCCAAACAACAATTTCAAAAATGTATTTAATTTAACAAACTGTCAATGGTTAAGTATGTTACACTTGAGAATCCCAGTAGAATGTAAACTTATTGAAGACACTTTTAAATAAAAAAAATATACTCGTACACAAATAAAATATATCAAATATATATCAACAACATAATTTGCGTTGCTCTTTAAATATTTTGCTTTCAAATTGATACTTTTAATTAAGCCATACTTTAGTAATTATCTTGGTAGTTGTTCTTTAACTATTGAACTCTCATCTTTTATATTTGAAGTGCACTTTTAAAATGGTTTGTTGCCTGCTGATAAGTCTTGTTTGTATATGTTTTTATTTGTTTGTCTTTTGTTTTGTCGTCAAGCGGCAACAATAATTTTCAATGACGTCTTTTTAAGCCGGCAAATGCGTCAGCTTTATCGCTTTATCGCAAGGAAACAAACATTGTATGTGTGTTCGTGTATGTGTGTAAGTGTATGTAAACAAATGTATGACTGATTGTTTCAATATTGTGTGTGTGTGTGTGTGTGTGTGCAGCAAGAAAGTTGAGTCAGGGGTCGTTTGTCTCGAAGACAATGTACAATTATCAATCAAACAATGATTTCCAGTACTGATGCAATGCACATGCACATTCCACTCAGGCCATGCACAGGAGAGAACCAGTTACAAGGTTATCCAGTCAAAAAATTGTCGTTGACGTTGAATATTTTGTTGTTGTTGTTGTCGCTTTGTTGGGGAGCCAACCACAACATTTGCTGAACTATATTTAGACTTGTCTGCTTGGTGGTTATTAGTGCTCTCTTCCCAGCTCTTTGTTTTTCTCTTTCTTTCTCTATTTACAGCAACTAACGGCTTCCAACGACTGACGACTGACGTTGTAAGTGTATTGCATGTTTTGGTCGTTTTCGTCCCTTTCTATATTTAGCCATGACAACATATACATTTTATCCACTGATGAAATTCGCACGCCTTGCAAAAACGTGACAATAGCAAAAAAAATACACATGTATTTGTAAGAAGTGTGTGGGTGCATCAATTGAGCACGGCTTGCTATTTATTGAATAAATTACAGTTACTATTTCATCAGAAAATTCATTCACAAAAAATATGTTTCCTTAATTAAAAATTTAAACTGTAATTGTCTATTGAAATGAGTTAAGTGCTTGCCTTAAGCATCTAAGAATATTCCACTTAATTTGAACAATATTTCTTAATCTTATCTGTCACACACACATAGATAAGTATCTATCTGCACACAAACAGTAAATATAGCTGCCTTAAGTGACAATTTACAACTACCAAAAAATAAATTTTACAACTTATTCAAACTTAATAAACTGTAAATGTGTGTGTGTAAATAAACATACTAGAACATACTCACATACAGCTTAACATATGTATGTGTGTATGTAGACATTTTTGTGTTTGTCTAATTTGAAAGTGGCCCAAGGCGCATAACGAAACAAGAAACAAGAGCAACCAAATAAAAGAAAACGGTTGATTGGGAACGCTGTTGGATCCCGTGCTTTTCATATATATTTACTGTTTGTGTCTTTTATCAAGAATATATAGTATAACAAAATGAAACAACTGAATCTACTGAATACGGTACAATATCATTGAACTTGTTCAAGGACAGAGACAGACAAAAACAGAACGGAAAGTGAAAAAATACTGTGCTAATGGGCGCAGTTGAATTGAATTAACTGTGCTTTACCACATCACAGCTTTTTCAGCTGTTGCGTTCGCTCTTTCGAAGTTAATAGCGCGGAATTAACAGGTATGCATGTTAATATTGTAAATGTGAATATATTATTCATATGCACATTTATATTAATGATGTATTTTACAGTTATGCATCTGTTGTTAATGTGACTGCTGCTGTTTTGTTTTTTTCTTATTTTGTTTGTGTGCGCATTGACGCAAATGACAAGTAAAATATATCGAGTACTTTGCGACGAATTTTTAACTGAGTGAATGTGTGTGTCGGGCTGTGTGATGGAGACAAGACAAAAACAAACGAAAATAATATACATATGGACATGTATGCTGTTGATAGAGAACAGCGCCACCTACCGGTCAAAAGTGCTCCTCATAATAATAAATAATACAAAAAATCTTTTGCTCTTTGCGTACAAGATGCGTTTCGCGTCAGAATAAAATTCAACTGATTCGATTCTCATATTTTTTTGTATCTTTGTGAATCTCTGTTTTTTCTTTTTGCGTCGCGTTTTTCAGTTTGTGCAGTTTGACGTGATATGATAAAAATGCTTAAGCATTTAACAGATTAGATATTAGCGAGAAGCTTGTGCTGACTTACTCGCACATACATATGCAAGTATGTATGCACACATACTGGCACACCATTGAGAGTAATTAACAAAAGAAGAAGCATTCGTTTTACTTTCATGTTCCAGTTTTGTTTTTTTTTCTCTGTTGCACTACATTTCACCATTGCTGAAACCGGGTCAAAGCAGAGCTGAAATTTACTTTCGTCGACGTCACAGTTTTGTATGTTTATATAAACACATACATACGTGTGTATGGGTATATAGGTCATTTATCTGACACACAGAATGTGCCAAAAAAAAAAAAATGTATATAGGCAATTAAAAGTAATTTAATTCAGGTATTGCAATCAATTTTAACAAAGTGAAGAACTTTTTGAATCATTCCATTGCACACATGCACAAATTCACACATGGACAGGATGTGTATTTGACCGAGACAGACTGATATGTACGATTTGCCAAAAGTTAAGTTTTAAGCTAAAGCAATTAACAGAAGTGCATGTTTGCGTCATATAGGAATTTAATTTCCAGTAAACACTCACAAACACACATATAAACATAGCTATTTATATTAAAACATACCGATGTATATTTGAGTGGCTATTTTTATGCTTAGTTTAATGATTAAATACCACTTTTCAGTTTTGATTAACTTACCACAATTGCCATACACATTTGAGTATAACTTTTAAACGTTTTTGTTTTTCGTGGTACGAGAAAAGGAATTTCACGCACACACAAACACACTCTCGCTTACACAGACACACACTTATACGCACACACCAATGCAATACAATAACTCCGCGATTTAAGTTCGATTTTTTTTTTTAGCTGTTTTGCTGCTGGCTTATTTTTTCTTTCGTGTACTCAATTTAGGAACGTTTTATATTGAAGTCGAGAGGCAATTGATTGGTTGCAGGAGACATTAACGCGAATTTTGGCTTCTTGCTGCCGTGGTCAAATAATATATTTTAACCTCAAATTTTCTTGCACCCAATTCAGATATGAGAATGAGACACACACTGAGACACAGCGAAGTAATGCCGATTTTTACAACTGGTTTTTTGGTTGATGTTATTAAGTACTCGACTACTTATTACACAATTAACTTTGCGTTTAATTGCATTAATAATATTAGAATAGGGCACGAGAGCAAATCTCTCAAACACGAATAATTTTTGTTAATAGCTGACAATGTGAACGTATCTCGCAGAAGATGAAAATACCATCTTCCATTTGGCATAAAATACTAAAAGCTTTATGATAGGTCTGACTGTTAGGTGAGGAGCAATTCGTTAATAAAACTAGTTTGCATATCATTTACACATTTAGTAATGCATTGTTATGGCTCGTATAGAAAAGTTGAAGTATTGAAGACAATTTTAAAATGCAAAGCATCACATTTATTAATGTCACAAGTTTAATATTACAATGCAGAGTCGTGACTGTTAAGTGAGGAGCAATTCCGTTGGGCAGCAAGTAATTTGCTTAAATTGGCATTCTGTTGTGTAGGAACTAGTTTGCACAAATAAACGAAATCGTTTTTTATTTCGGCTCAAACGGCAAATGCCAAAACGGAAAGGTGACTCACCAGAAGTGGACAACGAAATGGCAAATACTACCGAAAAATCTCCATCCGAACAGGTAACTCTAGGATAATTGTAATCGATTACAGTGGTTAATGTTAAATTTTTCACATTCTGAGCAGGAATTTGCAATCAGCACGGAGAATCCGCTCGCCGAATATGTAAAATTAATAAAGACAAAAGTAGCTGTTGATGAGATCGTTGACGATGACATCACCAAGGGAAATTTCGATCAAATAGCGCAAGCTGCCTGCGACGTCATTTGGAAACTGTTGTTCAACGGAGACGTCAACGCTGAGTCTGAGAAAAAAGCGTGCGATTTGCTGGAGGAATACAGAGGCGATGCCTGCTTTTACGCGCCATGGCCATACAACGAGTGGATCGTCACGTTGCGCGATGAGCTGCTGAAGCGAGAGCAGCTCAGCTTTTGGCGCGACACAATTGTGCGTAAAGAACTGGGTCCATGCTGGTCGCGCGACTCGGATCTGTTTGAATCCGAAGATGAGCCGCCGACGGAATTTTATTTATATGCCGGTTGCACTGCTCCGTTTGCCGCCAGTTTGAAGGCGCGCGATGCAGGCATCTGGGGTAAGGATGCAGCAGCCAGCGCCGAGGAAAAGAGTAAAACAAATGCAGCGGCTTTGACCAGCGACTTTGAGGCAAAAATAGGCAGGGAACAGCCGCTTAAGGACTATCGTGAACTGATGAAGCGTTTTGTGCTGGTTACGGTGACCGTGCCGGATGAGATCCACAAAAAGAATGTGGATAAGATTGGAAAAGCGGCACGTGAAGTCATTTGGCAGTTACTCTTCCAGGGCGACACACCTGTTAAGGCGGAATACGAGAAGATAGCGGAGCTTTTGCAGGAATACAAAAGCGATTGTGGTTTCTATGGCCCCTGGGAGTACAACGAGTGGATTGTTACGCTGCGCGATGAGCTCATCAAGCGGAAGATGCTCAGCTTTTGGAACGATACGATTGTGAAGCAGGAACTGGGACCTTGTTGCTCGCGCGACTCTGACTTCTTTGAGGGCGACGAGCCGTTGCCCGTGGAATTCTATAATAAAGCTGGCTCCAAGGCGCCATTTAACAAAGACGAAACCGAACTCTCAGCTTAACATTTTTTTTTAACATTTCAAAACCCACTTAACCACTGATCATTTTTCAATTGTGCTGCTATTTTATAAATATTTTTTTACATCGAATAAACAAACGTAATAAAAAGATAATTTTTTTAATTTTTTTGCTTATGCGGTAAGCTCAACAGGTGCATCTTAATGAATTGCCATAAATTATGCCCGAGATTAAAACACGCTAAAGATTTACACAATTTTCATCTGAATTTCCGCCCACTCATAAATTCAATTTTTTTATGCTTTTTTACGCTTGCAGCGAGTTTACTCATTTTGTTGTGCAGTTTGTAATGCACTTATATATATATATATGTATAATATATACTCTTAATCAGAATTGCTGTGAATGTCGATATAGTCATTTGTTTCTTGCGTACAAAATTAAAAAAATAGACAAAAATCTATAAATAGATATGTCGTCATAATTCCGCTGCTAAAGCTTGTTTGAACAACTGTTTTATTTCGAAAAAGAGCTTTTTAAGTTTACTCATTTTTATTATCGTGAGATAGACAAGTAAATTGTCAGTGTGGTATTACTATATCGTGTAGCTTTTTATAGAAATTCGAAAGCTAATATAATATTTTAACTTTCATTTTAATTTACTAACCACAGTCAAAAATTGGGAAATGGACAAAAATAATGGTTTAAAGGCAGTCAACAAATTATAAAAAAGTTAAATTTAAGAAAAATTTAAAATTTAAATTTATTAATTTTTTAAAGGTTGACTAAAACTGTCAACAATTAATAAGGTTTTTAAACGTCATGAAATTTACATATTAATTTATTATTTATTTAATATGCACGAAAAAGGTATAATTTTTTAATGGTTGTAAAAAATAAAATTTTTTTTCAGTTTAAGATTATTTGCCAGGCTTAAAATAATTTTATTCAAATTAATAAAAAAAAATTTGATATATTATATATTTTTGTTTTAGTTTCAAGTAATTTTAATTTTTTTAGAACATTAAACATTTATACATATTATAACTATTTGTTTTCTTATTTAAACCATTAGTTAAAAAATGTCCTTTTTTTAATGGATATAAATGAAAATAAATAAAAGCTGTAATTAAATCTGCATTTAAAAAAAAATAAAATTAATTAAGAATGTAATAAATATAAATCCAAAAAGTAAGATGAGAATTCATGATAATTTTTTAGAATTCGTTTTGCAAGGGTATTTAATATTCGATGTGCCTGAGATCGAAGTTCTCACTTATTTTTCTGTCTCTCTAGAGAAAGTTGTTGTTGTTGTTTTGGTTGCACTCTTGTGTAATATTCGTAATATTCCGCTGTTGGTAATAAATAAAAATGTATTTTTGCGAGTCAGCCAACATAAAATATGTGTGCTTTTCTGTCCTATCCGATTTTCATGGCAATGGCAATGGGCAATACATAGAGTGGCTAAAGAGAATTGTTGTTGTTGTTGTTGTAGCGAACACACTTGAGTCATATTTCATTTTTATTATCTGTCTCTCTCTCTCTCTCTCTCACTCTCTCTCCCTTGCTCTCCACACAGAGGCATCTGCAACAACAGCTGCGGCAACAGCAGCATTCGGCAGGCGTGGCAAGCGAAAGTATAACGAGGCAAGTAACTGTCTGAAATTCCAAAGTGTAGTTTAAATATATACTTCAAATATTTTATAATACTATATATAAATTTATAAAGATATAGATATAAAACTTGTTATAATTTATAAATAAATTTGTTAGCTACCAAGTTGTATAATTATTACTTCGTTTTGTATTAAATAATAAGATTTTATTTAATTGCGAATTATTTTCTCTTAAATTTGAATATACATTTATAATTATTTAAAAAAGAAATCATTGACTTATCTGTTATAGTTTTTTTTTTATTTTTTTAATATTTTACTAGTTATATATTTTTTCTATTTCGCAATATCAGCCATGTAAACCAGATTTTGCATTAAGTAAGTAAATTGAATTCCTCTCTTAACTTATCAAATAATTTTTATATACTACAAATTTCTGTTAATTAATATTAAATGTGGTCTTAAATTTTAGAAAGGATGAGATTGTTTTCTATATAGTCAGTGATTATTTGATATAACAAATATCATACAAATTTCAAATAATATAAGAAAACTTAAATAAACAAAACGTAAATTTCCATCTTTTAAAAGACATGTTTTCATTTTAAATAATTCATAAATATTTTAAATATGCCATTTCAAATAATAAAATTTGCTCTTCTTTGAACTTTTTTTTTTTAATAGATTCAATTCTTCCAATTATTAAAGTAATTTGTTGCTTAAGAATTAAGTGAAAATATTTGTGTTCTTGGATAAATTGTATTTATTTTCTTACATATTAGATTTGAATAATTATATTTTATACCTTGTATTTTTCATTATTTAAAATATATAAATTAATCGAATGTTTTTTGCTTAATGTTTAAAAGTGTTTGCAAATAATTTGCCAAATAAATTGTTTATAAAATATATATATATTATAATTGGCTGCATATAAATAGATAGGTTGAATAATTAAGTAGAATACGTATGTATTTCTAGAAAACCTTAATATTTAAATTGGTCTAACTTAGAAACCGGATTTTTTGGTTTATTTTTTCTTGTAACAGTCTCTAGTATTGAATTATTTTTTTTATTATTATAATTCAACATATGGTAAATTTGCAAAAAATACACACAAAAAAATAAATGAGTATTTAAAAAACATGAAATTTTCACCTGACTAGAGAACATTTTGTGGGAATCAATCAAACTTGGCTAAACGAAACGCCGAATCCATGAATCAATTATGTAAAATTAAATTACAACAAATAACTGAAACGCAACAAAACGAAACTAAAAAAAATTCGCGTCCAAATTTTGGTTGAACATTTAACATTTTTTTTTTTTGTTTTTAAACTAATGACTGAGCACCAATTTTCACTCGGCATAGAGCAGACGGGAGCGGGACTTGCGCAGGATGCGTGAACGTCCCAAGGAGCCATCGGTGCATCTGTCGGTGCCATCGCTATCGCCGCCGTTCCATGACTTGGTCTTGGCACGAAATAGACGATATTCCTCATTGTAGGCGGGTGCCAGCATAGGCACATAACTGCGCGGAGCACAGAGATCGATGTAACGTCCATGGAACTCCTTGTAGCCATTGTGGAGCAGATACAGCTCTGGATAGTCCAACGTTGGATAGTTATGCATATGCACATTGCGATCGTTGCTGCGAAGGAAACGCATCAATTTCGGACCACGCTCCGACGAGAATTCACAGTGGAACACATAGAGGCGACGATGATTCGCAGTTGATGCTTCCGCCGGAAAGGCAGCCCTGATCTGCTCGTGGGTATATAGATTGAGGGCGCCACGTATATGGCCACCATCGAACTCATACGGATAGCGACAATCGATAATCTGAAAATTATTCTCCAACCCTGGGAATTCACCGTGCAACAGACGAGCAAGCGTATCGCAAGAAATGGTCTTCAGATCACTGTGCCGCATCCCACTGTGCAGGACGGGCAATGTGCACGGCTTGCTGAGATCACCGATCAATTGGGGTTCATCGCCCAATGCATTGAGTATATCTGCATCGTTCATGGACACCTTCTTCTTTAGCGTGGGCGTGGCATTTATATCCTCCATGCTGAGACAACGACGAACTGGGCTCGTCTTCAGCTGGCCGGTGATCAGTACATTCAGATCGGAAGGCAAATTATCCAGCGATGATGATGGCGGTAGCGCTTCTTCTTCCAGATCAAACAACGCCATATATTCATCATCGAGTGAGGCACTGGAAGCGTAGCTGGAAGAGATGCTGTTGCTGCACTTGAGCAACTTGCTCGATTTTGGAGTGCCAACATTGAGGATTGTGTTGCGCATTGTGTGCGTAAGATCGGTCATGGGAGATGCAATCTGATCGTGCAGCAGCGTTGATTTGTAACGCTTAGCGGAATGTGGACCCTGAGTGATATGACCCACTTCCAGCAGCTGATCACATTCCAGCAGCATGCTGAGTCTCTTATTTGCCATGATGAAATTCGATCAGCTGCACTATTTTACCAACAGCTGTTTGATTCCGTTAATTCTTATTGATTTCTTGCTGATCTTTACTTGCTTTCAGACAATTATTGTTGTTGGCTGCTATATGCAAACAATTTTGTTAACAATGCACTGCGAATATTTTGTTGGATAGCGGCTTTTGACTATGATTTTTCGGTCTTTTCTCTTCTTCTTGGCGCCCTTTTAAATTTCCTCTTATCCCACAGACACACACACACAACTGCAAGTGAGCGCGCTCGTTCGGCGTATGATAAACAGAATGCGTTAGAGGTGGGCGATAGTTCGATCATGAACTTTTAGTGTGTCAGCTGCTTTCTTTATTCACCACATTCATTTGTCTTTGATTGTTTTTTTTTTTTTGAAGCCTAAGGGAAATGTTATTGAGAATAGTAATTTGGAACACATGTGCTTAACAGAGCTGCCTACAAAAGCTTGCTTCGTTGGGAAATAGTTCAAAGTATAGGAAATCCAATCCAAAAAGGGACATTTTGGTTGTAGAAGCTAGGTAATATTACTTTTTAACTCGTGTTAAGTGAAATGCAAAATAAAAACCCATACAATTTGCTAAATTATCCAACAGACAAGAATATATTACAAGCGGCACTGCTATTATTTTCGCTGCAACTGTATACTTAAGCATGGGCGGGAGGAATGGAGGAAGGAAGACTTCCCATGCGTAATCCCTAGAATCCAATTATTTCCCTGCAAGTGTCAATTGTAATACGAACGTTTAAGTCCCTCAACCAACATTTTGCTTCTTTACAGCGGCACATCTGAGTTGTAAATTACAGGTTGACTATCTGTCTGTCCAACTGTCTGTCTGTCATTTTAATCGGGCATGTTTTAACCTCAACTGTCAGCTGGGTTAAAGCGCCGCTTTTGTCGCCGTTGCCATCGCCTTCGATCTTTTGCTGTGTGTCATTACCAAATTCAACTAAAGTGCTGTCAAAAGATAATTACCGTTTCTGCTCTGCACCGACAGCCAAACGACACCAACACAACTTAACAACAACAACAGCAACAACCACAACAACAACCACAAACAACTACAACAACAAGATTTCAAATTTTAAAACCAGTTTATTGTTGTTGTTGTTGTCGTGTTTGGTACATTTATTAAAACCACTAAAAATGTTGATTAATTTGCCAGGTTTTGATACAGAAGTTAATTTTGTTTGCTTGCAATAAATAGTTTGTTTTACTCGGGGGTATACGACTAAGAGATACCCTGTTAAACTTAGTTGATAAAATATAACACATATGTAGGGAAAAATTTATTATAGTTGTGGCTCTGTTCCAATCAAGTTAAGTGTTGCAGTAACACTAACTATAAAACAGAATGCTTTAATTTTGAGAGCCCGAGTCTAATTTGGGTAGATATAAAAATACGATCTACGGCAGTGCCAACTTTCAACTTAATTATGACAACGCATAAGTTATCTGGGGTTGAAAGAAATAAATCTAAATAGTGAATCAGCAGAAATCGATTTTTATCGATATTGGCAAAGTTTGTAAAGTTATCAATAAATGAATTTTGCATAATGTATATAAGAATTTATGTCCCAATACCTCTCATAGACAAACAGACAGATGAGTGTGCGAGCACCGATTCCTGAGTTGATTAAGAATATATATAATATATTCACCTTATGAGATCGGTAAATGTTCCTGCTGTCTGTTATATTTCCATTATACCCTTCTTGCCCATTTCCAATGTGTTAACCTTAAATCTTGAGCTGTTGTGGTTATTTGCGTTAATTTTGCGGTCAACAATAAATTAATAGATTTAAATTGTTATTCCCCTAAAAAAGACATTAGGAAATTATTATTATCTATATTTAAACATTGCATATATTTATATATTATATAAGTACTAAGACCGTCAATTTTGCTTGAAATTTAATTAATTACTTTAATGTATTAATGTACGTATTATATTATATCATTAGTAATTTAATGTTGTGGTCTCCCATATTTAATGGTTTCTCTAATAAATGATGAGGTTTCTTTTTTGTTGAAGTCTATTAAAATGAGGAGTACCGCTAAATTGGGCATTAAGATTATTGGATAAGAGTTGAAATTTGGATCTATTAAGGTAAGATAATTTCATTTACCTTGTCGGTGCCTGTGTTGATTAGTCCGATTAGTGCTCATAGACACATATACATTTATATGTATATAAATATATATATAAATATGTATACATATTTCACACTGTTTTGCCTTGATGAATGACTAAGACGAAAACTGACAACATTAATTAATATTTTAACGTGTTTAACTTTCAAAAGTGCCTGCCAAAAATGCCGGTAAAGTAGATTTTGAAATTGAAACTCAAGCATTTCTCTCCAGCAGCGCTTACAACACCAAATTGACAGCTAACTTAAAATATGTGTACACACACAAACACACACACATGTATGTATATTTATCTAAGTATGGGGCCCAGTTCATGCTTGTCTGCCACGATTAGTGGCAGCAACTGCCAGCTCCTTAAACCAACTTTATTGGCAAATGAGGCGAAGACGTGCATCATTTTATTTCTATACACTCTTTTTTCAGCACATACACTGGGAGAAAATGGGCTATAAATTGCAAGTGCAGTTAATTCTTTAGAATTTTGAAAAGTATTTAATAAAAATATTTTTCATATATTTGAGAAGTTTTTAATTAATTTGGTTTATTTATTTTAATATTTAATATACAAAGATTAATAATTTTATTAAGAACAAGCTGTTCTTTAATCTATAATTCAGATAATAAATTTTTGTTTTATGTCAAGGACACAATAATTCAGACAATAAATTTTTGTTTTAATTCAAGTACACAATAATTCAGGCAAAAAATGTTGTTCTTCATTTCAGGACCAAATTCTTGTTAAGATCAGTTTTATTCTTGACAAAATTATCTTATACCAATTTGGTTCTTAATACAAATGTAAATCCTTTTAGATATTAAACTAAAATTTAAAATTTGTTGTTTTATGTATTTTATTATATTTATTTATTATATTTATTTTATTAATTTATTAATGATATTAAGTATTTAATTACACAACTGAAAATCTTGCTTATAGTCGAACAGTTATTAATTCAAACTAGATGTCTTTTGGGAAGTGTTATTATAAAATATAAACAATTTTTTAAAATTATAAAAAATATATTTCTTAATAATAGAAAATATTTTTAATAAGTGGAAAACAGTAAATAATTTCTAAAATGTAAAAGCAGTAATAAAATTTGCTATTAAATTTTAGATAATAATCGCAATGCCTATGTTCTGATACACTCAATGGAAATTAGGTATATTTTTTCTACATTTTCGTTTATATGTTTTTTCTAGTGTATATATATATATATATATATATAGTTTGTTGTATTTGTATGTGATCATGTGCGCGGCGCGTACAATTATTAATTTGATACGATATAATTGACATGTTGGCGATGCCAAAAGGAAGCACTAACATGCATGCCGTCCACAGCCGGAGTCGGAGACGGAGACGGTGTCGGAGTTTGAGTTGGAGTCAGAGTCAGAGACTGTTGGCCAAGTTGGCTAAGCTAAGCCTGAGCGACGCATATTAACGCCACACGTCTGTTGGCCCAAAAGACCAACCGGGACGGACATATGGATCTTGGCCACGTCCACAGCCACAACAACAACAACAACCACAGCCACAGCCACGTCCACGTCGACATTCACATTCACGTCTTCGTCGGTCTGGCTGGCTGGCTGGCAGGCAGGCGTGTAAATTGTTTTTACTTAATCGTTGCAGACACAAACGCACATGCTGTTTGCCACAGCGTTTGTTGTTGCAAGTTGTTGCTTGTTGGCAGTTGCCAGTTGCCTCTTTTTTTTTTTTTTTTGCCGATCTCCTCTCGCTGATATCTGTGCCGGCTTCGTGGCTCGCTTTTGGTAATTGCAGTTGGGGCTGTGCTTCTGTGTTACCAACATATAACCGTCAATCGTCAGACGTTTGTAGAAAATGGTTATTGGTAGCTAACTTGTTGCTGTTCGTTGGCCAACTTAGTCGGTCAGACATGCAAATTTTTGTATGTGTGTGTCTCTGTGTGTGTGTGTGCTTGTTGTCTAATGTTAGTTGTTTGTTATTTTCTATGCAAATTTTCGTGTTGTTTTTCTTGTTTGCCATTTGACAAATTGTCTGTTTGACTTAATGATGGAGTATGTACGAGCAGAGGTTGGAACGCTTATATGCATAATTGTGTGTGCCCATCGAGATGGCCAACATGGACAGCCTGGTCGAGACAACTGACAATTTGATACACATGTTATATTCATCTATGCTTCCAACGCAGCAAACCCACTATTTAAATGTGCTTTAAAATGCTAATTTTATTATTATTGATTCATGTTTTTCCTATTTTCAGCTTAGTAAATCGATTGATTTATGTTGAGTTTTGTTTATGTTTATGGATTATATGGCAACTGCATAAGTCAAAAGTAAGTACACATTTACAGCTATTTCTCTACAGTCTAACTGTGCACTTGATATATATTTATATACTTAACCGATTAAAAGTGGTTAAAAGTTATAATTAAGTTGTGCACTTGCAGAAGAGAGCATGTTTTGAGTCGAGCTTACTCGACTAGAGCATTCTAACTTGTTTTCATTCATACTTTAATTTTTTATATATAATATAATTATATAATTTCTAATATATATATATATACATATTTTTTTTATGAGTTCTTTGCTGCTTTTAACTTCATCAAAACTTTTTCTTGGCCATTAAAATAATAAGAACTTTGTTCGTTTAAGATTTTTATTATGTTGTTCCACGAAGTATTCAATTAAATGGGCATTTACTTTTTTTTTTTTTTTTTTTTTTTGTAATTTGTATAATTATGTAATGTTATTTTGAATGCATTTTTGAACAATGGTTCCGCGGCTTAAATTGAAAACAAGTACATCGAGGGAAGTGTAGCCCACTGATTACCGGTGGTTTGCTTAAGTATAGACTGGCGCTGGTCAAGTGGTGCTAGTGGTGCAAGTGGTGCAATTGTTGCTGCTGCTGCTTGGTGAGTGAAATAAATGGCTTCATAAAATTTTGTAACCATAATTAAGTTGAGCACACGAAAACAGATGTGGAGAGTAAATTGTTTTATCAGTCGATAGTTTGCTGCCCCTGCAATCCCCCTTTCAATGATGGTTAATTTGCAAAGCCCCCTTCGCCCTGCCCGAAGATCGGCCCCTGCCCAACTCCCCCTATATCGGGACAGATACATTTACATATATGACCAATAATCAGGCAGACGGAAATGTGTCTGAAGGCCCCAAAGTGTGGCCATTAAGCGATACATTATAATTACGTGAACAAGCCAAGGCGCAACGAGGGGAGTGGAGTGGCGTGGAGTGGTGTGGAGTGGCTTAGCCAATGCAGCTGCCAACGGAAATTGTTGATAAGAGTCCCGGCCGCATATATATATATATGATAACATCATCAATAGTCGTGCCCGGCAGCCCTATGCAATTATTTAAATTATATGCAGCCGCATTTGTGTTCGTTTAAAATTAAATTAGTATAATGCCATGTCTCCCTTTTTGGTTGGTTGGTTGGTTGGTTGGTCTCCTGGTTGGTTGGTTAGTTGTTCTCTTGGTTGGTTGGTTTACACCTAAAGTCCATAATCAGTCGACTTGCGTATAATTGGCAGCTTTTGAATCGTCCTAGTCACACCATCTCGCATGCTTTGTCGGCCTCTGCTCTGCTCATCACTTCTGATATTGCCCATAATTATGGACATATTAAATATTTTCACTGTACTTTTTCGCATCTGTCAGTTTCTTTCTCTCCTCTTTTTTTTTTTTTTTTGTTAATGGTGTTGCAAGTAATTCATGTGGCATGGTATTATTTTCGTGTCAGAAACTAATATTGCAGTTTATTCTACTAACGGCTAATGGATTTGGCTTATGAGCTAACAGCGCTTTTTCTTTTTTTTTTTATTGTAAATGTATACTTTGGAAAGTCACTTTTCCCGCGCTAAATAATAAAGCGAATTTTTTTTGTTATTTTTTTTATTGACTGCAAAAAAAAGGCACTGCTTAAACGCAGTTGTTAACATGTAAAGCAACTGATTATCATGGGTGTAATTTCCGTAGCATATCATTTTTATAAGTATAGATTTTAGAATGTGGGATTGGAATTTAATCAGATTGTGGCAAAACTCAATTTTAACTGTGGCTTAAATTGCAGCTTTAATGTGCTCTTTTTCGAACAAATTGATTAGTAATGCATATATGCATCGAATTGAATAGAATTTGGGTTTTATTTCGGACTCCGGTTTGACAACTTGATTAGAATTTATAACGATCGATAATGTCTACATTTTTTATTTTGAAATATTTTAGAGGCCAAATAATGCACTCAATTAAGGCACGAGTTTGAAAATTGTTTCAGTTTTGTCAACGATTTTTTTCCACGATCTATTTAAAAAAGATGTTGAAAATAATGTTATTTTACATTCAATGCAACCGTGCATAAGTAGCATAAGTATGTTAAGTCCCATATGATCGATAACTTTAATGTTAATGAACAGTCTTGAATAAACTTTGAGTACAGGCATTCCCTGACGCGGGGAAAGGATTTTCGCTTCAACAAAAGACAAAATTATATATATATTATAATTGTATATTAAATAATAATATTTTAAAATGTTTATCGGAATCTGCACATTTAACATTTCGAATTTTATTTGTGGTTATTTAGTTGTTGTCATGATGCTTTAAACACTTTGAAGTAATACAAAAATGATATATTTTATATATAAATATTCGTTGCTAGCCGGCTTGATTTAGACCTGTCCAAAAAGACCTTTCAGAGATCCATATTTTTTGTGGGTACAAATATGTCGTAGCTGACAGGATCAGATCACTATATTATATATTACATTATATTATATATTATTAATTTACAGTTGAGTTATTAATTAAAAACCATTTTAAGAAGTTATTTAATTTAAATTTGTACTGCCCACAATTAAGCAAAAATGTTTCTAGGTTGTATAAAAAACGTTTTTACTGTGCGAAACCAATTCAACATATTTGCGATTATTTTTCAAAACTTATAATGAAGTTTAGATGTTCATAGTTTGACTGCGGTCTGCAAATATATTTGATTTTCTTTTCAGATAATACCATAATGGGAATCGAGTCTGGCTCTTGTCAATTAATTGATTCCCTAAGGAGTATGTTTAATTTAAAAATATATGTATAATAAATAATATGTCTTGTACTTTTTACCCACTCGAATATTTCTGATTAAAGTATACAAGATTTTGCATAACCCTTTGGGGCATAATAACAAACATAATAATCCAATTAAGCAGCTAATCAATTTAATAGAAACAGGAGCCGCTCTTTAATAAAAACAGCAAATTGCTTTTGGCCACTGAAGACAGAAAACTGTGTTTCGCCAAAAATAGCAAGACAAGCGCCATTTGAATTGATGGATTAACGCGACATTAGCAAAATATTCGATAAAAAAAAAAAACGTTAATTATTTTGAACTCAAAAATTAATGTGCTGCTCATATCTCATAAATTTGGCAACATAATTAATGTGCTCGTCTGGTTAAAAGACGAAAAAAAAGAAGAGATTTCACTAACTCGACTCGGGTTTATCAAAAGCATTAGCAACAAGAAAAATGACTAAAACAAAAGGCAAAGTGTGTAATTTTTATGGCCAACACACACACAGGCCCACACTCATACACACAGAGAGGAGACCTCGTAGAGGTAACACAATTTAACACCGCTGCCAATGTAGCCATCAGGCGGCATGCAATGTTCGGCTAACGAGCAAAAACAACAACAACAACAACAAGTACAACAACAACAATAACAACAGTAACAACAACAACATTACTGCCCCTGCCGCCGTTGTGGTAATCAATTTTAAAATTTATGACAAAATTTGCAGCTTTAAATTATGCCATTAAGCACGGCATGTAACTCATATCGTCAGGCGGCGTTGGCTTGAAACAAGCAGCAACAACAACAACAACAACAACAAATAAAAAAAACAAGCTGAAGGAGAAACATGTTAACTGCTTTCTTGCAGCTGTATGTGTGTGTGTGTTGTGTGTGTGTGTGTGCATGCAATGGCGTTTGCATTATACGCTCGTATTTCGCCACATTCAACAACGCTGCTGCAGAGTTGACGGGTGCCATAACTCATGCCCCGATGCCGGACTCGAGTTGAGAGTCCAACTCTGGCGAGTCCAACTTGCTATGTGTGTGTGTGTGTGCTGTGGGTTGGAGGGGGGGGCAGCAGCGGCAGTTGTTGCAATTACAACTGGACACCACATGCTACAGCTGCCATATGCTCATGTCTGTGTGTTTGTGTGTGTGTGTGTTTGTGTGTGTGTGTGTTTGTGTGTTTGTGTGTGTCGGCGTGTGTGTTAAATATTGCAATTTATCACGCAAATGCGTTTTTCAATTTTAACATGCCGCCAGGCATCATAAAAACGTTACAAACCTACAATATGAGCCAACACACACACACACCCCTCTCAGTTACCATGGCAAATACACATAGATGTGTGTGTGTATGTGTGTGCCCCCACAATAAAAAGGGAAGTGGCATACACCAAGCAGCACCACACGCTGCCCACGTTGATGATGGCTCACGTATCATACTCCGAATGTGAATAAAGACGGCCAATGAATGGCAGACGATTAAATAGTGAGTTGCGTGAGGGGGTGCACTGGGGGGGTATGCCAAGGTGCACATACATCTCTGCTGATTTGATGGTTTGCTGCAACATGAGTAACAACTTGCCGAACAATTGCAGCTGCTCCTCCACAAACCAAGTCAAATGCTAACAATGCACACATTAAATCAAGTCAAATCGTTGCTGCTCTATTTTTTTTTTGTTAATATATTTAACTTAATTTAAACCATATAAAGTCAAAACATTTAAGTGTATTTTTTTTAATGGAAATACATTATTTATATGGCTAGTTAGTTAACAGCTTAAACTGATTCACAGAAAATTTAATTTTCAAGTTTAAAAGTTTATAATTTATTTACATTATTATTGTATTTTCTAAATTTTAATATTTGAGAACTTATTTATTATTATGTTCTTGTTAGATAAACAACATAAATATAAAATATTGAAATTTATTAATTATTATGTTCTTGTTATATTAACAACATATGTATAAAATATTAAAAATTACTACATTTAGTTGTAATATTTTTTATGTATTTCACTTATTATAAAATTTATTAATAAATATATAAATTAAACTTTCAAATATTTTAAAATGTGTTTTCTTAAAATATGGTTTTAGCTTAATTTTAAATCGCATGATTCAATAATTTTATAAGAAATGTAGAAGTAAAAGTAAACTAAAATTAAAAAATTAAATATTAAAATGATAAATTTAAAGATTGAAAATTTAAAAGACCTACTAATAGTAGACAGATGATTTATCAGGCTTAGAGCATGATTCTATTCTTCAAATATGTTAACATATTTTCTAACTTTAAAGTTTATTAACTTTAGTATTCAAACTGTGAAAATTACAAGCTTGTTTATTTTGTTTATATGAAAAAGCTGGCTAAGAAACTTGCCAGGAAAGTTAATCAACATATTTTGAAGTAGTTTACTAAATTCTAACTTTTGCTATAATTCGTTTTGCAGATACATTTCCAAAGAGTATCTCAAGTATTAAAAAGTGCAGCATTTGAAGTGTTTTTGCTGCTCAATCTGACTACAAATCAGCTGGAAATTTATCCCATCGCCTGGAAAGGTGCACTCAATTAATAGTTGGAGTCTGGTTTACGTGGTCCAATTAGCTATGCACAATTTGGTCTGACATCGATGTCCCAACGCAGCACTTTTTATCCCATTTGGCATTCGCAAAATGTTAATAGAAAGAGTGACTTGGACATGGACATGGACAGAGGACAGAGGACAGAGGGACATGAGACCTGGTAACGATGTTGTCCACGTTTGTCGGAGCAGTTGTCATCTGGTTGTTTAGCTGCTCGACTGTCAGTTGGCCCAAAGACATTCGTTAGATAGCGGCACCAAAAATAACTGGCCAAGTGGAGGCTGCCTGAACTGCCAACGATTTAATATTGCATTCAGCACCCGGAGGCATCGATGGAGTCTCTCAATGATGTCCATTAGGTTATTCGCAATTTGTGAAATCAACTCGTTGACATTCGTTTAAAATGCAATTGATTTTTACATAAAAGACTCAATGCACCATGAATTTCAGATCGAATGGCATTAAATCAATAGTATATATATATATATATATATATGGATTAGGTACACATGGGTGTGCCCGAGCCAATGTCTGATGACTTAATATATGCATATATCGCTGTCACCAAAGACACCTAATCTCAAAACATATTATGAATGCTGTTTTACGATCAAAGATCTAAAAAAATCAATAAATTTATGTCTCGCATCGATGCAAGTTTTGTATATATTAGAGATATATCAGGGGCGCCACTAATGAAGTTTGTTATAAAATTTTATTACGCGCTTAAATTATTGTATTTTAATGATTGGTAAAACAACAACAACAACAAATCTCGATACGGTTGAGCAGTTAATGTATTCGCACTAAATATAAAGTGACCGATGAATTTGTATTCAAATCTCATTAATAAACATCTCAAATAATTATACCAATTATTATATTCAAGCATTTAAAAAAAAACCCAAAAAAATAAATGCTATTAACTGCAAAACACATTTAGATAAATTGAAAAGTTATAAACAATCAAAACTTAGCAATTTTAAAAGTTTTATTCATATTTAAATTTTTAAATTTAATAAATATTTTAGTTTCGAAGGGTCAATTTTTGATAACAAAGAATTATAATTAAAGTGTATTAACCTATTCGTTATTTTTTGTTTCAAGTTCAAAGCTCGATTTTCATTAGCATATATTTAAATATTAAATTAGCACAATTATTAATGTCAGCATAATTCGCGAGAATCGTAAAATTGACTAAAATATTTTTATGTGAAACCGCCAAATGATTATCTGATTTTTTATTATATTATTGTTTGGCATTTCGTTTCTATATATAATATATGAAATTAAATTTGAAGAAGCGGCATTTCTGTGAAATATTTCTGTTGTCTTTCTTTTTCGACAAATTGAAATGTGTTAATTTAAAGCGTTGTTCATAATATTTAATGATTATTCAAGAAAATTTCTGCTAATGAGTAAATACACAATAGTTTTCGAAATGCTTGTTTAACTTTTTGCTATTATTAAAATCAACATTCATGAGCCAAGTTGTCAAGAGCCATTTGATTTAAGCCAAGTTATCGCAGTACATCTAAAATTTATGTTAATTGCTGGCACAAATGTAAATTAGCAGCAGAAACTCACGATTATTTTTAATAACTATAAATGAATAAATTTTTATATAATTTAGCTCAATTCTGTTGTTCGCATTTAGCTCAATGTTGCAAAAATTTATTCATTGGGTTTTTGTAAGTGAAATCATTTTGCTTTGTATTCAAGCCAAATTAATCTAAAAATTGTATTGTTAAGCACAATAAAAATGTATAAGGAAGCCGGCAAAATATATTTTATTTTATATATATATATTTTATCACAAGTGCCAACAACAGCTTCATAAACAATCAACTCAAGACCCAAATTAAATTTGCCGCATTTATTATTTTAATTGTTCCACCTTCTATTAAGAAGCACTTACTAAAATTGTTTGTATTGGCAATTAAATTGGTTTTTATTTCTTAGTCAGGTTTAGATTAAGAAATTGTTTACAATATACACAATATTTTTTTAAGATTACGCAGTTCAGTTTTTTCTAATTTATTAGCCAAGTTGATTGATTCCATTTTATAATTAGCCATTTTCATTGCACTGGGTGTTATTTTATTGACAACCTTTTCTGCTTGAATGAATAAAATATTTTATGCTAATTGCGTGGCTGCTAAGTAGTGCAAGAGCCACTTAATTTGTGGATAATTTAAATTGTTTATCTATTATATCTGTGCTGGCCATCATCACATTTTAGTTAATTGCTTTGCATAATTTTAAAATGCGGTCAAATTAATAAGTGTGGGTTGTTGTTGCTGTTGTTGTTGCTGTTGTGTTGGTTGTGTGTTAACAATTTATTTATGTAAAGTTAATTCGGTGCCAATGCAAGAGTTGTGGCTTATAAATGTAGCTGTCGGTTGTCATAATTTATAGAATAACTGTCAGTGCTGTAACACCTCCAAACACGATTTCCTTTTGCTGCTTTTGCTTTTGCTGCTTTTGCTTCGGTCCCAAAAGAGGCCCGAAAATGTATCGTAATCATAGCGTCAACATTTTTGATTTATGCTCACAGTTTATTTCTCAAACAAATTTTCATTTTCATTTTTTTTTTTTTTTTTTTGATTTTGTTGGTTGTTGCCTGCACGCTCTTGGGAGTCGAGGAAATAACAGTTAACAGACAGAGACCCGCAGTGCCAAGTTAGGAGCTGGCTAGGTGAGGCTCGATGTGTCTGCTCAATGCTCTGCAAAAATATAAAAACCAAAAAAAAAACCTCCAGTTACGCGACAGTTGATTATGATTAAGTGGCGGGCCAAAAAGCCAAAAGCTGCATATCATATTCCATGTTTTGTCATAAATAATATTAATACACTTGCCAATTTACGCATACTTTGGCTACCATATGCAACTGCCTAATCAAACATGCAACAAACAAAAAAAATACATTCGAGTTGCAAGCAAACATTTGTGCAACATTCACAACACGTCAAAACTGTCGTATTTATTAACTGAACTTTCTCGATCTTTGACTACAATTGTTGCACTTTGATTAACCATATGAATAATATCGAGAAATAATGTAGATTTTAGCATTCCATTAGTAAATGTTTAACTTGTTTCATTTTTGATTTTTTTTTTAAATAATAAAAAAATAAAATAAAAATAAAATAAATTTGCATTTCTCTCGTAGAAAACCTCAGCTTTTAAATTTATAATTGACTTGCTGACAGCAGTTTCTTCAAATTGAAATTAGATTTCGGTTATCAAAATCTGAGTTCTTTATCAGAAACTAATTAAATTTTTACAGTAGATACATAACAATTGTTATATGTGTGTTATATATAAATTGGTTGGCTATATCTTTAGGGGGTTTTTATTGCTATCGAAAAGTGATTCGTAATTGCAAAACGGGTGCAGTTGCCGATAAAATTAAATAAAGCTGATTTGCACCAGAAATATAAGAATTTTACTTAAAATTTCAAGACTCCACTTTTGATGCTGAACAAGAATATGTATACTAATTGAAGTTGTATATGCTTTGTCTGTTGTATATTTTTTCATATTTTCATTACAAGTTTTTTTCTTTCTAATTATCAATAATCTAAACCAATTTCAATTTTTATTTTTTAGTCTATATTCGCACACTTCTAAATTTGTCACTATTTTAATGTGTGAGCTTATTTATCTGTTTGATGCATTTTATTTTAATTATTTATACACAACTCCATTATACCCTTTTAAATAGAGCATTCATAATTCATGATGAATGACCCAACATCCAGCATCATCATTTGTTATTTATTATGGCATCCACAAAATGTTAAGACCCAAAACAGTTTTGCAGCTGCGGAAACAGTCCAACCGGAAGTTGTATGCAAATATTCGTGACAGTGGCAATTCGTCTCCTATTATCTAACTGCCACTCTCTGCCCCCTCACGCTCTCCCCCTTTTAGTCTATCATTTTTTTTTTGGGAATATCAACTCACACAATTGCCATAAAGTCATATTTGGTTGTGTGCAAAAAAACACAAATCAAAGCTAAATGGCATCCATAAATCAATCAATCCAACTATTGACAGCCAGTCAGAGCACGTCAAATTGAGTGACGAGCTGTTGTCTTCGAAAACTTATTAAAAATCAAATATTTAACCAAACATTTGAATACCCTGTTAAACTTCTTATTATCAATCTACAATTTAGCTAAACTTTTTTTAATAAATCTCTGTCTGTTTGTAATATTAATCTTATGCGACTCTATGCAAATCTTGCTTGTTGATCTACTTGTAAATATTTTCCTGAACGGTATCTGTTAGCCAAGTTGTTAGCCAGTTGGCTTTACTGGCAACGGCAGCAGCCAGCTGTCAAATTGATTTATGCGCCAATCTTGACATATATAAATGAGCTGCGCTGTAAATAAAATGCGCATTAAAATATTAAAATGTTTAGTTGTTTATATGCAAATACGTAATACTAATATGGTTTTGGCAATGCTTGCTAATTAGCCACTCTACAAACAGTATTCAATACGTATCCAATTTTGGATATTAATTACTAATACAAAATGCTATTGTGTTAAATAAATTATGACTTTTATTTGAAATTGTTTTTTTTCTCCAATTATTTGAGATTTACTTAATAAATGCCATGAATCTGTTTAGATTCACAGAATGGATTAGTAATCAATGAGCACATTTTGTATATATTTTTGTTCAAATTTTGTTCAAATTATTTTTTTTTTTAATTTGGCGCTGTGACTTTAATGGCTTTAGCAGGCAATCATAATTCAAATTTGTTGACTGTATTTATATGGTTTTATATGGAATATATACATATATGCACTCACTATATATATTTTTTTTTTTCATACACATTTGTTATGTAAACTTTCAGCTGAATCAGCAATAACAATATAATAAATAAAAACGCATAAATATTGTTTCGAAAACAAACATAAATCTGTCAACACACAATGCCATAAAAAAGTGTGTCATAATTAATAATTAAACCTAATTTATAAATATATACATATAAATATTTTGTTTTTTTTTTTGCATTGTGTTATTGGTATCATAATTACAATATTGGCAACGATTAATAAAAGCGAACAATAATTTATGTTTTTATATTCGAAACACATTTAAAATCAGTGTGAAGGGTATAATGAAGTTGTTTAAAATTTTGTAACAGATATAGGTAGGGGTGTTCGACATATTAAAATATATATAACAACCGATTTGATTTAGTCAGTTATATATATTTGTCAGTCTGTATAAACTTACACTTCTCAAAGTATAATATAACTATATTTTTGGAGTACAGGCTTAGCAATATCATATGCAGTTTACTTTGATTTCATTTTATCGGTATACTTCCCCATTTTGAAAATATCGATACAAATCGATTTTTGATAGAATTACAAACTTCAAAGAATTATTATACTAAGCCAGAATGTGTAATTAATTTTTAAGTGACTATCTAAAAACGCTTTTTAAAAGGAAAACATAGATTTAGGATATTCCTTAGTCAAACTACCCCGACTAGAGCATTCTGAGGCATTCTATTTTATTCTAATGAATAATCGTTACATTAAGGGTATTCCTAAGTCAATTTACTACGACTAGAGCATTTTACCTCTAATAAATAATCCTTAAAATTCAGGGTATTCCCTAGTCGAGCTACCTCGACTAAAGCCTTCTTACTGCATTTTTTTTTACCTTGTGATAAATAATCGTTATATTTGCCATATGCAAATGCATAAAATGAGTTAATTCGCAATCAATTGTGACTTATGTTTATCGATAGCAATATATGCAATATTGATGCATTAATCAAACCATTTGAAAGTAAAAAACTAGGCAAAGTAATTGAATAAATCATCAGACTGCTTGGCAAAGAGCATTTAATCTATTTCCAAGCAAAGTGGCGAACTTGTGCACTATTTTGCTACTTTGCTACTTGGCTGAAAATTGGCTAAAATTGGCCCACTCTTTGCACATTGGCTGCTAATCATTAGTTGCCAGCATTTTAATGGGCTCCGTGCAAGATTCACGGCCTGTGTGTGGGCGCACCTCAATTTGTGTGTGTGTGTGTGTGTGTGTGTGTGCTTTGCCCATTGAGCAATCAAGTGAAATGTTAATTTCAAAATTCCCCAACGGACTCTCATCTCGGCAGCACCCACTAATATGTTCACGCTCGATTAATAAATTAAATTGAAAGACACACGAATAGCAAGAACTACACAGATTGTTTTACAAAAAAAAAAATACACACACAAAAAAAAAAAAAATAGTGAAATGGCTAAATAGTGGCAACATTATTTTCGGACATGTGCCTTGAGATGTGTCGCGACACGCTAATAAAAATATGTATACACTAACATATATGTATTTGTATCTTTTTGACTGTTGACTAGATTTATGTTTGCTCTAAAGACCATGCTCGCAGTATATGTGTGTATCTGTGTGTGTGTGCGTGTGTGTTTGTTTATTAGCTTTCTGCTAATAAAAATTAATTTGAAAATACTTTTACCCGTGGCTTTGGGGCACACAAGACGTCGCCGTTGGCATTTTTTGTTTTGTATAGCTTAAGTTGCTTATTTATTTGTTTTCTTTTCTTTTCTTCTGTTTTTTTTTTTTTTAATATGTTTTTCTTT
Organism: Drosophila dives; assembly: GCA_035042365.1. Lineage (NCBI taxonomy): Eukaryota > Metazoa > Arthropoda > Insecta > Diptera > Drosophilidae > Drosophila > Drosophila dives. The sequence continues at coordinate 1,520,842 of JAWNLJ010000357.1, read as the reverse complement.
ACGCATTATTTCATTCTACCTAAATTTAAATCTAAATGCTAAGTACAAAGTGTTCCCCGTGCTTTATTTATGATCTCAACGACTCGACTATATCTATTCTCCCCAGGCTAAAAACAAATCAGCCTCAAAGCATATGCAGATATATATATATATATAACCCTGCGGATTATTAGTTGATGAAATACAAAGTGTTTGTGTGTTTCATGATTGATGAATATTGCGGCATTAGTTACTTAAGATATGAGTTCATGTCAAGTTAAAATACTTTTGAAATTCTCAGAACATTTAATGGGCCACGAAGCTGCTACACAAACATTGAATATATATAATAAAGAATTTATATATTAAATTGATATGTCTCATTTTTCAGCAGACAATAATTTTGATTACTTAATAGTCGGATTATTAATTTTATTTACAGCTCAAGCAAAAACATTTGCCCACATTCTTTCGGACAACATAATTTATGCATAATTTTAGGTAAATACATTTAGCGTGTTATAAACTCATAAATCTTTCATGTTTAATTTTCGGTCAAATCTTATGAAATATTTATATGTATATATGTATTTTGCAATTTATTAGATGGAAATAGCAGCGCCTAAATACTAATGTACACACATTTCTGTAGAATATTTGAGATCACATTGGAATTTATTTCGACTACTCAATTCCCACACACAAAAGCCATAAACAACTTAAGTGAAACCGTTGGGGGCCATTAACTAAAATCCGCCTGCTTATTTAAAACACAAACAGCTGTGCCAACAATTTGTCAGCTATGAATTTATATATATATATATATATGGAGACACGCATGTGACAATGTTCTATGATGCTTTTAAATTATCAGCAACAAATGAACAAATATACATAAATAAATATAAATACATAAATAAATATAAATATATATACGACGACTTTTAATAAAATGCTTACACATCATTTCATATCTGGAGAAGCCGTTTCCATTATTTTTTATTTTATTTTCACTCATTCGAATTGTGAAGTCCACAGATATTAAGAGTCTTAACCTCCATATAATCATACTGAATTTTTTTTTGAGTGATGATTTGATGGCTAAATATTTGTGTCACATAAATTTTCGTTACCCCTTTTTGACAGTTCCACACACAAAAAAAAGGCCACACGTCGGAACAGATCAAAGAAACGGCGACCACTTTGATTGTCTTGCGTTATAAATAATGTTGAAATGTTGCTTTTTTTATGATTTGTTGCTGGTGACATAAGTAATTAATTTTGACATTTGTGCTAACAGTTTATAATAAACCATTTAAAAATCCTTAATATTGAACGGCTTGAGGCAAGAAAGTTTCGAGTGTTATTGGAAATTAAAGTCGATCAAAGATGGGGTTTTTTTTTGCTAAACTCTGAAGCCGTTCAAGTTGGGAAATGGAGTTAATGAAGTTTGTAAAAGACAGAAGAAAGCCTCTTCGATCTTATAAGGTATATATATTATTCGTCAAACAAGTCGAATGTGAGTGTAAGTCTCAGAAGTTGTAGGACTTAGGGAATTCGAATTTGAATTAAAAGTTTTCTTTCCATATTTTATTTGAACTATAACGACTCGCGAATATTAAAAAGAAACCTTTTGCCCTAATAGCTATATTTTTCTAATCAATATTTAATATACCCAGACTTGTTATATATCAACCGTCATTTCGTTAAGAGCAAAAAAGATTCACATCATTTCTTATTTAAAATATATATTTTCATATTGAGTAAAACTGTCATGCACAAAACAAAAATGTTTTTAAAGGGTTGGAATTAGTTTTGGTATTTGAACCTCTGCACACAAAATTCATAAATATTTTGTTTAATTATACAAAGAAATATAAATCTAACTTTCCCATCAAATGTTCATATTCTCCATGTTTATTTAGCTGCCAACAAAAATTTGTTGACATTCTAATTTTGTTGTCATGAATAACTATTTATGAGTGCACCAAAATGCTCTTCTCTTTGAAGTATTATTATTATTATTTTTTGTTTTTTTTTCGAAACTGCATTCCACAAGCAAGTAAAATAACTCGATGCATTTGGCAATCGACGTAAAAGTTAAAAAAAAAATTATACTAAAACAATTTTGTGGAATGCCATGCTCTAAATTATTTAGACTTTGCTTCACAGGTCAACAATTTTTCAACTTAAATTATTCAAATGGAATTGCCAAAATATGAATGTGCATGAGAAAAAACTCGTACATTTATTTACAGCTGCAGCGGATGCATACAAGAATTATGAATGCTGACAGACAACTGAGCTAAGCTGCAACTGTGCAAAAAAATAAATAAATAAATAAAAAATGAAGAAACAAAAACATTTAAATTGAAATATTTTATGCATACAGAAATATACTCAAGGGCTGTGTATCAATTGTGATGTGATAGATATGGCAAAAAAAATAACAAAGAGGATTCCAATGCAAATTTAATATTGCGGCTTAAATGACAGCTGCATTTGTTTTTAAATTGTGGTCAAATGCAAATTAGTATTTTCATCGATTATGATCAATGTGCAAACAGCTTATCTAACGAAGCCTAACGAGTCTTAGCCATATACAGATTATGACGCCCAAACTCAATGCGGCTATTTGCAGTGTAATTTGAAGGCCATTATTTTATATACAACTGATCTGATATAGAAATCTTGTTAAACGGCAATATTGCTGTTGTTGTGGGTGTTGTTGCGATTTTACGGCAGCGTAAAACAAACAATAAAATTAAATAATTACAAGTCGTGAGTGAATTTCACGCGAAACCAAATACTGATGCACACAAGTTGATAATGCTCAACTCCAAAGAGAACCAGAAGCAGACACCATGCTCAGACTCAGACCCAGAAGCAGACACGATACCCAGCCACAGGCCTGAGACGACCACAGAAATGAACACACACACAGGCACACACACACACACACTCAAAGATTCAGCGAAGAAAGAAGAGCTGGCATGGAGTATTCGAAATATGCGCAACGGATGCCAATGTCGATGCCGATGCGGCTGCCTTGACCAGTGTAGAAACAACAAAGCCCGGTTTTATATCGATGACAATGCTGCCAAATAAGTGCTAACCAACATGGTCAGTCAGTCCATGGTCACCAAAAAGCACATCGAACAATCCAATGAGTAGCCCACAGAGCAGACAAAATCAAACCATGTGCGATGTGCGATTTGCGATGGCGATGGCGATGGCGATGTGACCACCGCATTGGAGCGCATTGTCGGCATAAAAGGAACCCACTGAATTCCAGGAACATGTTAAACGATGTCGAGCATTTAGAAAGAGTAAGTAATGTTTGTGGCATGTCAACCGAAGCAATACCAAAAACCCATCTTCTTTTTTTTTTATTTTTTGCTGCTCAAATATATGTGGCATTTATTGGTCGAGGCTGCCAAAATGTTGATGGGCAGTTGATAAACTCGATAGACTTGTTCAATTTTCAGTAATGGAAAATTGTAAAAAAAATAGTCAAGTGTTTAGTTGTCAATAATAAAATATAAACAGTTATTTAATTAATTAATTAATAATTAGTCACTTGAGCTGAAGCCATCTAAAAACCTATTCAAATTAATCATCATTAAACCAAAATTATTTTTTATTATTAACTACAATTACAATAAATTTACTGAATATTTATTTAAATATTATTTAAATATTTTAACACCTTTCAAGCAATCCAAATCTACGTTGCATAAGATAAACTTGATTTTAGCACATTAAATTGCAATAAATAAAAAAACATGGTTTAGCGCTTAAAATATAACTGTTTATATAATTGTTTAGTTAAATAATTCAATAGCTTCCACTTAATAAATTGGTCAATTAACTTTGAATATTTAAGAAAACATACTGAAATGTGTACTTTATTGACAACTATATAAATTATTATTAATCGCCTGAGCTAATGAGACGTGCAATGAAAACAATATTCTAATTAAAATGCAAATAGAGCAAATTATTTTCTATTTTATTTATATGTAAATTGCAACAGAGAGTCAGATATTGACTAGAAAGTAGTTTTTCAACTAACTCTAAATTTTTTTTAGTACATTTTAAACAAATGTGAAACAACTCAACTTGAATGAAATTAACCGATTCGAATGGCTCCCGTTTGACAATATAAAGTAATTATTAGCAGAATCTATTTAGATATCTACAATGTTCAGTGGCGTGTAATTCACTTAATTGATTACAAATTAAAAATGCATTTAATTAGCACACTCATTGCATTTTATTTGCTCTAATTAAATGATAGCAATACTTTAGCAATGCAAACATTGAACTAAGCTGAATTGATAAATACGATTTGCTGTATAATAAATGCGACAACTCAGCTGTAAATTCAATCAAACCAGATATATAAATATATATTTATTTATATATGTAAATATGTGTGTTTATATCTGGTTACAATAGTTCTCGATGTTGAATTGAATTAAGCATTATGCTCTGGCAATGCAATGCTCTGGCGCATAAAACATAGCTGCCACAATCATCAATTCTCCTTTCATAAGCCACACCATCTTGATGCAACATTGCATTGACAACATTCTCATGCCATTCATTTTGAGGCACTTCCTCCCCCCCCACTCTCTTTCCCACTCTCTTTGATGGATGATGTTTTTCTTCCTTCTGGCCAGTACTGCCTCCGCTTGTTAATGAATTATGAGGCAAAGCCAAAGCCAAAGCTGACTGCAGCTGCTGATGAGCAACCTTGCCAACCCTCCTCCCCCTGTCTCCTCTCCCACCAAATCCAACCACCCACCTTAACTCTGAAACTGTAATAAATCAAAAGCAATTCTGTCTGTCTGTCTGTCAGTCAGTCAGTCAGTCAGTCAGTCGGCAAGTGCATGCCAGATGCCAGTTTCAACTCACCTGAGTGCCAAATGCAGTTTGCAAGCAATGGAAATTTATGCATGGTTTCACATTTCTTCGAGTTATCATTTGTTACCTAAATTATGCATGTTGAGTGGCAGTTTTTGTTGTGGAATTACTTCAGACGATTAGCCCTGGGTAAAGTGGTCAGCACTCAGTATTCACCATTCAGCATTCGTCATAACAAGCCCTCAAACAATGTTTGTACTTCCAACTACATTTAACTACATGCATGTGTGTGTGTGTGTGTGTGTGTGTGTGTGTGTGTGTGTGTGTGTGTGTGTGTGTGTGTGTATGTGTGTGTGTGCAAATTGTGGTCGCTGGCAGTTACCAATTATGTACTTGTCTTAACCGTAGAGCGGAGCTCGTGATAAATATTTTCAATACGATATTAAATATTTATTTTAATAAAGCAATTTACTTATTTATTTATTATATTTCCTTTATATATTTACTTAAATTTTTTTAATATAAATGAACATTGTAAAAAATTGGCAACTGTCGTTTGAAATTGGCAAAATATTTAATTGCGCTGTGAAAGGTAGGTCAAGAAAATTAATATAAAAATGTCACATTAATAATAAAAATATATAAGTATTATTATTATATTTAACAAAGACCAAAATACGATATATTTTTGATATAAATAACTCATTACTTAAATATAAATTTCTATTTGGTTTTTTTTTGTTATTGATTTTTTATTGTTATACTTAAAACCTATACAAATTTTAAATTGCAATAGAAAATATTTCCGAACCCAAAAGGTGTATATATTACTGATCAGTAACAATAGCCAACTCGACTTAGCCATTTGTTATTGTGTATGAACAAACCCATCTTAAATATTATAAAAGTTTTAGATTTCAAATTTTCCTTTTATTTTATTTAACTGCCCCAGTTTCGGGAATATAGATAGCATTAAAATACATGATTAATATAAAATACAACTAGACATATAATATTAATATTACTTATCAACTGTTTAAATATCATTACTGTCGAAACGTATTTTAATTTTGAATATATACATATATATAAATTGGTGGTTTCTGCACTGCGATCTATTAGATCTACTGTGCACCCTTCTGAGCATATAACTCCTCCATCCTGCACGAATGCCAAAATCTTTGTTGGATTGAGGGCTTCTATATCATTGACACTCATCATCAACACATATCCCTAGGATACTACATTTTTTCCCGAATAAGGCAATACATCCTGTTGAATATATCACTATGAGCTAATTATATACCCATCATATTCGTACCTAGTCAATCAGTTCCAACTAGAGCTAGATTTATGTGCTCATTTCGAGTAAGTCGCTCGTACATCAAATATAACCTACTAAATTAGAGCAAAGTAATAATCAAGTTTTTAAAAAAATTAAATATGACTTACTAAAATAGAGCAAAGTAATAATCAAGTTTTCAACAAAATCAAACTTGCAACACGTGTCCATCTCTAGTTGGTTGGCAGAGTTAAATTCAGTTTATGAAATGTATTACAAGTGGCTGAACATATAAAATCTGTAATCGGCTATGTTTTGGATAGGATTAAAGACAAACATGGACATTTTAATTATGCAAATTGGCCAAAATATGAGGCACAATCAGGAAATATAATCTCACATAGATAGATTTAGCCGTTAGCTGGCACATTTGTAGCAACTAATTTGCAAATTATAATTACAATATTAGTGCAAAACATTGGCATATAAATTAAGTCACCGCAAATTGTTTACAAATTGTGTGGCATTTATTTGTAATCGTTGTGCCAGATTAGTTGAGGACGCATCTCGCATTTGCCAAGTGGATGCAACATGTTTGGATTTTCTAATTAAAATTTTACACATTTGACACACAGTTGCCGTTTTTCACATGTACACGCAAAATTGGATGCATTTTCTTCACATTTTATCACTTTTCAGCATTTGTGTGAATTGCCAGCTAATTTGTTTTTGCAGTCGTTGCAGGTGTCGATCATAAATTGTTAGCTTTAAACCTTGAGATCTGGTCAGTGATGGCAGCTTTACTTGCAACTAGATCGGCATAACTATAAGTCAATCAGATTGTTATTGCTATCTAATAAATATTCTGAATACGATTTGAGAGCAATATCTTATGAACAAGTTAATTTAACTGTAAGAAATTACTTATTAGATGAGTTTAAAGCTGTGAACGACTTAAAGATAAATTAAGGATAAATATGTCCAATAAATATTAATTTAAGAACAGTAGCTGAAAATACTACGCTCTTTTATAGTTTTTTACTTAGCTATTTTTACTGCTACGAACTTTAACATAGCAATAACAGTGCCGATAGCATAGCACTCAAATAATGCTCTTTTGCTCTGCTCTGCTCGAGTCCTTTGTAGGAGCAATAGCAAAATTATTTCTAGTCTGCTCTCTTATAGTAATAGCAAAGTAGCGAGTAGCTGCTACGACAGCTGTTACATAAAAAGTTTTAGCTCTTCCCTTTTTTTCCTAACCTCATTTGTAAGAGCAATAGCTGTAGCAATGGACAAATTATTTCCACTCTTTTCTCTGTACTTATAGCAATAGCAATAACGACCGATAGCAGAGCGAGAGCATAACAGTTGAACTGTAGATCTTTTACTAATTATATGTCCATTTAATTTCTGTTTTGCTCCGAGCAGCTTCTATTTATTTACTTTACAAAAAAAAGTTTTATTTATTTCCTAGTTTTTCATTCCACATTTATTAAGATCTTTTTTATATAAGCCATATAACAATGATTAGTACAATTAAAGCAAGTTAACAATCCTAGTTTTTCATTCCACATTTATTAAGATCTTTTTTATATAAGCCATATAACAATGATTAGTACAATTAAAGCAAGTTAACAATTAAAAGTATTATAAATATAATATATTCAAATAATAGATATGCTGGGAAAAATAGCACTCCTTAGCAATATGCATAGCAATATTATTTAGCTGTTATTTACTTACAATAGATATGCTGGAAAAAATAGCTATATTATTTAGCTGTTATTTTATGAGCTGCTCTGGCTTAGTTCATTTACGCTCAGATCAGGTTCAGATCGACATAAAGAGATTTAGGTGTGAACGGTATTTATGGTATGTGTCTAGTTAAGTCGGTTTAGTTGCCAACTTGCTTTACGGCTGTTGTAGCTAATAATTAACCGACTTAACGCATTTGTTTATAACTATAGCCTTATAAACAAGCAGCTAACTCAAACGCTTGTGTCAACCATATTTATCATGCGCTTACATTGTCGTTAATAATGTGGGCAGTAAGAGAGAGAGAGAGAGAGCGATGTATTGTGAGTAAGAGAGACGGGTAGAGGTTGTGAATTGCTAAACTGCGAACTGCGAGTGAAGTGTACAAATTGCAATATCTATGCAAATTTATAACAAATAATTACTGACAGCAATATTTCATTAATAATTGCAAGTACAGCGCACACACACACGCACACCACACACACCACACACATACGCACACACTCGCAATTTCTAGATAAATTTGTAAAAGCGGCCCATAGCCCCAACAACATTGTCGTTGCTGTTGCCGTTGCCGTTGCCGCTGAACTGGCCGGGGCACAGTGAGGCAATTAAGCTGATGACGTTGATAAAAATCAACAGCAGCCGAGCTGCTGCCACAAGCCTGTTGCCATAATTTATAGCGGCCACGTTGCGGCCACTGAGGAAATTATCTCCATACAATGCTGTTCTGTATGCAAATGCGGCGACACATTATTAAAAGTATCCCCTTCCCCCTCCAGCACCCCTCTCATATCGTATATAGATGATATACGATGGCAAACTGAACAAATGACGTCCAAGTTTGTCACAATGTATTCACAATTGCACTCAGCTGCTGCTATTTTATAATATCAAAATATAAATAATCGTTACACTTAAAGATTTACTTTAAATAATATTTTTGTAATATAGAAAATTATTATATTAATTCAGTAATTCTTTTTTCGTATTATAAAAATAAGTTTCAATTTTATTTTTAATATATTGCAATTTTTTTATATGCAATGCCATTTTTTTGGTGAGTGCAAATTTTTTCTATTAAGTATTTTGCATTTGCCAGCACATTAAATTATTGCATTTTAATAACATTTTATAGTTTTCGATTTAACTAAGCTTGTTTGAGTATAGCTAAGCCAATTTTTTACTATAATGCGAAAGGTATAATTTTTATTTTAATTGAACTAAATACAAAGTTATATTAACTTTATTAGGTAAAATTTAAAATTTTTTTTTAATATTCTTGGGCGTATTCAAGCATAGTTAAAATAAATAAATTAACAATTTGGCTTTCAAATACTGACTATTATAGTTTGCTCATATTTTTGTATATTTTATTTTATTATTTTTATTATTTACTTATTTTATATATTTACCGAATCACTTTATTTTCCATCGACCATTTAGAATATTTATGCATATTTGAAATTTAAAAATGCTAATAACATTTACTGCTGCATATGCAAATGTAGCAAATGCAGCAAAAATCCAGAGTGCTCAAAAAAATATTAATTTTTTTCATATTTAGCTGAAAATTAAAATTCCATATATTTTTTCCAAATGTTTATTCTGTTTAAATCTAAATCTGCTTGCTGGTTATATCGAACAGTAATTTGTAATTATCCACTAATTGGTGTCCAATAAGTCAAATTCAGGCTAATATAATATGCATAATTGTCAGAATAATGTGAACATTTTGCTAATGTGCCACAAACTGATTTGATTTGGTCATTTTTAAAGCTGGAAATAATAATTAGATCATGTCGGATAATGATAGACAGATACAGTTATAATCGCATAATGCACGGCTCGAACGCTAATTGAATTGATCCGAGAGTAAAACCCAATATTTGCAATATAATCGCAGAGAGAGAGAGAGAGAAGAGAGAAAGAGAAAGAGAAAGAGATAGGGGACAATGCGCAAATCGCTAACGCTGCTGAAAGAGGGGCGCGTGCTACGTGGAACCCATAAAATCGTGGCATATATTGTCGTACCAGAAATTTACGTGCAACACGACGAGGCAAGCAGGCAAGCAGGCAGGCAGGCAGGCGGGCAGCGTGGGGCAATGCAATACATGCGAGTGTCAAGCTGCCAGCTAAATTCTTGACAACATTGCAAGCAGACAACGACAGCCAAACAGCAGCAATAACAACAACAACAATAACAAAGAAAAAAGAAAGAGATAGAAAGAAAGAGTGAATGAGATGGAAGATGCGCTCATATTTAAAATGCAGCACGTTGTTGACCACGTTGACCAAAAGACCAGAGAGGCAATTGGCATCAGCCAAAAGCTCAAAATCGCATTCGCTTGGGTTGGGCATGGTAGCATAAGGAGGAGCAAGGAGTATGGAGAGATGGGATGGAGAATTTTTACAGCTCTATGGTGCAGCGCCCCCCCTCTAACCACTCTGTGGTGGTGGCCTGTCAAATGGCTTCACGGCGGTCGGTCTGTCGGTCTGCCGTGGCAATTGCGTGCGCTGCTCTCTCTCTCTCTGAGGGGCCACGTTGCGAGGCGTCGTGTGTGCTGGCTCAACACCTTCAGAAGGGGGCATCATCATTACCATCATCATCGATAAATGCATTTGCCAGTTCTGCATACAAACTGTTGCTAAATTTATTTATATGTTATGTCCCCTCATGCATATTTAATGTCCACGCATTTTCGATCCAACCAGGAGAAAGAAGCACAAAAAAAAGTAAAGATAAAAATGCAGTTGAGAACAAGCCGAACTCCAAGCCTCCTCATATATACCTATATATATATATATAAATATACATATATATTTTTAAGAAGTAGCAGAATCGACTCCTGTTGTTGTCGTTGGATATCTGCTTCTGGTCTTCTCTCTGCTTCTTGCTACAAGTGGCAAGTTGGCAAGTAAGTAGCTGTCTTTGGCTTGTTCCTCGCTTGTAGCCGCGATTGCTGCTCGGATCGGGTTTGTTTCCCTGGAACGTTGGCTGTTTCTCTCCGCCACTCTTTGCTGAGGTCAGCCAATCGTAGTTTCTTTTTTTTTATGGTAATATATTTCTCTGTTGATTACATTTTTAATGTGTGTTGCTCACGACACTCTATGATTATCGTGATTAAATCATCACAGCGCAATTACGAATTGTATACATAAGGTTTATAAATTGGGTGAATAACACAATTATGCTGATAACACAAAAAAAAAAAAATAATGGGCAGATACATTGTCCACGCCCTTTATATCTACATTCCGGTTAACAATCGGCATTTATATGTCTGTCAGTCAGCTCTTCTTACTTATAACGAGTTGTACTTTCAACATCTCAATGTGCCTCTTACACACATATATATCTCATAATACCAAACCTCTCCCCTCAATTTGCCCATATCTTGGATACACGCATTGTGCGAGCAGAGAGCCATAAATCAAAATGACATGACCAACCAACTCTGGGCATTAATATTTCAACACCATAAATGCGGCGTCAATTCGCACATGGATGAAGACGATGGCTGGCAATGGATGAGGACAGGGAACACACTGCAAACGATTGCAAACTGTGCATAATAAATACATGTGTCTTTATGTCTGTGTAACGACGGACAACAACTTGAAGCACTCCACGTCTCCAGTTTCCATCCATCCATCGAGCCATCCAGCCACCAGTTTCCAGTGTGCCACAATCTGCAGCTCACTTTGAGCATCAAATCAAATCAAGGCAAGCGTTCAAACATGCAACGAAGAAAGACAACTTGGGACACGCTCGACTAATTATGGAAATGTCATCAGACAGTTTCTGGGCTGGGCTGGACTGGGTTCGGTTTGTGGGGTCTGCGCTGTAAGTGAAGCTAAGAACTAACCAACAATAACACTACACTGCAAACAAAAATTTCTAGATATTTATTTATTCGAGTACGCTTTAAGACAAATAAACACCATGAAAAAATGTTAAATATTATGTTTTTTTTTTGCCAGCGCTGTTAGAAGTGGAAAAACTGAAAATATTTTTGAGACCAGTCCATATTTGATTTAAGTATCAATTTTTTAATTATTGCGTGATTTGAGATACTTAAATTTATTGGAGTTTATTACTGAAAGTGTTGTTTGCATGCCATCTGATTTTCTACTGAACCATTACTGTTCTCTATTATAAAAAATTAAAATTTATCTCTACCACTTATTTAAGTCAGGTAAAATATAATGTTCTCTATAACAAAAAAATTAAAATAAATCTATGCGACTTATTTTAAGCACTTCTTTCCATTCTTATACTTGACAATTGCGCTTCAAACTCTTTTTCTATATATGAAAAATTGAGCCTAAAAGTGATAGTCGTAGTAATGCTTATTTTTAAAATAATTTCTTAATAAACCAAAACAAATATATGTGAAATATATTATTTAATCAAAACAAATATTTCTAAGAATTCAAAATTCAAATCTTAATTCAATGCTTTTAAGGTCTCGAGTTCAAATCGTTAGTTTTCTGAAATTATAAATGTTTAATCTTACTATGAATTGATAAGCAAACCTAAATTGTTGTATAATAATATTTAACGTAATAAAAACACAAACTAATATATAGAAACAACGCGCTGTTTTTTGTGTAGATTTTCTTAAATTCAGTAGATTTTTTTCTTAAAGTGTAACTGCATTTGTGTGTATATATTTATATGCATGTCGTCACATAAAGCGCGCATAATTTGCTAGCAATGCATCAGCAAATGCGACAATTTCAGCGGTAATTTATAAAACCGATTTTGTTGTTTTCTTTCTCTTTTTTTTTTTTTTGTTTTTGGCGAGAAATTAAAACTTAACATGCCAGTCAGATGGACAGGCGGACGGGGGGACAGCAGGACGGGGGACGGGTGTACAAGACTGGCAGTCAGACATTGGTTAAGACAGCCAGCGACGCCTTTCAAATGACAAAAGTTCAGGCCGTGGGTGGCACAGACAGACAGAAGAAACGCCAAGGCCCCCATACAAAATGATATATGGTTTTGTCGGCTGTCATTTCGCTTTGAAAATTATTATTGTCGCTTGCACTCTGCTTTTGCCACGCTTGTCGCATACTCTCCCTTTCCTTCATATATACACACATATATATATATATATATAAATCTTTAACTAAATGCAATTGTGTTCCACATAAGGCGAGCATAAAACTCGCTTTGACATGTTGAACTAGTTTGAAAGCTTTGTGCCTAAAATGGCAAAAAGAATGCAGAAATATGTCATTTAAATTGCCAGCTTCTTGCTTGCTGGATGAGTTTGCATCCAGAGTATGAATCATTATCATAATATTATTATAGTATATTAAAAACAAATATTACATAAGTAAGCACTTAGTAAAAAGTAATTGCATGAAGAGCTGTGAATATTTCATAGGCTTTGTGTGCTGCTTCCTTGTTGGATGTGCTTCTGTCTAAAGAATGAAAAACTATTCATAATTTTATAATTAATATACATTTCATAATTTTATTATTAATATTCCTTTTATAATTTTATAATAAATCTACTTTTTATAATTTTATAATTAATATACTTTTTGCTACACTCAACAGGAACACTTAAGCACTCACGCTTCGGCTACTTACTAAAAAGTAAGTGTGTGATAAGTTGTGAATATTTCACATGGTTTGCTGCAACTGCAATTGCTTTGTTGTTGTTGTTGTTGTTCTTTGTTGTTGTTGTTGCTGCAATCGTAAATTTCAATGAATTACGATCTTACCCGGAGTGCACTGTGTCTGCATTTTAAATATGCAGTCAACACTTATCATGGGACAAGTCGGCGCTTCTAATGGCTTCCATGGTAGTTGCCACCTTTGTGTTTGCCCCTCGCCCCTCCCTTGCCAGCCTTCTTACCATTTGTTACTAACGGATTGGTTGTTTTAATAGCTACTTGTGGCCCATTGTAGAGACATAATTTATATTTTACCTCTGGTGAGTTGTAATGTTTTTTTTTTTCATATTTTCTTTATTTTTTTTTATGCATTCTTTCTTATCATAGCCGATTTTTCATCTCCATTAAAATTTCGCAGCGAGCAGGAAAAATAAATTTGCAAACGGTAGAAGAAATATTTTTACAAAATTCCCAACCGATAAATTGTTGCCACTGTTTTTTTTTTTGTTCAAATAGCCACCTCTCTTTCCCCGCTGACAAGTACAGCTTTTTTGTGCGGCAAGGGTGGGGTGTATGGATTGCGGGGTGCGGGGAGCGAGGTGCAGCACTTCTGTTCAATGATAAATGGACGCGGCCAGCGAGAACTATAATGGCCACCGCGGTCGCTTTTTTACCTGCTGTGGTAAAAAATTAAAAATAATAAAAATAAAAAACTTTAGCTTGCAGTAGCTAAAAGTGTTTGACTACGAGATACCCTATAATAAGTTTGCTAAAATTAAATTAGATAGTTAAGAAATTAAAGTGTCTATTTACAGTAGGAAATATTTTCTATATCTTTTTTTTAGAGAGTAGAAAAAGAGATGAGTTTTTGGCTCTTCAGTTAGAAATTTATTAACCAATCGAAATATTAAAAAAAAGCCTTTGAAAATTTTTATAAATTATAAATTTATATTTTACAATTGAAATTGTTATTTCAAAAGATTTTTAAATCGATCTTTGTGTTTATTGCGATTATAATAATGCTGCTGCATTTTACTATATCTGCTCAGCACCTAAGATTTTTTCCATATTTTTTAAATAATTATCCATTATTTAATTTGAATTAATATTGCATATGGCTGACAGCATCACGGCTGATACACATTGGTAAAAATTGGAATACCTCTTAAAAAAGACATAGTGACAGGGGAAGTGGGGAGGAGGGAGGCATCGAGCGTAAGCCACGCTTGTCAGAAGCACTGAACGTGAACATCATTTATATGTGTAACCCCTTCGATATGGGAGTCGTCTCACGGAGTCGCCTCACTGCGATTCTCCGCTTTAGTAGTATGTGGCGAAATGGACATTTATGAAAGAATTATTGATGCCAACGCCAATGCCAATATGTGTGTGCATGCGCCAAGTTTATAGCATATTTTTTACGACTACCTCCCAACCCCCCTTTACTTCACACACACCCGCACACTCGCGTTAGTCACCGAAAGAGGTCATTCCCAATGTGGGTAGCCAAATGCCAAACGGTATAATACAATAAATTGTCAGGTAGTCACTGGGCGGCTAGCTGTCAAAATGCTGGGGCATGGCTAAAATATAACTCTGCACCCCCCCCCCCCCCCCCAGCTCCCTCCCACACTCCCTCACACTCACCCCTCTCTTGATTTAATTTATCGACGCCATATGTGGGCAGTGTGCAGAGTTACTATTGGACTCCAGCCGCCAGCCCTTAAGTTGCCTGCCACAGTTCGTTGCAACTTCTTTTTGGGGGAAATATAAAATATGATTTACTGCCTTGGACCGTCGCATCGGTGGCATTGGCAGCTAACTTAAAAAACATCGCCTCACCCACCTTAAAAATAAAAAAAAATAAAAAATAGCGCTTTGTCCGGGCGTAATTCAGCGGGGCAAACGCCATGATTTGTGGGTCTCTTCTGGGCGACTCTTCGTGTTACCATTTATTATTCGTTATTTCGCTTCGCAGTTAAACCTATTTAGATAAGGCACAAGTGCATATCCTGTAGCCAATATATTTTCTAATATTTCTAATCCGCACCACTGGCAATTTTGAGATCCATTTCGATTAAGGCAAAACATTTTTTGTGGTTTAGTTTTTCTTTGATTTATTGATGTTTGTTGTAGTGACTTAAATGAACTTTAAAATAGTGTTCATAATTACATTTTACATACATATACATAAACATAGATTCATATTATATATATATATTATTATAATATTATATTAATATTATAATGTACAAGACTTTTACAACTTTTAGTTTTTGGACAATCTTTTCATTTCATAATTGGTTTGCCAATATGCACACAATTATGCATATATATATATTTATATATATTTTATATGTGTGTTTTCTTTTTTTTTTTGTTTTTAATTTAATAAATAATATTTAAAATTACCATAAGCATTAAATGGGACATACACAGAGAGAGACACACTGTCGAACAAATTGATTTGTGTGGCATATCCATTTTTAGAAGTTTGCCAACTTGCTGCAGCGCCTAAAGCTAATATATATATTTATATATATACATACATACATATACATATATATATATATATATAATATATATTTATTTATTTTTTCTTTTTTGTTTAACATTTGTATGTAACTGACGTACATTAGATCACTAGCTTTTCACGTTCCACGAGTGAGTTGACCGAGCAGTGCCCGCCCCGCACTCTTTAGCCCCCCCTCCTTTTTAGGCAGGAGCAACTCAAGCAAAATGATGATTTGACTGAATGTTGAACAGCTGCTCAAATTTCTGCTCCACTGCTCCACCCGTACTCCGACTACGGATGCGACGAGCCCATGCGTGGCCCGTATAACGAATACGGCGCAAAGTATTGCGCCAATGCAGGATGTGGCGGCAGGCCGGGCATGCCGGGTGGTGCCAGAGATGGCGGCATCATCGATGGCTTGCCATACGGATGGTAACGGGCCGCCGCCGAAAGCGGACTCAGCGGCGGTGTCGGATAGGTGCGCTGAAAGAGCGGATGATTCGGTGGTATGCCACCCGCCGCTGCCGCACTGAGTACTGCGTCCGGCACGGAGGCGGTGTGGGTACGCAAATGCTGGAACAGATCGTCGGAGGTGCCAAAGCGTTTGCCACAATATGCCGCATCGCTGCCAATCCAGGAGCAAACATACGGCAACTGGGATGCAGCTGCCAAGGCCGCCAGCTGGGCATGGTACGAGGAGGCAGCTGCTGCTGCGGCCGCTGCTGCAGCCGCACTGGAGCCACCAGCCGCAGAGTTGCCACCCGATTTGCCGGACTCGCACTGCGGACAACCGGCTTGACAGGGCTGGCCGGCGGCCTTGTTAATATAATGCGGACTAGCTGGACAACCTGTACAGTAGGGATCCCGACACACGTTCTGCGAGGCGGCCATCATGGCCGATTGGTCGGAGAGGCCCTTGAGCCGAGCATAACTCAGATACGGATTCATAGCCGAGGCCTTAAACATGGCATGGTGTGGCGACATCAATGATTGCGCTGTCATCAAGTCCATGGGATAAGGTGTGCCATAGCCTGTAAATTACACATAGAGAAAACAGGTGGTGTTAACTAGGAATGTCTCACAAAGATCGAGCAGTTAAAATAGAAATCTGTTCAGTTTTTAATATAAAAAAAATATATATAAATATGACGTAAAAAACTAAATTAAAATTAAGTTTATAGATTTTCAAGAAATACAATATTTTATCATAAAAAAATAGCAACCCTAAAATGCTAATTTTGAGTAATAAAAATAGACTTTTTTGTATACACAAAAGCAATCTGGAAATTAAAAATATGTTGGCTAAATTTAATATTGCATTTAAGTAATAAAAAACTCTGTTTTTCACAAAAAAAAAAATTCCTTTTATAAAAAAAAAATGTATAGAGTTGCCATTTAAAAAAAGGCAACAAAATCTCTTTTGATAAAAGTTTAGTTTTGACTTGAATAAATTATTGGAGTTTTATTAAAAAGTTGGAATAAGTTCTAAATTGTTTTTATATGAAAAACTCAATAATATCTTTATTTGAAAAAAGGTTTTAATGGTTTTTAATGATTTAAATGTTTTCCACACTGAATGTGTTTTTTTTGGCAGTCTGAAGATAATTCTATTCTCGATTTTTGATTTGGCACTTAACAAAATATTTGAATTAATTTTATGCGAGCGACTTTAATTTATTAAAATTACGCATAATTTATTTATATATATTTAATCTACTTCCTACAAAAATTCAAACTAAAAACTACTAAAATTAATCTATATATTTAAAATCTACTTTTTACAAAAATTAAAACAAAAAACTATTTTAATATTTTAGAGAATAATAATTTATAATAAATCAAAAGCTATATTTTTTTTTCAAGTGCTAATCAAAAACTGACTAAATTTCACTCAATATATTCTTAGCATTTAAAATAATTAATTTTTTTTTGTTTTCAAATTTCAAACAAAACCAAAATTAATTTACTACAATTTTAGTTTATTGCAATTGTGTTTTTGGGGTTGCTTGGTTTGGTGGTGACACTTACCTGGCGGATAATATGAGCCTTGGGAGGGATTTGCCTGTTGGCTGGCTGCATGCAGCGCCTTCACATAGCTTGCCTCTTTGGCTGCCGCATAGGCTGCCTCCTGCAGCCGATTCGAGCTTGCGGCACTCGGGCTGTGCATCGCTGGCGACTCTTTGGAATTGCTGCGCACTGGCGCGGACGATTGCACCGGGCTGCCATTTAGCAGGGGCATGGCCGGTGTGTTGGGTGTGCGACGCAGAGAGGCAGATGCAGAGACGGAGGCAGAGGCGGAGGCGGCGGCGGCGGCTGTGGAGGCACTCAATGCATTTGGCGACTCGCGCTGTGAGCTGCTGGCACTTTGATTTGAATCGCAGCGCTGCTGCTGACCATTTGTTGAGGATGAGTTGGCCAAGCCACTCGCTTTGGGCGTCTTGACGCGCTGGTTGCTGCTGCCACTATTGCTGCTGCTGCTGGTGAGATTTGTGGCGCCGCAATCGATGTGGTTGTTATTGTTGTTGTTGTTGCTGATGTTGTTGTTCGTCTCGTAGGGCTTGAATGTGCTGGGTGTTTTACTGTGTGCCGGCGGCAGCTGTTGCTGCTCAACGGAACCGGTGCTGACGCTGGATGAATGACTGCTAACCGGTGAGGATTTATCGCGTGCATTATCCCCACCCAAACCGGCCAAACCGTTCACATTGCCCATGTTCAGTGGCATGCCTTTGGCCTGATGCGCCTGCTGCTTGGTCGACTTTTCAATATTCGCCGCGAGCAGCTTGGGATTTGTTGTGTCCGCACCGATGGCGCTGCATGTTTGCGCCAATAGCGCCAACGGGCTGCTCTTATTGTCCAGCTGCAAGCAAAAACAAAGAAAAAAACCCAAAAGGGAAGCACAAAGTCAGTCAAGAGTTTAAAATTATTAGCCAGCTACCCATATGCAGATATATCTTAAAGTACACTCAACAAAATAATTGCCATACTTTTGGTCGATTCCCATTATTACTCAGTAAGTAAATTTCAATGATTTATGTTTCTTACTTTCTAAAAACTAATGTTTATATTTATAAATTTTAGAGTGCATTTTTTTTAAATTTAGATCAGCTATATTTAATTCACCATGGAAGAATTTTTATATTCAATTTTTGGTTACTTAAATTAATATTAAAATTTGCATTTTAATTATAAATATTCAAACATTTTAAATAGTTTATAAATTCATATTTTTATATTATAAATACAAACTTTTTAAATAGTTTGTATATATTCATATTTTCAACTGAACTATAATATAAAAGCTGAGCTAGTAAAATTCATTCCTTGTTTTTCTGTATATTTGAATGAATTTTTTCTAATTTCTACTTGTCAAAAATGTTATTCTAAATAATAGAATTATTTTCATAACTTGTTAATTTGTATTTTGAAATGAATTTTTTTTTTCAATTTTTTGAACTTTTTAAAAACGTTATTATTAAAAAAGAAATTTTTATAAAAAAAAATCGACAATATTTTTGAGATTATCGATGTAGTATAAATATTTCTTAAATTTCGATTTTTTCCTAAAGTTTATATAAACATAAAAATCTTTTTATTTCAAGGGAGATTTGCATTTCAGAGCAATATTTTTTTTGTAAGTGTAAAGGGATGCTGAGAAAGGCAACTTGGTTGGTTGGCTGGCCTGTTGCCTGTTTTACCCATCGTATCGTGCCAGGCGGCATCAGATAAGAGCCAAAAACCACTGTCGCCTTTAATAGCATTGTCTTTGGACACTTTTGGTTTACTTTTGTTCCTTAAACACTTCCCTTAACTGTCCTCCGGTCGCCAGCTTTGTGCATTTTCAGCACGATGCCTGATCTTAATCTTTTGGACCAACACTCCGGCGCGATCATGAAAAACACTCGTACGAATATTCAGTTTAATTTTTTTTTTTTTGGGGGGAAGTTTTGTATTCCTTCGAAAGACAGAATTTAGATTGCCCTTGCTTTCGCTCGGGGCCCCATCATAAATAAGGGCTGAGTGTCATAAATATGCCCGGCATGGCCAAATAAATGGAATTATGGGGCTATTAAAACGTTTGCAAATAAACGATATAAAAAGTACATTAAATATGAAATTACGACGCAAATGTAGTGTGAAAGCATTTCGGGTACAAGCTCATTTCTGGGTGGGGTTCCTCCAAATATTATTGCCATGGGGCGCCAAAAATAAGATAAGTTTTCTGCCCAGCAGCAAAATCGAGCGGGAGAAACGATTAAGAACTCGGGATATATATATATATATATATATAAATAATCAAAAGCAAATAAAAAAATTAACAACTCGGGATATATATAAATATAAATAATCATAACAAATAAGGCAAAAAAATATACATGAAAACATTTTTTAAAATAATGTAGTTTGTATTACCGAAATTTTAATAGTTTTTTTCAAAAATTACCATTGTCATTTTCAAATTAACATTCCATTTTAATAGTTATAAGAAAGGTAAACTAAAGAAATACGTGAACAAGAAACACTTAATTAATACTTGAATTTTTTATGATTTTAATTGTGCAAAAGAATTTTTCTATTTGATGTTTTACTCACTTTAAAAAAAGTAAACTCTTAAATAATAAACTAATTTATTTAAGACATTTTTCTGTTTGCAAATATTTATTTGTTAAACTTTGCATGGCTCATGCACTGTAAGTAAATTTTTATCATTTTATTTGTTAAACTTGAATCATGCATAAAAATAGGTAAATAAAAAACGTTTTCATATCTTTTAGTTACCATTGTGGGGGTATGAGGGGAAGTAATTTGGTTACTCATTAGCCATTTTTGGGTTATACTTCTGGGTTAACTGGCCACAGTTTGATTAAGGTACGCGTATTTAATCAGTTTTATAATGCTGGCAATTTGCTGGAGTAATAATTTCTCAATTCGTGCAATTCATTTAATGAAATTGCTAACCATAAAATGGTCATTAAATATGACAACGTAATATTGGCCATGATTAGGCAGAAGGCTGCAGCACTTTTGCGCATTAATCATGACTAATAACTAATCATTGTTTTAGTGCTGAAACCACCACACCCCCCTGCCTCTCCCCCACCGCTAAAAAGTGAAAACTAGCGATTTGCAGTAAGAGAAACGCCGGCACAATTCTCAAAAGCAAAGTGCATATAAATGAAATGAATATTGCCCACTTACAGTTTTTGCCATAAACTCAAACATGCTTTTTGCAATAAAATCCATTTCGCCGCATGCCATAAGTTATGGCCCAGCAGGCGAAACAGCACACCGAGCGAAAGAGAGAGAGAGAGAGAGAGAGGGAGAGTAAACCCTAAACTGAGTAAAGAGTTGAGAGCCATAATTCATTTCTGCTAACAAAGGCCCAGCGCACATTGGCAATAATGACGTACAGCTTATGTATATTGTGTGTGTGTGCCTGTGTGTGTGTGTGTGTGCCTATGTGTGTGTGTAATTACGCCCATGCCCAACTGGCGCAAGTCATAAACTACAAAATATTGAAGCTTTTATAACACTCAATGGGCCGCCATAAATTATTATGATACTATTGTAAAAATGGCAAATTTCTTATCGGTACTTAAGCGCTTTTTTTCTGTCCTATGTACACACTTGCCTCGTCTGTATGTGTGTGTGTGTGTGTTTGTATATGTGTGCTATTGTTGTGCTTATTTTTGTAGTGTCACGATAAGGACCATATTTAAGGCGTGCTTTATTTACGTTAAGCTGGGTTGAAACAATAACAACAAATTTTCCCAAGCTGCGAAATAATGCTTTGTCGCAAAATGGCAACCGGTACAATTTATATATAATATATATATATTTTTATCGTTTATATTTATGATGCAAATTGCTCAAATTGCATGTCAAGTTTGACGTTGCCATAAAAAAAGTTAAATATGTGCATAAATACAATAGTGTTTTTATATGCAATAAAATTCGTTTTTAGTTTAGTGATCTTAGAAGAAATACTAATTGTAGCTTGGAAAAATATTATTATACTTTTTAGAGTTAAAAGCATTTTTAAGTGTGTAATTATGGCCAGGATAAGTTGAGCTTAAAATATTATGTACATTTAGATTGTGTTAATTATATTATTATATTAAATTGTATTCTTACAAACTGTTGTGGAGCTGAGCTCAGTTTTTAAATATTTTTATTGTTTCAAACAAAATTGAGACAGCTCTAATTGAAGATATTTTGAACCCTTTTTTTTTATATATTTTTTATTATTTTAAGCACAATTAGCATTTCTTATCACATCTTAATTAAAGTTCAAACATTTTGTCAAGAATTTGTATGGGTATATTAAATATTAATTTGAAGGCTATAATTTTACATATCAGTCGTTTATAGCAATCGGAAATCGGCATGTATAAAATTAAAAAACGTAATAAACGCAGATTACGTTTATTTATTTTATTTATATTCCAAATTGAAAACTCTTATATTAAATATTGTTGTTACTAATGGAAATGCTTCCTTCTGCCTATTCTAAGATTCAGTTTACCCATTTTCCTTATTTTTTTAAGTTTATAATTATCAAACTTCTAGAATAGTTACCCATCTATATTGGCACAACTATAAATAAATAAATAACTTTAATTCCTTAATCCAGTTTAGCTATTTGCTGGAATCAACTCAGTAAGTGTATTTTTTGAGTACCAATGCACTTTGTTCCCGATTTTTTTAAACTGATATTTGTTATCAAATCGATTACCCGGAAACTGTTGCTCTCGCTCGCACTCGTTGGGGTAGTCCTCAATCGAATAGTATCAACATTTTATTAATTATGACAGCTAGTCGAGCCATTCTGTCACGTTTTTAGCACAATTAGTCATAATTTATACGAACGCTGATAAAGTTGCCGTATTGATTTTTGGCATTAGGCGTTAGTTAATAAATATTTCGTGATGGGTGTGTGTGTATAGTGTGTGTGTGTGTGTACACACTCGACTTATATTTTTATATTATTTATATTCACTTATAGATAGGCAGCAACACCATATGGGGATTGTTTAATTTATGATTGAACAATTGCTTTTATTGAGGTTTATATTTTTTATTCGTCAGTTTATTGACACGTCGAGCGGTTTATCAGGCGGTTTGCTTAAGCACTTTTTATGTAATGCTAAAAAAACAGATATTTTTCCAGTCTTTTTGATGGGCATATTTAGGCTTGAGCTAGCTACACCGTAAAAAATTTGATAGCCCCACAATTTTGGTCTAACAGAATTACGTTGCGAGAGCTGCTAAAAATAAGTGCTAAATTTAACAAAGTCAACATAATAAAATAAAAAATGGCCAGTTATCACACTTAATTAGCACTCGTTGTGCTAGTTGTACAAATTAAACATACACAAACAATTTCAAAATGAAGTGAAAAAATAATATAAAAATAATTTTCACTGTACTCGGAAATTATGAGCTGTGTGTTAATTAAAATGTTACACCTTGTGAAAAATGTGTGCAAACAGCAACAATTAAATAACAAGCAACAAAAGCTTCGATTCCATTGTGGGCTATTTGGGGTTTGGGGGCTTAGTCATGGCTTTTGCACAATCAAGTCACAGTTGGTTGTTAAATGCGAATAATTTAATTAGACACTTAAAACTAAACAGCCAACAACACATTTCCTGCCCCGTATTTACTATGGCTATTACTGTAAATATTTACTAGCTGTTCATTTATCTTTTAGGTGTGTGTGTGTGTGTGTTTTTATGGCATTAAAGTCCGAAGCGCTTAGCTGCACATCCCAAAAATATAACGTATACGCGACGTATTTGCGATGAGATGTGATTTTTATGATGCCTACTGCAAATACTAAAAATAATAATGATAATAAACTTTCCGATTACACATAAGCTCAAAGTTTAATTTCCAGTTTTATTTTTATTTTTAGCAAAAATAAAATAATGATAATTATTACTTATTTAATTATTGTTAGCATCTTTTAAATTGCTCTGTTTACAAATATTTCACTCATTTTAAACGTGTCTCATTAATTTTGGGTTTTTATGCTATTCTTTGTCATATTTTAATTAAGATTGATTACAATAAAAAAACCACATAATGCCTGTGACGTCTATAGGCAGCATTAACTGTACATACAATATTTCACAGCTGTCAAAGAAAATGATTCGAGTATTAAAAAAACGAACATAAAATTATAAATGTGTCACATTTTACACAGCGGCATTTTAATAATGCCCTAAGCCTATTTTATTATTGTTGTTTTTGTTATTGTTGTTGTTGTTTTTTGTGGCACACAAAATATATATGACACATATATGACGGCGGGGCAAATGTACACTTGAAATAATATTAAGCACACATAAAAACAATAACAAATGGACAAATTCGACTCGATGCGATTCGAGTAGGAATCTTGAGGCAGACAGGTAAATGAGGAGGGAAGGAGGCAAATTGTGCAAAGGGGGGGCAGTCGGAGGGCACACAAAGAAGTCAAAGACGATCAACTGTGCACTTGAAGCCACTCAAAAAATCATACTTTATGTTAATATGACAAACAAAATGTTGAAACTTTTGAAACAATGACAATCCGCAGTGGCTTCAACATTTCAAGTTGCGTTAAATTGAACACTTTTTTTGTTGCACGCTCAAAATTGCCAGACATCGAAATTGTTTTTATACCAAATTGAAATTTGATGGTGGCTTTATGGGCTTTTGAAGTTTTACCGAATATGCGTCGTTATAGAGTTAAAAATTGTATTTAACTTATATTTTATTTTACTCTGCTTTTTTAGTATGCTTCCACCTAATATTTTATACAATTTAATACAGAACTAGACGATAAATGTTTGACAGAAATAAATTAATCAAACTTTTTTCTTATCAGTAAATCCTGAGTACGAAACACGATAGATTTAATAATATATTTGACAATATGAGACTTATTTAAAAAAAAAAAATAAGGTCACTTGTAGACTTACATTTTTTTTTATATATGAATGATAAAGGAGGTTTTCTTTTATGATTTAAGGAATATCTAAAGCCTAAATTAAACTTGATATGTTATTTTTACTCATATAAAAATCTAAATTAAAACATTAGATTTTTGTTGCATACGAAATAGGATTAAATATTTTATAAAGTTAAATAATGAACTAGCAAATATTTGACGAAAATAAATTACATCGCCCTTTGTGTTTTGAATTTATTTATTTATATTAAAATATATTTCATTTATAAATTAAAAAAAAAATATATATAATGTATATTAAAATAATATAGAAAAATAATATATACATTTTTAAAGAAGTTTTGATAATCTTATTTTGGGCAAAACATAGATTCTGCTCGATTCAGTTACAAATAAATTAAAACTCTTTTTATATTAGAAGTTTCTTAAAGCTCTAATTTTCAAACGGTTTTCGCTCCCATGTGCAGTAGTTAATATCTGGTAGGGGCTTTGGGTGGGTGGGGAGCCACACCAAAGACTTGATATATATATAAATTATTTATGCGGGGCAACCGCAATAAAACTTATCTACGTAGATAATGCAATTCAGCAAGCACTCTCCACGGACCCAGACCCAGGCCATATTTTCTCAAATGCAATTTTCAAAGATGCTGCGGCTCAGTGTGGATGGCGGCATTGGTGCCACTGTTGCCGCTGCTTCCTGTGCGGCGCCTGCCTTGCGATACAAAAATAGCTGCTATAAATATGAATTACAGGATAAGCATAAAAAGCGGAAATTGTGCGACGCCGACGTCAACGTCGACAACGCTTTGCATAAGCCCCCGGCTTGGTAAGGGGGGGGGGGGGGGGGGACGAAGACGTCGTCGTCGACTTTTTCTAAGACGCTTTGCAGTTTTGTTGCGAATTATAAAATAAGCGATAAAAATTGTATAAAACTTTATGCAGATGTTTGGGTACTTCTACTTTGTGTGTGTGTGTGGTGTGTTGTGGTGTGTGTGTGTCTGGCAATGACTGGCTTGCGCACATACTTAATACTTATGTGTATTTTAGCCATTATCTGTTAACACCTTTTTTGTGTTTTCTTTTTTTCATTTTTTTTTTCCATGGTGTTAATAAATTTTGCTGTGCCAAAAAAATTTACATAAATGCTCTTAAAACATTCATACATAGATATTGTCTTCTTGGTGTCGCCCCATTTTGTGGCAATTTACATAAATTATAATTTACACAGAAATGTAGCGATTTTTCTTTAAATTTGAGACATCATTTTATGTTTTTGTTAAAGTGCAGTTTGAAATATTGTTTCAGTTTAAATATTGTTTACTTATAAGTAAAATATTTTTTAATGCTGCCTTACTTATTCCGCAACAATTGGTATTTATTTATTTATTTTTGTATATATTTATATTTATTTATATTTAATTAATGTTAACACAAAATTTACAAATAGCCAGAAATTGAAATAAATTAAATGTAAAATAAAATTAAATACAAAAAGTTACAACATTTGTAGCATCAATTGGGGAAATCAAACTCCAGTAAAAATAATTTATAAATACTGATAGAAATGTAAAAAATAATAGACATTTTCCAAGTACAATTACCAGATTCTTCTCCTCTTTTTTTGTTACTTTGCGATTGCAGTTGAGAGTAGAAAAAAGCAATAATGATTGATTGATTGATTGATCAGTTGTCAAGCAAATCGACTGAAATGCAATTGAAAAATGTAATAAAACAAAAGAAAATGCAATAAATTAGAGATAAATGCGATTTTGATTGTGCAGCTCGAAAGATATTATGTTGAATGCAACGAAAATGGTGTCACTATGGAAGTGCAATATTGCAAATGTGAATGCAACCGAGAACGCAGAACATGTGCAACATGTCAAATGGCAAATGACGAGTTTGGAAATAAGTGAACTGAGTTCAAAATGTGTGTGCAATCCAATATGCCTGTAGTTTATTTAGCCCGTCGCACAAGCGCTGTCACATTAACTGTCAACTGCTGCAAAACTGACACTTGTCATATTGACAGCTGACAGCGTCATTTGACTGTCAAACTTGGACCGAGTAAATATGTTCGAGAGTTGGCAATCCAATACAAAAGTTGCAGCTTATTCCATGACACGGGGGAGCAACAGATTGTGAAGGATGTTGTGGTGGGAGAGGGGAGAGGGGAAATAGGTAATATGAGGCTGGCTACGTGTGGCAATGCTCTTTCGGCGTTGCCACTTAATTTGACAACACACACACACACACATGCATTGTGAACTGCACTTGGCGTTGGGCAATGTTGCAATTTTAGCCAGCAACAACTGTCAGCCATATCATTGCAATTGTCGCATTTGCACAGCAGCAACAATTGCTGTTGTTGCTGTTGCTGTTGCTGCTGCTGCTGTGTACGCTTTGAGTGACACATTAATGCCATTTTCATGTGTCACAGTTTCTTTCATTTGAGGTCTTGTCGGGTTTTGTGCCCCTCAGTTAGATTCCATGTCAGACTTTTGTCAACATTACGTGTCCATTTAGTTGTCAGTTAACAAATGTTGTTGTTGTTGTTGTTCTTCTTCTTCTTCTTGTTGTTGTTGTTATTTTTGCTACGCTTGTCGCCTAACCATTTTTCCTACACTTTTCGCGGCTTGTTTTGTGTCTGGCAACATCTGTGTTTCATACACATTTAACATGCCACTTTGCTGAGGAGTTAATTGATTTTTTTCACAATTTTTCTCTGGCAAATTATAGCGGTATTTTTTTTAAATATTTATTGTATATTTTGTTTTTTTTTTTATTTTAATTATCGAGCGTTCGTCTATAGAAATTTATAGCCAACATATGCGCAATGTAATTAACCTTGTTAGCTTGACCAAATTAATTGCCAGGTTTTTTTTTTTCGTTTTTGGCATGGTACGACTGAAATATTCATCATACAACACTTTTTGGCAGCCCCCCTTTGCCCACCGCGCGCACATTCTTATTGCCTCTTGTCAACGCCCATTTGCCATATTCCATTATGCGGCTCATCACTCATTGTGCCGCATAGAAAAGCAACTGCAACAACAACAACAACAAATGCTGTCTACAAGCTATTAGCTTTTACTTTGGGTGCCCAAAAACTCAAGGTTTCTCGGCTCATCAGCAGTAGAAATAGTAGCAGCTGCCTGTTCTTTTAGCCAATTCTTTTTACCTGTTCTTTTGGCTGTTTGTAATTTGGGCAAGCGTTGTGTGTTTATCAATCATACGCAATGTGAGCCTGTCAAGCCTTCGCGTTAAACATGTTAATGTGGGTGGCTCTTTTCAATTATTATTTACACTAGCCTCAACCTCCCCGCCCCCTCCCTCTCTCTAAATAAATTCAAAATATGAGCTGTATAAATATTTGTACAGCTTAATTGATTAAAATGCTTAACTGTAAATATAAAGTACTGAAATTTATTTTTCTCATGGTTTTTTTTTGTAGTTTTCTTTTTGTTTTATCAGAAGTTTTTTTTTTTATAAGTTAAATACAATTGTTAAAACAGCTGAACAAAATTGTCTGCAATTTGGAAACGGAAAGTTTTTTTTTAACTGAAAATTTTTTTTAAACTAAAAATTTTTGCATTAATTTTCTACTCAACTAACTAAGACTAAATAATTTTTAGTAAAATTCGATTTTTATATATAAAGAAAAAACCCAAAAAACATTCAATTTTTTTGCGCCAATATTTATTTTTTAATATCATTTCCGCATTATATTATACAATAAATTTCCAAGTAAATTCAATTTATTTTCGACACAAAGACTGTTAATTTATAATTTCGATATATATTTAAAAAGTAAATAAATATTGCATAAAATGCTTTATTTTATTTGGTAGCAGTCATATAATATAATATTATTATTCTGTATATGATAAATGTCTTTCCAAAACACATTTGTTTGCTATGCAAAGCCTTAAGCGTTTTTAGCAAATATAATCCAATATATTTTTGATATTTTTCTGAGAAAAATGAATAAATATTGCGCCAATATTTTTTTGAATATATATTTTTTTTTTAATGGCATTCCCAATTTGGCGGCGACAGCTGCTGCTGCTGCAATTTGCATAAGCTGAAACTGAAACAGAAACCGAATGTCTGTCATTCTGTCAACTGTTTGACGATTTGACGGTTTGACTGCGCCTACAAGCGACATTCATTAATTCACGCAATTTGTATAATAATAATGCCAAGATATTTTTCTGTCTGCATATAAATTCAGTCGGTGACAGACTGCTCTGCACTCATTTCAATTTTATTTATATATATATATATAAATTTATCTGCATATATATATTTATTTATGTAAATTCTTTGCGAGATCAACAATCGAAATGAGACAAAAGAAAAATGCCGTCTGTAGCCGTATTTAAGCTGACAGCTGACTAAATTAATTTGACAATAATTAGCATTTCAAGTTGTCAGCGTTTTTTTTTTTTTTTTGCTAATTTTGCATATGCAGGAAATTTGCACATGAAGTGACAATTTTGCCACGTGCAACGTGCTGCTGCATATATGGACATCATTCGGCATGTCGTCCCCTATAAATCCAATGACACTTTATAATTTCAACGGCCAGCGAAACAACTTGCAACTTGCAACTTGCAACTTGTCAGCGTTGTGGCTGTCAACGGTTTGCCTTGGGCGCTGTCAAAATGCCAAATGCCGTGCAACGCGTGAACCCCATAAAGTGTGCGAGAGAGAGAGGGGGAGGGGGAGAGTAAGAGAGGGGAGAGGTGTCATTCGCATTTGTGGCGCGTTAATTACGTGTTATTTATAATTATGCGCCCTACACATGCGTTGACAACACTTGTCAGCAATGCGAACTGAACAACTGCCGAATCGAATCGTATCAAGACAACTTTTCCGACTTTCTGGCGGATTTCCCCTGTGCTGCCTAACCCCTCCCCCCACCCCTTAATACACCTGTCCTACAAATGCGATTATTCATTTTTGCCGCGTTGCGTGTTTTTCATTATTTTTTTTTTGTTGCATTTGTTGCATGAATAATGCTTGCCTTGCTTATGACTTAATTAACTTTCTTAGCATTTGTATGCAACTTCCGCGTGCCAATTTGTGTGCATAGTTTTTAGCATTTTTAGCATTTTTATGTTAAAAACTAAAACTATGTTTTTTGCTCTGCAGGCACAGAAAAACGACAATTATTCACATGCAATGAAATAATGATCGATTTACCATGAACACATTTGGGGTAATTGTTTTTTGAAAAAGGAGGCAAGCAACTGCGATACCTTTATTATATATCTATATATATAAATATCTATATATATTATGTATTTAAATATATATATATATATACGATATATATTTATGTTCAGCATCAAAAGTCGAGTGGACTAGATCTGATTGCCAGTTTATTTTATTAATAGCTGCTCGATGCATATCTACTTCATATAGAAATAAAAGTCAGAATTAGTATAAATTATACATTAACATATTATTGAAAAATTTCAACAAATTCTTTTAATATAAATTTAAAAAGTGCAGCTCATATTAATCTTATTATTCACATTTTTTACCCTTATGTTTGGAGCAGGGTATTTTGTATTCGAGCTCATTTGCCCACAAAATTATTTCTTGTTAGTTTTGCTCATTTGAAAAAGTAAAAAACTTTGTGCATTTTGAATGCGTTTTTTTTTTGTTGTTCCCCAAAAGATATAATCTTCATACAAAAACTTACTTCTTGGCTGGCATTTTTGGCACTCAAACAAGCTAAATTAGATAACTGCAAATTGGCTTGTTTAAATGCACTTTGTGTTTGTTGGATTTCCGTTTAAGTGCTTCACTGCAAGTCAGCTCAGACAGCTGGACAGACAGACAGCTGCTACACATCTCCCGCCCCCCTCCCCCACCCTCCCAACACCTTGTTTCCCCTCTATTTAGGCCGGAAAGGCAACTGACTGACAGTTTTGTGTTGCACAACTGTTTTTTTTTAATTTGTAAAACGAACACAATTTGTATATGAAAAAAAAATTGGTTACTAAAAAGAAATGAAAGAAATTATACTTGGCTGCTCTATGTTTTAGAGAGAGACAGATAGAGAAAGAGAAAGAGAGAGAGAGGGAGAGGAGTGAGAAGAAGCCACTGGCTGAGTGACATGCTGACGCCCTTTACACCAGCCTCGACATGACTTAGTCTCTTCTTTCTGTCAGTCCGTCAGTCTGTCATTCTATCAGTTTGTCAGTCTTGCAGTCTTCTTGCCTGCCCCCCCGTCCATCACTTTGCATAATAAAATGCGAAAATATGCGAATAGAGTCAAATTCTACACCCAGCAATGCAGCCAAAAGACACACACACACACACACACACACACACATCCATTACTACGGGGGGGTTACAATATAAAAAGATATAGCTTTGAGCTCAGACATTGCATTTTTTGTATTCGCCATACTTAGAAAATATTTCTAAGAAGGGTATTTTCGACATGTGATCTGGCAAAAGATAAGTTGAAAGAAGTTGCTACAGAACAAACACAAAATTATCCAAAAAATTAAATAAAGTACTAAATAAATGTTAATTCAATTTTTCTAATATATATATATATATATATAAAAGTTCGGCATATAAGCGTATTAAATTTGGGATACAAATACTGGTAGATTCCGATATATATTTTCAAACCTTTTCAAACTTGACTTTCAAGCTGCGTTACAGGTACGAAATAATACAATATATAAGTAAAAAAAATTATTTTCAGTCAGCAAAAAAATCCAATTTTAACAAGTAGTTAAATTATATAAATGATTGGGTTTTCATTTAAAATTAATTGAGTTGCAGTTGGTTGATAATCTGAGAAATTAAATCAGTTGTGAATTTTGAATCCGACACTCAATTTAATTTGGTAAACATATATCAATATAAGATTGCTGCTCTCAGTTAAAAGCGTATTTAATATATATATTTTTTCAATAAATTCAAGCTCATTCCACAGGGTATTCGCTAGTCGAGTTGGCTGCAAACGATAGATTTTAACTAGTTTTTGTGTGCACAAAACGCCCTTTGGTTGATTTTTTCCACAGCGATAAGCAAATTTTTGCGAAAGTACACAAAAAAAAATAACAGTCGGAAGAGGCTAAAAGACAGGCAGGCAGACAGAAAGACGGACAGACGGATGGACAGACAGACAGCTGTATAAATGAATTGCAGATGGTGAATGTTTTTGTTGTTGTTGTTGTTGTTGTTCGCTTTAGTTGCAGCTAATTTAAATAAGCAGGCAATGGGAAGCGTGAAAAGCCTTTTTGTGCACCGATCTTCAGCACGTGATAAGCGTCAGCTGGGAAAATTGTTGAACACCCATGAAGAGGGGAAAGGCTTAAGAGTAAAGGGGAGTTGTGTTGTGGAAGGCGTGAGATGCTTGTCATCTTGTAGTCTGCAAAGACAAATGCATTTTCACTTTTCACCAGCAGCAGTTGACAATCAGCTGAAAGCATTTTTGGGGTTAAAGATTTTCGATGCTTTGGCTGAAATTTCCACAAAGCTTCGCATGACAAACTCGAAATTTGGAGTATTGTAAAGTTTTTATTAAGAATCGAAGGCGAGTAAAAATTATATATAAATACTTGAGCATCATTAATAAGTAAAACGACTTACACAAAACTAGTCATTCAACCCTAAGGCTTATCTTAATCGAGCTTGGAATATATTCGTTGTCGGATTAAATTTAATAGCTGTCGTAGAAACTGTCAGTCGAAAGATAAATTTTTGCATGCGAAACCCAACTAACTAGTTACAATACGATTTATGTCAACAATCATCAACAACTGAGGATTATTTTTTTTTACTTCAGGTTACATTTTTTATATCTCATTTGATTATTAAATATTTTAAATAAAAACATTTATTAATTCACACAATTTCATTTAAAGAAGACACAGACACAGAAGACATATTAAAATATTATTGAGATTATTTACAAAATAGGTTTAGATTTTCTAAAATAAAGATATATTTTTAGAAATATAATTAAGATTATGTTTCAGCAAAAAATAAAAGTAAAGCAATCCTAATTTGTAGCATTTTTATTTTCGTATATCTACAAATTATTTCTAAAAACAAACAGACAATTTTTAGTTTTATTTTAGGTATATTTTTTCCTTAGTTTTGTGCAAATCGTGTTTTAAGTGTTGTGGTAACTTGTATTATGTGCCAAGGGTATTTAATCTTCGACATTCTTAACATATCTCTAATATCTTGATTTTAGTTATTTTTGTATCTGTGTTGCAAGAAACTTTGAATTGGATCTGTTGTTTATAGATAAGTTGGCAAACATTTGCTTGGCATTCGGTAGTTTTTTACGTGATAGAATCCTGTCAACAGCAGGTTTGCTGCGTTATTTTGCCTGCTTGGCATTTGACATGACGTTTATGTCATTTGAAAATAACAACTCTGACATCGTATTTAATTTGTTTTATTTTTATTTTTATTTTCAGTTTCATTTTCATTCCCAACATTTTGTTTTGTTTTTTTTTTTCATTACGCTGCTCGTTGTTTGCTGTGTTCTTTCAACCTTGGAACACTTGCCTTGAAGTGTCAACCAGCCAAGTTTTGTCTGGGTTCAAAGAGTGTCAACAGCAACAGCAACAAGACCAGCGAGCGGGGGGTGTGCCCGGGGTGAAGCGGGACTGAAGTGTAAGAAATTGGTTTACAGTGGAGAGCATTGGCAAAAGCAGCAATCAAAAAAAGTGTCACTTTGACACATGTCGTTTTCTATTTAAATAAACTTGCCGTCAATTTTATGTTGCATATTTCATAGCTTTCAATTGTCAAGGAACATGTAATGAATACGGATGGGGTTCTCAGTTCTCGGTTCTAGGTGCCAACTAGGGTAACAAGAAGCGACAGCTGTTGTTTTTCTTAAATAAATAATATTTTTTCTATATATTTTCTCAAGCAGAAAGTAGCTCAAATATTTATTGTTGCTTGAGGCAATTATTAGTTGATGAATAAAATACCATTTTATTTATTAAATCTCTGGAATATATTTAATTTATATAAATATGTACTTTTATTTCAATTTAAATATTCGATTTTTTTTAATTTATTTAATTCTTTAATTTATAATATTTTTATAAGATATTAATAAATATTTTCATAAGAAATAATAATGATAAAATTAATAAACAAATAAAAATTAATTCTTTATTACTTGAATCTAATTTATGAGTTTATTTTGCAGTTGATGTACTAAAATAGTATTAATAATAAAAACTTTGTTATTCATAATTTGGCAACTAGAATATATTTAACTGCTCCGATTAGTGTATCTCTAAGTCGAACCCAATACAATACAATATTCTTACCTTTTCTTTGAAAACGTTTAAAAAAAACTCGTTAAAAAGTTTGTTGGACACTTTCACTTTCTCAATAAGTGTGAACCGGGGGTCGCATGTGGCTTGCAACACACGAAACAAATTTGAGTCGCTTTCAAATGACTGTTTAAAAATTAATAGCCACCAATCAGGCGAACACACACACACGCACACACACATACACACAAGCGCCGCTCAAGTGGCGCCAATTAAAATGATTAACATCAATAGAATAGAGTTTAAAAAAAAAGTGTCGCCTTGTCGACCAGCAAAAGAAAACATAAAAAATAATATTAATAAAATGAAAAGAAAAAAATGTGAATAAATAAAAGAAGAAAAAAAAAAACAGACGCCTGAATGTGTTGATAAGA
Organism: Drosophila dives; assembly: GCA_035042365.1. NCBI lineage: Eukaryota > Metazoa > Arthropoda > Insecta > Diptera > Drosophilidae > Drosophila > Drosophila dives. The sequence goes on along the minus strand of JAWNLJ010000357.1, from coordinate 1,486,134 downwards.
CAAGCGGACAGCTCAGAAGTTGTTTCGGCGCATAATTGATGTGATTGAGATTGATTGTTTATTGGTTTTTTGGCCTGATTTGATTGAAAGCCAAACCCAGCCACAAAAATCAAATCGTCTGCGTTGCCGGCGCCACACATTTGGCCCCATTGCCACTGGGTGTGTGTGTGTGATTGTTGACCGCTTTCTGGCTTATCAATATTACATTTCAGTTTCTTTTTATTAGATGCCCTTTGTGCGGACAATAGCCACAAGCCCACACATTACCACATCAATACATAAATACACATAAATACGGACAGCCTCAAACATGTGCCCCGCACAATAGCACGTCCGGCTGTCCGTCCGTCCGGGGGCTTTGTGGCTTCTTTTTTGTTTTGTTTTTTTTTTGTTTTGTTGTAGGGGTCTGGCTTCAAAAGCAATTTGTGCGTGTTTAGTGTCAAATGTGCTGTTGAGCTTTGAGAGCCCATTTTATTGTATATTTTTTGTTAAGGCTTTGTGCGCTTGCGAGAGCTTAGCATTTATATCATTTTATGGCAATCACTCATACGACCCAGTGTACGACTTACGACTTAATGATTGATACCATTTGAATAGCATTTAAGTTGCCGCAGATTACAGCACATTAAAACGCATCGGAAATGGTCAGCAAAAGGCTTTAAAATCCATTTGGGACTACAGAAAAATGTTAACAAAAAAAATATTAATGCAACTTAAGCGAATCGCATTTTGTTATCACATTGATTTCGCAGTGGACTTAATGTGGACTGGTCAAAAATATTTGAATCATCCACGGAGTTCAAGGAGAATTAAATATAATTATTAATTTAAATATGATTATTTTTTTTCATGAAATTCTGTCAATTAATAAAAAAATTCGGTATATAATGTGAGTGAAAATAAATTTATGTTTATTATTTAAATTGAATTTTTCCATTTTAATAAAATGTTTTAAGTAAAAATTGATATAAATAATTTATTAAATTATATTCTTTGCACAGAAAAATTGTTAAATTAACGGTATAATTTTAAAAAATTTATTAAAAATTATACTAATAAACATATAAATGAATAAGCACATAATTTATTCAATTAATATAGAATTTTCAATTTATGATAATCAAGTTCTTGCATAATAAATTCTTATTTAGAAAAACGTTGACAATTACTATATTTTTTATATTACATCCAAGAGCTAATGGGCCTAATTTATGAAAGAAGATAGAAATCATAATAAACTTTATATTTTATTTATCGCTAGATGTTTATAATATTTGAGTTAATTCATTGCAATATAAATGCTGTAATCCAAGCAATATTTATGTGGTATTCGCCCACGCATTGACAGTTATCAGCTGGCACATTAATATGATTATTTCTATATTAATTTATTAGTTAATTTGTTGCCGCATTTTATGATTATTGGCTTTTGCAGTCAGCGCCATAAAAAGCCCCCCCCCTGCACAGTCTTCAATCCGCTTTGCGATTATCGCGAACCATAATTTCTGTGCTCTGTCTCACTCTTTCCCTCTCTCTCTTTCTCGCTCTCTCTCTGTGTTGGTAGAACGGGTTATTATTTTGCATTTAAGCAGCCGATTCAATTCATTATCATAGTTAGTTGCCTCGCGTGCATTTAAATGAATTCATTGAATTTCGCTCATTCAATTTGTAGCGTACGTAAGCATTTAGCATCAATATGGTAATCGAAAGGGGCAAGGTGCGGCGGGAATGGGGCAACTGACATAGGCGTCAATGGCACGATTGACGGCTCAACAATTTTATTGATAAATGCCTTTTGATTGCGAAAGGGAAAAAAATGAGCAACAATCGGCAATAATAATAAAAGATGGTCACTTTGTGTTTTATTAGTTGTTCGATTATGTTTTTTTTTTCTTTACTTCTTTTCTTTTTTGCGCCATTTTATTTATAGTTTTATACATAACTCAATTGATCGTTAAAATAATTATGGGCGCCATAAAAATTAATGGTTTACAGCTCAAGTATTTCTTAACGAACGCACCGTAAATATTAGTTAAATGACATTTATGTTTAATCGGTTTGTTATCTTAATAAGCTAACAAAAAATATCTCAGAGCACGCGTTTGCGATTGTAAATTTCGAAAAATATTTATAGGTAGGTATAAATTTCTTAGAGTCTGCAGCTTGTCAAATATTAATAAACGGCACTAAGTAAAAATAATTAAGTTAAGAAACAAAGCTCCAACTGAAGTCAAAAATAATTTTATTTCTGGAAAACATTTTTTTTTCAATATGTATTATTGTGTTTCCAATTTTTAAACGACTTCTTCTTCTAAGATCTAGTTCTCAACAAAAAATGATTCATAGAACAAAAAGAACTAATTCTATGCTTGGGTTCGAAACAGGTTTGCTACCTTAACTAATGTCAATCATGGAGCAAAAATACAATATTTTCGAAGTTTTTGCAAGTTACTATTTCTAAATGTATAATTAAATAGGTTGCCAACTGTGAACAAGAATTTAAACAGTATTTATTCACAGCATAATTAATGGAGAAACAGCTTCAAACTGTTTGACAGGTCTTTGAGTCATTTAAGCTGTGATCCACTGTGCGTACTTAACATTATGCTTCTTTCCCTCTCTCACACACAAACACATACACACAGAGAGGGACCCGACACACATTTGTGTTGTTCAAGGAATTAATTAACACTTTAGGCGAAAACTATTATGCAGCAGAGTGCACGAAAAATTAACATGACAGCTTTAGAAATGGCAATTTATCACTAACATTATCTGCGCTGTTGTTGTGCTCGTTGCTGTTGTAAGTCTGTGCTGTTGATGACACTTTAATTAGAGCCACACGCAAACACAAAGCTGGCAGCTCTATTACAACAACAACAACAACTATGACAGACAAATAACAGAAAAGAAAAAAACCAAAGCTGAGAGCGAGAGACAGAGAGAGTTCAAGCGTTGCCAGCTTGAACTGTGCGCTGACTGTTAGCCTGCAACTGTTAACTGCGCGCTGCTTAAGCGATTTAACATTGTGTCATGAATGTTTGACTGACTGCCTGACTGGCTGACTGGCGGACTGACTGGCTGAATGACTGATTGAGTGACTGCATAAATGGCCGCTTGACTGACACATTTAATTATATTAATGAATGTTTGCGGTCAGCTGACATTTGCACTTTATTTATACAAGGCGCCTGTCACTTTAGCTCACTGTTAACCGAACTGTTATCCAGGCTTTTGACTCTTCAGTTTTGAATAATTATCCAACACTTTGGTTTTGTTGTATGTGTTGCCATATTTTGTGGCACGCTTGTGCGCATTTTTCACATATGACAGCAAATTATCAACATCAAAATGCTGTGGCAAAGTCTGCCATCATTTTTTTAGGCCGTTTTTTTTTTTTTGCATTGCATGGAGCGGCAAAGAAACAAATACAAATGATGACACTGACAGCTGTCAAGCTTAGTTTATTTGATTTCATTATAATTAATAGCGGGCAGGCATCATTAATCATTGAATAATTTATAGATAGACTCGTATTTGCAGAAAGCATTTACATATATATATACATTTGTTTGTTTATTCATTTGCAAAAGGGTTACTCACTCGGCGACTGTCCGATTGTTAAGTAAATAAATTTAACTCAAATGACAGCGTTATAAATTATAAAACCTGCATATATTATCTATAAGCACAACGACAAGAAATTAATATAGAAAAACTCTTGAATATTTGCATACCCTTTCAGAATATATATTAATTAAAATTATTAGACACGTTGCTGATATATTCTAAATTATATCTGATTTTATCTATTTGAGAAACGGAAGCGACTATTGATTTATCACGAACTTATAATTAAAAAGTTGTTTTTAATTAATTCTTATCGCTGCTTCACCTGCAAAATATATAATTGGAACGTTTCACAATAATCTTTGAGATATTTCACACTGGCCACATGCAGCGCTAAACCAGTTCAATCAATCAATCAAACCTTCATTTAAATTCTTTCTTTAATTCGATTTAACAATAAGTTAAACATTTAAATGAATGAACGATTTGAGTGCTTACTTAAATAAGTTTGTCTACGCAATGAATCAAAGGTATTTCAGCACAAGCTGAATTAGCTGTTTTTAATTAAGATTTTTTATTTGTTAAAAAATTAAATGAATGAATGATTTGAGTGATTAATTGAGCAACCATTCTAAAGTATGATAGAAATAAATTCATCTATGGAATGAATCAAATGTTTTCCAACATTAACTCAATCAATGATGAGTAGTATGAGTATGAGTATAAGATGAGTGTTGAAATGAGTGCACTCACATTCATATTTACACACAATTGAAATTTAAGATTCCTCATTCATATGCCCAACTATTTGTTAAGAGTTTAATGAATGAATGAATGAATGAAATGAGTGCAACTGAAATTTACATTAAACTTAATGAATGCACTCACATTCATTGTGCGCTTTTCGTTTCTTCCTGTTCATTGTGCGAATATTTGCACACAAATTAAAATGAATATTTATTGGCCAATAAGGGGAGTCAGAGAGAGGCAGAGAGACAGAGAGAGAGAAGGAAAGACTTTGATTCTGATTAACTGGCATAGCTTAAGTATTATGTATGTGTGTATGTTGTGTGTGTTGTGTGTGTTGTGTGTGTTGCGTGTGGCTGCATTTGCGAAATTGCATTTGTTTGTTTAGTCATTATAAATTTAAATTTGGTACACCATAAATTTGAATACAGTTGCCAGAGGTGCCCATCTCTCTCTCTCTCTCTCTCTCTCTCTCTCTCTGACTCCCCTCTCTCTCTCTCTCTCTCTGTCTCATCTACTTATTTACATAGTTTAGTATGCACAAACATAAATAAATTTTATGTGCTGATATTGGATAATTTATCGCGCTACAATTGCGAATTTTCTATTTGGCTTGGATTTTGCTTGCCAATTGCCACTTGCCACGTTCCACATGCGTCGCAAACAGCTGCTGCAACTTCTGTTGCTGTTGTTGTTGCAATAGTCAGCGATTTTGGCCCAGAAGCACATGGCCAACTTGGCTGTCTGTTTGTCTGAGAAACGGACATGTGGAGGAGTTGCATTGTTGTTGTTGTTGTTGTTGTTGTTGTTATTGTTATTTGAGATAGTTGCTTTTGTTGCTTTTGTTCCTATTGTTGTTGCTGTTGTTGTTGTTGTGTCGCACAATAAATTCGCTTGTGGCGAAGTGCAGTAATTGCTTTTCTGTCGACATTTCAATTATTTATGAAATATCATAGAGTTCATAAATAATGGCAACTCATTTGCTACCTGGCCATATTTTAGTCTTAGCTGGTCTTTGATAAATTACAGTTCGTTGCCTAAACACACTCGATTCTATTATTCGATTATTCAAAATGAAAACAAACAAGTCGCACCTCAACTCGACTTCAATTGAGACCAACTCGTACGACTAAAAGCAATTATTTAATTTTAATTAATTGAGCAAGAATTCTTGTCAATAATAAATTAATTCAAAGTTTTTCACCATTAATTTAATCAATTGTGAATGAGTTTTAAATGAATTATGTAAATAGAATCGACTATTTATAAATAATATTCATTTGTGGTATCAATCAAAAGCATTTTTCTACTTAATTATATTTTATGAATTAAATATTATGTGAGTTATATAAATACAACTGAATGCTATTTTTTTTAATGAGTACTTAAAAAGGGTTTCATTAGGTTTTCAATAAGGGTTCAATTTAATTTAATAATAATATAGCAACTGAAGATCAAAAAAACTTTTCGTTTAATATATTTGAATAGTATAAATAATATAATATTTATATTCACCAACTGAAAACTAATAAGTCAGGAAAAAATACTAATTTAATTTAGAAATATTAAAGTAATTTTATATTTTTAAATGGAATCTCAAAAAAGTCTGCCTATAGTTTGTAATTAAAATATTAATGTTTTTTGTGACACATTAATCTCATTTTAATTATTATAGTTTTATACAACTAAAATTTTGAATATAAAAACCATTCGCTGACATATAAAGTTTTATATATATTTTTAAGCTCCGCAAAACGCAAAAAATTGTCTTTTTTTTTTAAATTATATTATTTTTATATTGCTCAACTGACAACTCATTGTTGAAATGAGAAAAAGAGCTTTGGCTTAAATCCGTATTTAAAAAGAATGAGCAAAAAAAAGCAGAAGAGTTGTGTGGCGGGAGGGGAGTAGAAGATGTAGAGAAACTCACCGCTGTTGGCGCTGAGGCTGCTGTCATATAATCCGGCCTTAAGTAGTGATGATTGCTGGATTGCAGCATTTTGTTATAGTTTGTTAAATCCACTTTGACGGCTGTTCTTTGGTTGAGGCGGAGGTGTTTGAGTTGAGTTTGAGTTGAATTTTTTGAGTTGAGTTTACGTTTGAGTTGAGCTTTGAGCGTTGAGCTATGAGCTGCTGGCTGCAAGCGAACTAAATTTGCCCTTGTTTAACGGTAAATGGCAATTCAATGCAGATGTTGTTGCTGTTATTGTTGTTGTTGTTATTGGCAACGCTGTTTTGTCAGTGGCGTGCTGCCAACTCGTGTGAAAAGCGGCGCCTGCGCCTCGAAACTGTTGTTGTTGTTGTTTTCAATTAAGTCGTTGAATTTCGAGTTGCAGTTATTATTGTTGTTGCTGTTGTTGTTTTTGTTGTTGTTATTTGCTTGTAATTTATATCATTAATAATTCAATGGGCTTTATTTGACTTTCACGCCAGCAGCATATTAATTTTTATTTGCTGTTGCTGCTGCTGATTTTAATTGTGTAATAAATTCATTAAGTATTTTAATTGCAGCTGCTTAACATTTATTATGTTTTTATTTTGCGCACGATATATATATATATGAATATATATATGTAATTTTATTTTGATTTGTTGAGTTACGCGCCAAAAGCTGTAAAATGCGAATTCGAATCGGAATCGAAATCGAAAACAATGAGAATCGAAATTTAAGCTATTAAATTACTTTCTGGCTTCTTTTTTGCTTTCTTTCTTTCTTTGGCTGTTTTTGGTTTTAGGTTTTTATTTTTGATTTGCCTGAATTGCCACGTTTTGTGGCACGTACGTGTGATTTTTTTTTGACAGTAGAACAAGCGACGGGGCGTCGGGGCGGGGCAAGGGAGCGGGGAAATTTGAAAGTTTTATTTTGATTTATGTGCAAATATTTATATAGATTTTTGATATTACAATTTTTTAATTATACACAAAACTTCAGTCTAATTAAAAGCACCTTTTAAAAATTGATCACTTGTATATTTCAAAAAATTATATATATATGTGTGTGTGTGTTGCGTGCGTGTGAGTGATGTATATATATGTATATATTCAATTTATTACGTATTTTAATTTCACACACACAAACATCCGTTCGCAATCCGTTCGCAGCGCACGATGTGCTTTAACGTGAAATAACAGAATTCGACTAAAAATCTATAAACAACGTTTTCGACTCATACATTTTGCGCTCAGCATTTTGCCGAGTCTCCGCTTTTAGCTCGCGAGAGTGTTAAAATTTATGCCGACTTGCTCAACGAAACCAGTTCAGTTACAGTTGCATGTGTGTGTGTATTGTTTGCTCTCTTTTTGTTGTGGTTCGTTTTCATTTTCAACAAGTGTGCTTTTGTTGTTGTTCGCTGCCATGCGCATTGCCAGAGCGCAAGCAAGAGCATGAGAGCAACACTAACAGCGTGAGAGTGCGTTTTGTGCTCTTTGCTGAGCGCGCATGCTTGCAAAAGAGGCAGAAAAAGTACTAAATTGCATTTAGTAGTAGGAAAGCACCAGTAGTAGTAGTAGCAGTATGATTGTGACTTTATGTTTAAACATGGCTTAAGCCAACTTTATCTGACAGACTTATGGGCATAAATAGCTACAAGATTACAATAAAAAATAATAAACTTACATGCGATTTTTATGTATTCCCACACACTAAACTTAGTGGCACACAGCCACACTGTCAGCCAATGGACGCTCATTGGACGATCGACGCTTTTGTGTAGCCATTTTGGGATTTTTTCTCACTCTTTTTGCTGCTTTTGCTGCTACTGTTGTTTTTGTTGTTGTTGTTGTGTGGCGCTTTTGCGGTTGTGTTGGGTAATATTGAGAGCACAACGGCGTCGGCCATAATTGTTTACAAGTTGCGGTTGAGCAGGTGGGCGGTGTGTAAATGATGTGCCAGAGTAATGTGGTCAGATAAAACATTAGTTAGAGAGAGCGCGAGAGAGAGTAGAGCTGGAGAGAATTGTTGTTGGAAAGAGAGAGTTTAAATCGGAGTTTGCTTCTGGACAGCAAATTGAGAACAAAGTTGTGAACAAGCTGTAAACACAAAACAGCTGCTTTTAAATGATGCAAATGAAAAGGGCAACCGGAAGTGAGTTACACACACACACACACACATACCACACATATACCACTTTTATTAAATCAAATTGTTGGTTGTAAAATGTGATTGAAATTTGAAAAGTTTTTTTCTTTTAGATTTGATTCAACTGGTTTCCGCTCTGCATTGTTAAATAGAAATCGACGCCTACTTTTAATTAATTCTAAATGGGGCTTGGCATACGAAATATAACTTTTATATTAAAAAATAATGATGTAGCTAAACTATTTTATGCCCATAATCTACATTGTAAAATCGAATTAACATTTACATTTTTTATTCGTCTACGAGCTGCCCAACAAAAAAAAAACGTAAAAAAAAGTCATCAGCTTTTTATTACAACGCTGATGTTTTCATTTATGGCTAATTCGACTGCGAAATTAAGTTACTATACAAATGCTAATTTCTACCATCCCCGAAATCTTACAAAATCGACAACAGTAATGATCAGCAAAGACAATGCCTTTGTTCCAAGTTAAAAATGTCATAAAAAAACCGTAAAGATTTTTTACATTTAAATAGTTAATCAGTGTGTATATATTTATGTATATGTTAATTCTTTTACATATATAGATACAGTTATAATAATGTTTCTTCGCTTTAAAATGTTCATAATGTCTTTCTGGGATAACTTCATTTTTAGCGATGAGTCAATATTAAAAAAATTTGGACTCTCTAAAACAACTTAAAAAAGAGGTTTAATTTTTGCAGAAATTTTGAAAATTAAAATCTGGCAAGTATACTCATTATTTTTGGGCACATAAAGTGTCATGGTTATCATTTTCTATAATACGTTGAAAAAGTTTAAAAATATTTTTATTCTTATTAATACATTTACTAAGCTTAAATTGAAATTTTAAGTTCATGAAAAGTTTTAAAAATTTACTGATATATATATATTATTTATTATTTTTATTAATTATTATTTTTGTAGTATTTTTTAACTTTGCTCTAGTTATTGTTATTTAGACTATTATTATACAAATATATGTTGGCTTAATTATTTGACTGACTGACTATATGGGTAAATTTATATATATATTAAATTTCATCTTCATTTTTTATTAATTAGGCTGCACGTTAACAAAGCTAATAAAATTGCTATTACAAAAACCCATTTAAAAACCGAGTCAATCATTTGCAAGTTTATTTTTGTCGAGCGTGAAAATACAAATTGATTTGTCGCGTATTTATAATAGGATTAATTAAATTTTATTAATTGATTTCGGTTTAGTAGAATGGCGTTTTTTTTTTATTTTCCACTTAGCCGCAGCAAACACAAACAATTTAGCTTTCAATTAGGGGGTCACAGATATATTTGTGTGTTTGTTAACCACAAAATTAAGTGGCTAACTGAATTTGTGGCCACACACAAAACACACACACATACACACACACACAGTTACAGCAGGAAAAAAAGGCTTTGCCGTTGTCCTTTTTTGTTTCGGTTTTGGCCCATGCATGAAAATCCCAAAAGACAAATAAGGGACTTAGACCGGAAAACATTCCGGTTGTGTTTTTGTCAGCATTTTAGCAGTTCATTTATGCGGGCCTAAAAGAAAAAGCCTCGAGCCGGCACACAAACCCACACATAATTGACCGGAAAAGCCAGTTTAGACACAACACCACACAAAAGTGGCACATGTGAGTGGTTCCATTGTGTTTATTTTACCATTGACCAGGTTTGTTGGGTGCAACTTTAAGCCACTCCAATTAATTGTGAGAGCATTTTAATGCCACACATCGATTTATGTTTTCCCACTGGCTTGTGCGATATGCCTCTCAAAACGGATTTATATATTTAGTAAATTTAGTTTTCTAGTTTAATTTAGAATTTTTTATATTACTGGGCTTTTATTTGATTTATTGGAACTCTTTTGAGCTGATAGCTCCTTTATCAGAAATCGAGACAAATATTAGTAAATCGGACTTTAGAAAAGTTTTTATTGCTTATAAAAATAATTTATAAATATTAAGAAAAACTTTTCGAAAATTTTAAGAAACTTGCTCGAAATCTTTTAGAAATTTTCTACTAAAAAAAATTTTATTTCTAAAAACTAGATAGAGAAAAAAAAGAAGATATGAAAAAATCCTTCTTTTATTTTTGGAAAAAAGAAGATATGAAAAACTCCTTCTTTTATTTTTAGAAAAAAGAAGATATGAAAAAATCATTCTTTTATTTTTAGAAAAAAGCAGATATGAAAAAACCCTTCTTTTATTTTTAGAAAAAAGAAGATATGAAAAAATTCGTCTTTTATTTTTAGATAAATGAAGATATGAAAAAATCTTTCTTTTATTTTTACAAAAAAGAAGATATGAAAAAATCCTTCTTTTATTTTTAGAATATATTAATTAATTTGGCACCATCAACTGTAATATTCCAATTTATCTATTTGGAACTATCAAAATAATAATGAATAGTAAAATTAGCAACAAATAGCTAATATTCTAATTTTTCTTATGTACAAACATAAAAGACAAAACAATAAAAAAATCCATACTAAAATTTAGCAAAAACATTCTATTAAAGAAATTATTTTCTTATAAAAAATTTAAGTTTACATTTTAGTTTTTCTGAGTGTATCTCCAGTCATTTGTTGTTTTAGCTATGATCAGCTTAGTTGTAATTCTCATCTAACTGTAGATTGCAGTGTTTAAATAGCTGACATGTTTTCCAAAGTTTTCTTAAGTTTTCTTTTTTTTCTGTTTTCTTGCCTGATTTCTCTCAACGCTCCAGTTTAAATATGCTCTCTTTTTTTTTGTTGCGCTCTGTTCTTGCCACTTAGCAGCACCTCGACTCCAGTTAAACTGCCAAAGCACTTTTAGCCTTTTTTTTTGCAAGCAACAAACATCCCTCCACACACCTCCCTGTTTGCACCCAGAAGCACACTTGTGTGCTCACTTTCATGTTGTACTATGAATTATATGCGCTGCACACTTTTTAACCCTTGGCATATTTTACAAGCTGCTTTACTTCCACATACACTCTAATAAACACACAAACGCACTTATTGTAATGGTATGTGTGTGTGTGTGTGGGTGGGTGGTGTGTGCTTTTTGTTCAGCTTATGTGTCGTCGACTCAAGTGCGCTGGCGAGTTCATAAATTTGCCCACTGGGGCGTATGAGTAATGTGCATGAAGTGTAACTTTCTGGCGGCGTGTGTTCTGTGTGTGTGTGTGTGCGAGTGTGTGTTTGTGCTGAGTGATCAAAAAAGGAAAAATTGTAGAGAAATTCTAAAGCCATAGGCCAGCAGGCAACATATGTTGGCTTCAATTTCATTTCATATTTTTTATATATTTTAATGTGCCAGCAAAAATGTTGCCTTAGAGTGGAGTAAGCCAACATAGCAGCAGGTTTTAGCCAAATGATACTATTGAAGAGGAAATCAAAATACCTAAATTTAATAACAGAACTTTGATATAACTAAAAATTATGCGCAATTTCTTAAAGTGCAACATTTCCTTAAGAAGTTTAATTGCAATTAAATATTTCCTCACTAAAAACTGTCTCTCATTGGAAATGTTCTGTTAACTTATTTATATATATATAATTGTCATCGGTTTGGCATAGAACCAGAGCACTCTTGATTAGCCAAGTATAATAAAAATAACCATAATTTTATTTCAATGCATCGTGGAATGAAGCAATTTCTTGCATCCTATTGCAATATTGCAGTATTGCCGTCATAATTGTGGTCTTGACCAGGCCCCATTCAGAGCATAATGGCGATCATTTTATTCAGAGTCATTTAGCCGGCTAGTTACTTACTCACTTTAGTTGCTCGTATCCGGCCAACTGTTGACGTTTATCATAATTGCAGTTCATTTGCATGCAACAGCAGCAGCAACAGCAGCAGCAACAGCAACAGCAGCAGCAGCAGGGGTAGCACAAGTAGAACCAGTTGACAGCATACTAAGGAAAAATAGATGCCATGGTGCATGCAGCAAAAATAAAATGAAAAAAAAAATCAGCTCACTTTTCATTTATATGCCCCTGCTTGCTCCACCTCCGCCCGCTGTTGCTGGCGTGGTTGCTGCTGTCAGCGCCTCTCAAGCGGCAACAGCAACTGTCGCCGTTGCAGTCACTTCATGTCGCAACGCATTAGAATATGTTGCAACTAACTCACCCCCCGCTCTCTTCCCATCTCTCTCTCTCTCTACATCTCTCTCTTTCACTCCATCTCTCTCTGGCAGCTCTGAATATGCAAAATGCAGGCGCGCGCAAATTTTTATCTTATGACAGCTGCTGCTTCTGCTGCTGCTGCTGTTGCAGTTGTTGCTGCTGCTGTTGCAGTTGCAGTTGTTGCTGCTGCTGGCTGAAAAATATGCTGCTGTCGTTGTTCTCGCTGCTGTTGCTGTCACACTCGCATGTTCGTTACGTGTTCTGCTCTGTCACTCTACGCACATGCTGCGGGGCATAACTCACACACACACAAACACACAGTCACACACACACACAGTCACACAGTTGCACACACTCATGCATTGTGAATATGATGAGTGCTCGTATTTGTATTCGTTTTCTTGCAGCGGCGCCCCAAACAAATGTCAGCTGTAAAAATCATAAATTTAATGCAAAATGCAAAAACGTTGCGCTTCGTTGCGCTTTTACTCTTGACAGGTGAACCCCGCCACTCCGCCACCCCTCCCCCTTAATCCATTCCCATTCCTCTCTCCACACTCAACCCGTCTTAACCCTCGCAAAAGCTTTTGCTGCAAACATAATATTTGCGTGCAGCAATCTTGACACACAACGAAACTTTGGATACCCTTAAGAAATTTATTTATTTATCACTGCTCGAAAATATTCAAATTGTTTTTTCTTGCTCTTTGCCACTTTTAGTTGTTGCATTTGCAGAAATGCATGCAACGACTGTGAAAGACTTTGATGGACATATCTACAAGAAAATCACTTACCAAATGAAAAATATGTAAATAATAAATTTATGAAAATGAAATTTAATTAAATCAATCTACAAAATATATACAATATCTATTTTTAAGTATAACATAGTAAAATGATTTAAACAAATATTTGTTATTTATAATTAATATAGCTTATTAAACTTAGAAAAAAGATTATTCATTAGTTAGAATTTAATTATAACCTTGAAACAGTAGTTTTTTAAAATAGTGATTTTCTTGTATTTTACTAGCTAGTATAAATATGCATTTTAAACATTCTTGGAATGCTTATTAATATTTTAATTAATTTTTTTCTTTACTGGTAAAATACCAAATAGCAGAGAAAAATAATTGGACAGCGTGTCGCCAATTTGCATTTACAGAAATAATAAATAAAATAAAAATGGGTCTCTGATTATTAATTATTATTTTCGATTAAAATTTCGATTATCAAATTTTTAAATAAATCACATAAATCTAAAAACGTATTCATAAATTTCTTAAGCTAACATATATATTAAAAATACATTTGTTGTTTTTTTATAGTCCTCTTTTTCATTGGAATAGAATAGTTATATCATTGAGCTTATTAATAACATCTCAGCTTCCATTTGTTGAGCTTCTTAGCTTATTCATAATATTTAATTTCTATCTTTTATATGATTAGATATTTTCTGTGTTTTACTAAAACGATACGAAAAATGTTCGACTAATTTTGCAATTAAATAACTCATAAAATCGTACAAGGCCACTTATTAAAATTCGTTGTTAAATATTATACAATCTTAAATGCTATTCTAATATTCAATTCACATTTAAGAAGTGATTAATAGAAATGACAAGTACGATATACAGAAAAAAAAGTAAATACTGAGTTTATTTTAAAAGTTTTTTTAAGTCAGTAAATATTTAACAGTTTCAAATAAATATTTAAATTTAAACGCAATAGTATTATAGAGACAAAGTCAACTAGCTGAGCTAAATGCATAAATTAAGCAATATAAAAATAAAATTAAAAAAAATGCCGCACAGATGGCGCATTGCTATAAATGTGGTTAATAGCATTAGTTTAAACTGAAGTCATAACATAAACATAAACACAACATAAATTCCAATCAATGCGAAACTAATGTGCTAATGACAAGCCAAAAGAGTTGCCAAACTCAATAAATTTAAATGTCCGATTGTCCGATTGTCCGATCGTTTGAGACATTCCCATTTTATACAAGTGCCGATATAATCGACAGATCCATAAATGATGTCACGCTATCTAAGCTCTTGTTAATGTGGGCGCTTTATTGTTTTTTTTTGTCTAAGTTGTTGTTGCATAAATTGTTGTTTAATTTATTGTAGTTGTTGTTGCTTTTGTCTCACACACTAACAGCTTTTTTCCATCAGTGAATGCGATTTGCTGCCGCTGCTTTTGTTAATTGTTTACATTTCGCCTTGGGCTTTCAATAAAAACACACCAAAATATATATCACAAATGACAAACAGACAAACCGACAAACAGACAGTTTTGATATTAATTGCAAAATCATGCAAATCAGCAAACAAATTATATAAATATATATGCATAGTATATATAGTATATAGTGTAGTATATGAAAACGAATAGAAATCAAGATGGAAATTAATTGGCAATATTAGCGCATTTTGAACACAAAATATATGTTAGACAACAACAATGGCCAAGAGCCAACATTCAAGTAGCTGATTTTTTTTTTTTGTTTTTTTCAAATTTATTACTAATTAACAGTCATTTATTATTAGTCGGAGAGTCGGAAGAAATCGCATTATGCGAATTCAAATGGATTGCGGCTGCTTTGTTGATCCGTTTAATTTATATCTGTTAATTAATATGCAGCAAAATTGTTGGCCGTAAATCGATATTTGCATTGCCAAGCGAGACAAAAGAGTTCAGAAAATTTGTTTCGAAAATTGATGAGTGTATTTAGTGTTCAATGCTTGACAGATTGCATAAATATTAGGTTTCAGCCAAAAACAATAGAAACAATTCACATTATAGTTCTCAACTGTGTGTAAAATAAAATAATACGAATAACATGATACTTATTAATTAAGTATTCTTCGAGAAGGCACGGCTCATTAATAATGTGGTTTCCTCAAAATGTATAAATTTATAATAAACACTCGCAGCTATTTTTGCAATTCTAATTTTAATGCCTCATAAAGCAAATGATTAAAGACTGCACAGTTGCCAATATATATATATATATGTATAGCATCACTCTAGATACGCATAATTAAATTAAATTTATTTTATATGCATAATTATCATATTTGTATTGAAATGATTATCTTTAAATTTATGCTGTAATTGCCTAAGGCTAACAATGTAACTCAAATGTCTTATTCCTCTTCATAGCAAGCAATTTTATAATTTTTAAATTAACTCATTTGGTTTGCTGTTTCAAAATGTGAGTGCTTTGAGCACCCTTCGAGCCGTAGATGCCTGTCGATGCCTACCCGCCCGGAAACTGGCCTCGCACCCATAATAATCATGCATAAACTGCACTTAACCGAAAGGAAAACAACTTTGCCGATTGTTATTATATACATTGTGGCAGTTGTTGTTGACAAGACATGCCGCTTAATCGCATACTTTACTATGTTGCACGGTCATCCACTCAGAAAAATTCATTCTCTATAAATTGTTTAACTATGAATTAAATTAAGGTTCGGCTAAATTTGTGTGTTAATAAAGCAAAAATATCTATACTTTTAGTATAAATAAATCGAATTATGAATTGTTTAAGCAGGCGTAGAAAATATTTTTATATTTTATTTAATTTTGCACAATTTAAAAGAGACAATATTTTGCAATTTTTAAATAAACTTCAATTCATAAGTTTGTTTATATTCTTGGGGACAAATTATTGAAATAATATCTCATTCAAAATTATTTTTATAAGTTTATGAATTTTATAAAATTTTGCAGAACTTAAAAGAGACATTTTTTACAAGTTTCAAATAAACCTATATTAACAACTTTATTTATATTCTTAAACACAAATTATTGAAAAAATATCACATTAACAATTATTTTGATTGATTTAAATTTTTTTTTATAAATTTAATTTCTTATTAATTTTTATTTTTATTAATTTATAAACTTCATAAAATTTTGCAGAATTTAAAAGACACAATTTTTGACAGTTTTAAAATGACTTTTATTAATTAGTTTCTTTTTATTCTTGAAGATTAATCATTCAACTTAAAACGTCAATAACAACTGCTACATATAGATATTTATATAGCGGTTTCAAATTTGAAAAACTTAAATCTATACATAAATTCAGATAATGATATATAACAATAATAATTCGAAATTGATAAGTTGAATAGAAGTGAAGATAAAACATAACACATAATTCTTAATTAAATTTTCGATTAGTATAAAACAGATGTGCTTTTGAGCTTAAATGTTTAAGTTTAAATTATATTTTATATTATATATATTTAGTAATATTTATTATATAAATTTAGTTAGTATCACTTATTATTTCGTTAAGTGTAGAGCTGGTGTTGCCTTTTGGTTGTCTTCATTGGCCAGTTGATTAAAAAATAAGTGCATGTAAGTCGCATACATTGGTTAATTGTAAATTGGAGCGCGTTTTGCAGCGCTTGCTGCAGTTGTTGCGGGCTAAATTATAATTTCATGTTCACAAGCACATTTGCACGCACTGTAATTTACTTAAGCATTCTGCCGCTATCCATATAATCACCAGCTGCCTGCCTCGCCGCTTGCCCCACAGCCTGCCAGCCTGCCTCACTGCCTGCCAGCCTGCCTCACTGCCTGCCTGTCTGTCTGGCTGTGTGTGCGAAACTCATAATTTAGGCGACACGCCCATTAACAGCAGCCCAAAGACAGTGCAACAGCAACAGCAGCAGCAGCGGCAGCAGCAGCCTGCCCCATCAGCTATCAGCATTTGTTGGGTGGCATCGTGTCAGTTGCTCCATCAACAACGTGCAACGTGCCGACACAATATAAATTATATAAAACATGCATTAGCGCAGCACCAGCTTCTCCTTGGCTTCTCCTTCTCAGCGGAAGGGAGGCAGGCTGTGTTGGGGCAGTCTGTGGCTGGAGTGCTCCATTCGCCAAGCCACCGATCGAGTCACGCACCTTTCATCGTGTGGCTCCAAAGGGGATCTTTCCCTCTCTATAAAGTGAGCAAATAAGAGTGTTTTCTTTTAGCCAGCAGCTTGCAAATTCTTCCATCTAATTAAAGTGGCTTAAAATATTGATCAAGTTAACTCAACGGTTAAGTTAGTCTTAGACAATACATATGATCTGTAATATAGAATATTCAAATATTTTATTTAAATTTAAAGATTTAATCTGTGTTATTCTAAATTTATAAAGAAATTCTTATATACGAATAACTCCTAAAAATATTTATTGTTTTCGAGATATTCACTCTTTTAGTAGTTCTAGTTGACTGTTCTAGTTGGTCTTGGCTAGTTTCTAATTGGTCCTTTTAATTTAGCTTGTAGTACTTGGAAATATTTACTGTCTATTTTTTTTTTTAAGTATAGTCTTATTGTAGTTCGTCTTTTTAATTAAGCTTGTATCTTGGAAATATTTAGGTATTTATTTTTTTAAAAATAGTCTAATTATAATTGGTCTTTTTAATTTAGCTTGTAGTGTTTAAAAATATTTACTTTCTATTTTTTTTTTTTAAGAATAGGCTAATAGTATTGATTCAAATACCCAAATTAAACTCAGACACTTAAGAATTCGACCTGAAAAGTGCAAAAATGTTATATGTAGAAAATAAAAGTGTAAGTCTTAAATAAATTGAAATATAATTAATAAAAAAATTAAATAATTGAATTGTTAATATTTTTAATAGACATTAATTGTTAAATGTAAATGCAAAGAAATAAAAATATTAAAATAAGAACTATGAGAAAAAACGTCTTTCTATAATTTATATTTTACCAATTCTGTTTTTGAATTTGAAATATAATTAATACGAGGGTGGTCTGAAAAATTTCCGACCTAACAAAAATACAAGACATTTTTCTGATGTTTTATTTTTTGTTTTTCCTTGTAATTCTACACACTTCTCCCAGCGATGCTCCCATCTCTGTAACCCGTATAAAAATTTAAAAAGTCTCAAAAATTACTCCAAAGCTGTAAAAATATCTAACTACTTTTAGTTGCTTGTGCTGCTTTGTAATTGTTAATTGTATTTTTATTTTTTTTACTCATTTTTAAGTAGCAAATTTATTATTATACGTTTTAAATGTTCAACTACTTTAATTGGGCTAATGGTTTTTTGAATACTAATTGGTTTTTTTTATGGAAACTGGAGTACTTAAATTGGGCTAATTGGAATGCATTTCATCTACACCAATCATCCAACTAGATATGACAGATGTCTATAAGATATTCTAGTTCCTAAATAGTCCCTTATAGGAAAGTCTTTAAGTAAATACTTGTCAAAACCAACAATATGAAGAACATATTTGGGCCTGTAAGGCATGTAATACAAACCCAAATATTTTTTTACACACAATTTGCTAACCCAAATATTTTTCCTTATATGCTCCACCCACAACAACAATCAGATTCAGTTGCCAAATCGAAGCCGGAAATATATTCGAATGGTGTACGTGGAAAAGCCTGCGGCGAATTGACGCAAATATTGTATAAATGCTGTGAATTGGGTAAATCAACAGAAAACCGCATTTACAATTGACTTGCAAAATACGAACTGTGAAATGCGAATTGTGAACTGTGCCCGGCGGCCAAATCAACTGGATTTCAATCAGTACATCAAACACGCAGCTGCTGGACCGGATTCCCCCGGGACCCCAAAAATGTCAGATGGCAGGAAGAACAACAAACAACAAAAAAAAAAACAACAACGACAAAAACAATTGCATATTTTGGGGGAAATTTATTTGCGGGCTAAGCTGAAATTGGGTTTTAGCGCGTGAAATCGCCGCATTTGAAGCATTTGCATTCAGTGGGTTCCCTCAGGCGAATGTCCATGGTGGCCATCTCCGGGGAGTTGAGGCGAGTGCCATCCGGATCGTAGCAGTGGGTCAGCGTGATGACCTTTTCCTTGAGGAAACTTTCGCGACAGCAGTAACACTCCTAGTTCAAAGTATGAGTTAGTACACCCGACTTGGCCAAATCCCAAAATGGATACTCACTTTCAGAAACCCCGTGGGAGTTATGACCGAGGGTTGCACCTGACTGTTGCAGAGTCCCTCGCATTTGTTGACTATAACATCCGCATTGCAGGTGCGCTGCATGCGGCCCAGCTCATCGAACTCCTCCTTGATCAGATGAATCTCGGACTTGAGGGTCTCGCAGTTCTCGTCTCCAGTGCCCTGGCTATAGCGCAGTGCCTTCAGGCATTGGGGCATCACCACGGCCACGACCAATAGCAGTTCCTGTAGCTGCATGTTGGGGTTCCTCAGCTTCACTGTTAATCCTTGCCTATGCGTCCCCAGCTTTTATAGAACGCCAAATCCAGCCTGGGGTCACTGATGCAATTCCATTTGATGGGCTCACTGATGAAATATATGTGAATTTCTGATGGAATCTTTGTGTTCCTCCCAGCAGTGGGTCCCCAGCACAAATGTCGGTTATGTTGCGGTAGGGCGTGGCAAATATAATGATGTGTTTATGTTGTTGTTGTTGTTGTTGTGCGCTTAATTGGTGCTTAAATCAAATGACTGTGCTACAAGTGGCAAATGGGGCACAAATACACAAAAAATTGCTTCAATTGCACAGAGGGAATATAGTTCAATGGACTTAAGTAAATTGAACTCTAATAATTTAGTAATAAATGTGATTTTTGCCATAATTAAGCAGATTTTATAAAAGAAATATTAAAGTGAAAAAGTTGCCTTGATTTTAATGGAATAAATGTGTATTTTTAAACTGAATTTGTGCTTAACTAATATTTTGTGTGTTCTATTTATTATTCTAAACTTTTAAAAATCTGAAGATTTATAGTATAAAATAATCGAAATATTTAAATTGAATTTCACAATACTCTTTATCACAAAATAATAAATAACAAAGATTTTTCAGATACCAATCTGCAATTTTGCTGTACTTTTATAGGTATTTATTTTCATTTTATTTTTGTCACTGAATAATCATAAATACAGATAGTTTTTAAAAATTTGATTTTTATAAAATTTATATATATATATATATATATATAAATATATACAAATTTAAAAGTATTTATTTTTTTCATTGTTTGACCGATATAATATAAAAATAAATACTTTTAAATTTTTATAGTACATTTATAAAATAATAAAAATGGCTTTGTTGATTTAATGTTTGTATTAGTATTTTTATCAGTAAATTAAAAAAAAATATAACAAATTAAGAATTTTTATTAAAATTGATTTTTAAAATGCTTATTTTAATTTTGTTTTATTTTTTGTTTAACTATAATATTAAGATTTCTCAATGAAGTCAACATTTTTACGTATCCCATAAAATATATAAAGAGCAAAATAGCTGATGAAATTCAGTAGCAGCCACACAATTGCAGATATTTTTGTGGCACTTCCGATGGGCAAATAAATCATGTTGTTCGTTAAGAGGCCACATCCAGCTGATATGTGCTTCAGCTTTAATCAGTGTTCGATATTTTGTTATATATGGCTCAGACAGATTTGCTGCCTATACAACACACACACACATACAGACATATGCAAAGCATCCATCTGCGCCCAGGAGGCATGCAACACAACGCCCCCCAAAATCGTTTTGCTCTCTGCGAACGTAAACAAAAAGTTTGTGGATGGAAGTCGTTGCCAGTTACCGTCCCGCCTCAGCTGGCCCCCTGCCTCTCCCCTCTCTCTCTCTCTCTCGTTTTCCTGGTCTGACCTGACTCGACTTGCCTCGACCCGGCCAGGCCAGGCAAATGGAATATGGCTGCGCTTTAGAATCATCGACGCAAACGCGAACGCAAAAGTCTCAATGGCGCAGTAAATTATGTTTTATTATGCAATAAAGTCAACCATAAAAATGCTGCAATAAATTAAATTAACTACTAAAAATGCTGATTTTATTTTTACCCCCTGTGCAAAAATTGCCCTGCTCTGCTCGTCCTGAGCCAAATCAAAAAAAAAAGAATAATAAAAAAACAACAATTTTTTGCTTTCGTTTGAGACTTGGTTCGTTTCTGTTTTATTTGCTTTTCGACTGAATTAAATCTATTTACAGCATTTGTGCACAAAAAATTGTGTTATTCTTTTAGTAATATTATGCTTTATTGCCATCTGACATGTTTTCCAGCTGATATTTATCGGCTGACTAACCGAGAGAAAAAACAATTTGGATCAATTTGGGACTTTAAGAAGTTTTTTTTTGGTCTTAGCTTGCTAAAGCAAAAGTTGTCAATATTTTTAATAGATTTTATTGTTAAATCTAAATGTAAAGAAATGAAAATATTAAAATAGGAATTATGGTAAAATCAAGTCTTTCTATAATTCATATAATACCAATTCCGTTTTGCGCAAAATTATGGCCTCTTTCGAATTTAGCGCAGTTCATAAACCAATCGCAAAATATCTAAACATCAAAGGATAATAAGAAATACAATACAAAATATGTTGTACAATAAATGGCTTCCAGGCTTTTCAGACTTGCAGTGGACTGATAAAAAAAAACAACAACGAAAAGTGGAGAAAAAAAATAAAACAAAAGCGCAATGTTTTAAATAAATAAATAAATATGACACACAAATACAAAGCGCCTGGCAGAAAACAATGGCTTTGTAGCCTGTATTTTAAAATGTGTTTGCGAAACAGGCTAACAATAATAAAAAAATAAAAATATAAAAAAAAAAATTGCAAAACCACCGCTACAAAGCCAGCCGACCAAGCGACAGGGCCGACAGTTAATTCCGCGAAAGAGGAAATTACAATTCATGCCCTTTGGCGGGACTCCATGATTATCAGATCGAATTAGTGTCTGGCCCGGACCTGTGACTGGGCCTGCAACGCAGCCGGGCAGAGACCCTGAGATCTGGGCACAGGGCCTGTCTTTTATTCATATGTGTGTGTGTCTGTGTGTGAGTGTGTGTTAGACTATCTGTGAATTGTCCTGGGGGCACATGTGCACACACATTTTTTATTGCCGCACTTTTCAAGCTGCTGCTGCCCCCCATTTGAATGAACTTAGCATTTTCATTTCTTTGGCCTTTGTTTCATTTTTCCCCTGTCTTTGTTTTTTGTTTAACAAACATTCCCCCCCACCCCTCAACTCTTGCTGCTCTTCTTCTTCATATACCACATAGTTTGAGATGAACTGATGAGAAATCCCCATGAGAAATCCACATCAGTTAGCAGCTAACAGAATCGTAATTAGAGTTCATTGTCATATCGAAGTTTTATTTATTTAAGTCAATTGCTTTATTTTTATTAAATATTAAATATAAAATTTATATATATTTAACTGAGTTTAATTTGAATAATTTGTACTGGGTATATTTTAGTTCAGCATAGTCATAGATAGATCTTTGTACATATTCAGTTCAGGTGCAGAGATTTTCTGAATGTTTGGTTTTCACTTGTTGGGCACAAAAAATTGTGACTTGACTTGAATTGATTTACTGATGAGCGGCACTTCTCTGAAGTTATTCCTTCGGAGTAGCACCTAGTGCTTTAAGAGAACTCTTAATTGTTTGATTTTAATTGAATTTAAGAAAAGTTCAATTTTGAGGTGCTACGTGGCTCACAAATGTTTTTGCACCTTACTTTAGCGAAAAAATAAAAATAATATTAATAAAAATAAAATCGAATATTTTCGTTTTACTAAATTTTGTTTGCTAAATTGGAAAACGAGTTGAAGTTTATTTCGCGCTTATTCGCATCAAATAAATTTGTTTTCCTTAATTTTTTTTCCAAATTGGAAAACTCTTAAATGGATTTTATGGCTTTGGCAATACATGCTGCAAATTAGATTAGCTGCCAAACTCATGTCACAATTGTTAAAACGCGCACAAAATATTTTTTTATTAAAAAGTACCTTTTGCAAAATAATGAAAAGAGTATGGAACTAATTCGCAGTTGTAAATCAGTATTATTATTATTTTGTTGGCAATTTTGATGATTTTTTGTAGGCCTTACAAGATAGGCGAAAATGCATAAAAATAAAACTGTTCACATAAACGTTTAATTTAATTTAATAATGCTAGAATAATTAAATAATATTATTAAATTAAATATCAATTATGCAACAAGTTTTTTCTTTTTTTTTTTTTTCTTAAGAAGAAGAAGAACACATATGAAATCATAAAGAAATTTTAAACATTCATTATAGATATGTATTAACTAGTTTTTACCGCCCTTGGCTTGCTTTGGCTGACTTTGACTGACACAACTTGACTCATTATGGAAAAAGACATGTGTTAATTTATGTAACTTTCCCGAAATGCCATTGTGACGATCATTAATCATATTTGTGTGTGTGTATGTATGTGAGTGTGTTTCTTGGCCCTGTCTGGGTCACTGCTTACTCTTTTATGTTATTTTTAGTTAATTGTTTGCGCTGTAAAATGTTTATGCGTTTTGCCAGCAACAACAACAACAACAACAAAAACACAACTCATAGCAATAACGACTGCCTGGTTTTTATAAATATATTTTTTTTGGATTTTTTTTAGCCTCTTTGACTAATGTGTGCCGCGTGCAAGTTTTTGTTTCGATGATTTATTATGCACAGCGTTTTTGAAAGGGTTTCTGTTTTACTAAATCATATCAATCATATTGAAATTAATTTTGATTACATGACAAACAGAAAATGTATACAAAAATGTATATAAATGTATTTCATTTTTATTACAACACAAAATAAAATAAGCTAATGAAAACCTTTGCAAATAACTAAATTTTATTTTGTGTAACATTTCGTGGATAATATAATTTTCTATGACACTTTTCTTTTAGTTTTGTTTTACTATTTAATAAATAAATATATAAGTCAAATTGTACAATTTAATAGTCATATTTTATTACAGTTAACAACAAAATTATTAGAAATAATCTTTTCTTTTTAACACCTGTTTTATTTGAATTTTCTAGCAAATAAGTTTGAATTAATATGCCAGATTTACACAGCTATTTAATTAACGAGCAACATTTTATTAGTTGATATACACAAATTATATAAATTTCTTGTCGAATTAAACATAAATGTAAATTCTAAAATTAATCAAAATGCCTTCGAAACTGAATGTGTAAAATTTAATCGTGTACAACATGAACATGAAATTGTTTTGGTTAACTGTCAGTTAAGCGTTGGCTACCATTAATTATTGGCCGCTTTTAACAGCGTTAGTAAAGCGAAAGTTACAAGACTGTGGACTGTAAGCTGTATTTGGAAAGATACACTACACTTAGCCATATACACTGTACAACATAATTACAGTGCGTAAAGCGGCAAACAACATTCACCGTGGCAAGCGTAACCCATAATCAGCATTAATGGGAGGCCATTATTATGTTGATTATAATTTGGGATAAGCAAGGCTAAAATATGCTGTGTGTGTGTGTGTGTGTGTGTGTTGTGTTGTGTGTGTGTGTGGTTAACACCCAATGCCCCCCAAGCAAGCGATGGAAATTTAGCACGATTCTGTGTTGGGATTCCTCGGGACAAACTTGACGATGAGTTTAGTTTGGATTGGTTTGGTTTGGTTGGTTGGTCTCCAATCGTGATGCATAGCTGACAGCTTGGGCGTTGCAGGGTTCTCGGTTTCAGGGTCGCCACTTGAATCATAACGTACCGCCAGAAGTATACGAGTATATATATTTAAAGCCGACAACCCAATTTACTGATCATTAATCATGAAATCCACACACCAACCCAGTCAACTCACTCATTGAGTCAGTTGGTCTGTCTGTCGATCTGTCGTTTTGTCGGTGTTTGGGTAGTCGTAGCAATGACCCATTGAGGCTGAGCAATGCGCATGAGCGCATAAACAAGCATAAATTAATATGGCCAACTAATTTAATTAGCCATAAATCAACGAGTTTATTAAACAGTAGCCCCCAAACCCAATCATGCCAAATGTATTCAGCAATAAACTGCCGCAAATTGGTTAATGCAAAAACGGCGACCCCAAACTAATGCCCCATGTGATTATTTATCTTACACACTGTGTGTGCCGCCCACACACTCTTGCAAACGCCACACTCTCCCCCTGCACACTTCATCTGCATGTACATTAAAAATCAGTTAAATTCAAATGCACCACAGAAACTGACACACACACACCAGCACACACACACAAAATGGCCATAAACAATTTTCATACATTCAGTCGGTCAGTTGGCAAAATCCAAATGCCACCGAAACGTTGGAGGGGCGGGCTGGGGGGTTTGCCAACTGTGGGGGACCCCATGCGGCGTTTGTGCGGCCATCGAGTTGGCCCAGTCTCGGCGGCAAAGCCATTTGGCATATGCATTGCAAACATTTATGGTTATTATAAAGCATTTAAGATTATTATCATGCCCTGTGGCAGCTGTTACAATCGCATCGATTTGAATTTTGCCATTCCTCCTGCTGCTCCCGCTCCTGCTCCCGCTGCTGCTGCTGCTGTTGCTTTTGTAGTGACACCTAAATTAAGTGATAAAGTCAGAGGCGTAACTCTTTTCCGCGTTGCAGTTGATTTCCTGATTTCACAAAAAAAAACTTCCATTGAGATTTTTATTCGAAATTGCAGATACCCTTTAATGGGTGTTGAAATTACATTAAGTAAAAGTTGTGCTTTGAATTAGACAATTGCATAACTTTTTTATCTTTGTCTTTAATTAATTTTTTAATGTTAATAATACAAATTAAAATTAAATTTAAAATTAACTCTGATAAACTTATCCTCTTCTACTTATTCTGAGATTTGCCCATCTTTACTTTATTTTTGTTCTCACTCTAAATCTGCTTTCGAAATATTTGTCGCTCCTTTTCCTTACTGTTTTATTTTGTAGAAACATTTTAAATATTATAAAATTTAAATAAATAAAACAAATAATAAAAATTAAGTAAGGAAAATAAATTTATAAAAAATATATCGCTCGGGAACTGGGGTTGATGGAGGAGCTATAAGCTCAGAAGGGGGCACAATAGACCAATTAGGTCGCAGTGCACAAAACCCCCCATAAATAATAATAAAATAATAATATATATAAATGAATTGTAGATATGGCAAAAAATGTCTCATTTAAAAAAGCAGATTATTTAGTTTTACAGATGGCTTGATAAAATTTGTATTACTACTGATCAATTTTGTGATTAATTATTATTGCCAAATAAATTTAGAAATATTTTTAATGGCAAAGAATTTAATTTTTTGATAAATACTATATATTCCTGATCAGCATCAGTTAGCGTATCCATATAAGTCACATTTCTCTGCCTTTTTGCCCGAAGGTTTCTTTGCAGTAATTTTTAACATATTTTCATTAAATTATTCCTCTTTTCATAACACTTTTAAGGAAACCATTGTTTGATTTCTTAAGTTTTATTTAAATTTTGAAATGGACAGTTGGACTTCAGTCCGAAAGGTTCTGTAAACTTTGACTTGGCTTAGCGAGCAGTTCTTTCCCAAGCTACTATCATTTTATATAAAACAAGAACTATTACAAAATTCGAGCTGGTTAATCAGTTTCCACTTATTAATTCCATTTGTAGTCCCAGTTTAATAAATAACTTCTTTTGTAAGGCCCCAAGGCATAGATTGTCTTTACTAATTAGTAATGACGGCAGTAACATGTTTGTCAGCACGATATGAATGATAAGTGGTACCTTTTTTTTGGTATATCAAGTTTTCCCATAGCCGAAAAACGTAAACAGAAATTCGAAATTCGAAATCTTGGCCGAGTTGACAAATAAGTTACGCTTAATTTTGTGGCAAGCGTTTATAAACCGAAACACGCAACACATTTAGACAGCGCAGCACCTAAAGCGAAACCATTAAAAACGCCACACTGATAAAAAATTCAAAGACCAACCGAACCGAACCGAACCGAACTAAAACAACCAATTCCAATACCAATTTGAAAAGCCAAAAGCCAAATACCGAACCCTGGCTAACTGAGTGAGTGCCATAAAGTTTGAATTTTACGACGCTGTGTGGTCTCATTTGACATATTGTGGGCTTTACGATTCCAAAATTAATGACACCGAGGCAGGTAACGGGGGCTCTCAGATTGGGGGCGCCCTGCCAGCTTTTGCCCGGGCCAAGTGGGTTTTTGGTGGGGGTCTCTTTTTTGGTTCTCCATTTGGTTGGTTGGTTGGCTGGTGCCATACCGGTTTTTGTGTGTGTGTGTGTGTGTATGTGTATTTTAAACGACAGCCTCATCAGTTAATAAGACACATACCCATTTTTATGGCATTAAACGACGACAAGTGAAACATAAAATATATATTTACTTCATTTTTAATGCGCCTGCGAGGCAACCCAAAACAATTTGCAATGCAAATGATCAACGCGTTCGCTTAGTTTGGACTGACTAAATGACTGACTGACTGACTAAATGACTGACTGACTGACTGACTGACTGACTGACTGGTAATAATACTTATTTGCCAGCGAGTCGAACTTGGCTACTTAAATTCAAATTCATTGCGTTATTGTGCGTTGTTTCTTATGGCTTTTCGGCAGCTCAAATAAATCGCAATCAACTTAATTTACAATCTGAGCAACTTTACATTCTCTGCAGCTTAAATTAAAAATAAATTAACATATAATTTGCCCACGTCAAAACACTCGATTTATGATCGAATTGCAATTGCAATTGCAGTTAACACTTTCAGTTGTAACCTTTCAAAACTGATCCAGATACACATTTGCGATAAGCCAGGCCAACAAGAACAAATTACATTTGAATTAATGTTTATTGAGTTTAATTGGAATTTATTGATTCGATTTGCATTAGCTACCATTTTGTATTTAATATATGTATCTGTATTATTCAAGTTTGTTTAAACTAAACAGAATTCCATTTCCTGACACCTCAATGAAATTCCACTCAAGACATAAGAATTAATTTTTTACTACATTCGTGTTAATTGACGATTTAATTACTTTATTTATCCCAATCGGAAACAATATTAGCACAAATGTTTTTCTGAAATTAGCCAGATTACTCAAAAACGTAGAGTAACATTAACTTTTATGCAAACAAATCGAGCATTTGATCCATAAAAGTCCATAAGAAAAAATGTGTTTTTAACTTCTACTGTTGTTCAATTTTAAAATAATATAATTAAGAAACTTATTATGTTTTAAAAACTATTTAAAAAATAATAAATTTAAAGCGCTTTTAATAGTTTCTAAATTGTTGAAAATGTAACTTACTTTTTTTTTTTTAAATTTAAGGCGATGAATTACTACTTATATTATATTTACCCATAAGTTACATTATATTATATTATATAAGACTGTATTTACTTATAAATTATTTTATTATAATATATAAGATTGGAGGTACTCCTTGATATGTAAGCAAACTTGAAACAAATGGACTTTCTTATGCAATTCATCTCCAATTTACTTAAATTGACTTTCAAATAATTATAGATAAGCCTGAAAGATATCCTGATTTTTACTCGCCACATAGATCTTAAATAATTTTATCAAATTAGTTAAATAAATTTTCTAAGCATGGAAAATCCAAAAACATTGTCATAAAAAATTATAAAATTCTTGGTATGAATAAGTTATTATTATTATGACATTATACATGATATAAAATGCATAAATTGGTATTATTATTTTTATATATCACTGATAGCTAATCAATATATATGAGAACATTATCTCAAATATTCATGTTTGATAACCCTTATTGTTTGCCCTATGTAAATCATTCAATCCATGCATTGAATCCACATGCTTTAATCATCTAGCATATGCCGCATAAATCCTGATTTATGCACTTAAACAAATTAATTCCCAGAGTTATGTGCGTGAGTTGGATCTGACAAGGGGATAATTTGGGTCAGCCATGGAACATGGAACATGAAAAATGAAACATGCGAGATGCGAGTTCCGATGCGAAAATATATATAAATCATTGTGTGTTGAATGTTTTCATTCAATGGGTCTTCATGTATTACGCATCTGCTTATAACTCTATATATATATTTATCCATCTATAAGGTGTATTTTGTATTTTTTTGTAAACTTTTGCTAACGAGTTCCATAGATGATTTGTCTTTTAAGTTGTCGCATAAAGTGCTTGATGGGCGCAGGGACAATTTCGGGACTACTCGTCCCATATTCATAAATCAGCGCTTATTTCGCAGCGATCTCTTTTATTTATGTATGTGCGTGTGTGTGCGTGTGTTTGTGTGTGGTTGCTTGCCATTTCTACCCCCGTTGCCAACAATTTGTAGAGCAGACAGGCTGCATCCTTGCGTTATCCTGTTGCCCCGTTTCTCCGTTCCTGTTGCTATATTACAAATGACTGTGGAATATTTATAAGCATCATAAATTTAATTTATGTCGCCACTGCGCCCGCCGCGTTTATTGTGCGCATAATAAACGCTCCTCGCCATGTCGCACAGCTTCCCCTTGCCTTGCCACCGCTGACTGCCCCCAAACACAACCCAACCCCGCCAAACCTCCTCTCAGTTATCCGGCTATTGAAGTAATTTATTATTTTTATACGTTTCGTGTATGTGCGTGTGTGTGTGTGTGTTTGTGTGTGTATATATTTTTTGTGGCACGCATATTATACATTATACATAAAATATAGTGCGAAAATTGCAGTTGCTATTATTTTTATTTATTATCGTATTTTTTTTTTGCGTCGCGCAATGTGAATTTGTGTGGTAAGTGATAAATATGTTTATTTTTTTTTCTTTTTTTTTATTTTATTTGGTTTTTTGTTGGGTTTGCTTTTTGCTAATAGGGGTTGCTTTCTAATTTGAGTGATAGTAATTTATGTTGGCCAATTCTGAATTTTGCCATCTTCTTTGGCTTGCCGAAATCCATTTAAATTGGTTTTGTTTGCTTTAAATTTATCAGTAAATTATACAAAACGCAAATTTACACAAGAAACCATTAATTGAATTTTAAATTTTTAAGCGATTGTTTGTTGAATTTAGACAATAAGATAAATATTTTGCTTTCTATTTGTATGATATTTTTTGTATTAATTTTAAGTAGACTTTCAAGCTTTTCTAATGATGGCTAAAATAAAAATTATATAAATAAATAAGAAATAAGCTTTATTCGCTCATTAATAAATAATTTGACTTTTTATCTAGTACTCTAACTATTAAAAAATAAATTAAATAAAATAAAATAAAAATAAATGAATCACAATAAACACTTTAAATTCCTTATCGATAATAAATATTATCAAATAAATATTAAAATGATTTGTTAAATTTTCAAAAAATAAAAATTCAATTTTAAATTCACTTTGGAAAAACTTTGCAAAATTTATTAGGATAAAACAATAATATTTGGTATTACATTTAACATGAGATCACAGCAATCCAATGGGTTGTTCTGATTAGTGATAGCTGTGCTCATGTCCAGCAAAGGAGTGCTCATAGCCGCCATCGTGGCTTTCAACGTGGCCAACATCGTAGCCAGCGTCGTGGCCAGCATCGTGGCCAGCATCGTGCTCGTAGACAATGTGTGCCTCCTCGTGTCCATGGGCATATTCATGAGCATGCTCGTGGCCATGGCCGTGGCCGGAGCCATGCTCCTGCTTCAATGAGTAGCTGTTGGAGCTGGAGCCATGACCATGTTCATCATGACCATGCTCAGAGCCATAGGAATGGTGATCTTCATGGCCATGTCCAGAGTAGTCGGAGTGTCCTGAGTGTCCCGAATGTGAGTGCTCCTCGAACTCAACATGGCCACCCTCATAGCCGCTGTGTCCATGGTGTTCGGGCACATGGTGGTGCACCTTCTCGCGATGCACCTGTGCCTCGAAGCCCTTGTGTTTGTCGGCCGTATAGTGGACAGTGCGCTTGTGTCCATCGGCATCGATCAGTTCATAGTGTCCAATCACCTTGTGTCCATCACGATGTTCGCTGTGCTCCTTGACATCGCCTGTCTTGGGATCCTTGACGCCATACTTGAAGTTGTACTCGGAGTGCGAGTCGTGTCCATCGTCATGATGGCCATGACCACCATGACCATGATGGTCATGGGATCCCTTGTGGTCATCATGTGAGACCAGATGCACCGAGGCATGGCTGGTGGCTCCCTTATGGAAAGGAGCTGCACGAATGATAACCACACAGGCCAGCAGGGCAAATGCGATGCAAATCTGTAAAAAAATAATACAATTTTACAGACTGGATGCACTGCTGCGACTGGTCAAATCTTGATCTTGGCTTACCTTCTGGACCATGGTGCTGTTGCTAATTGAACTGTTCGTTTGATGTTTTTTTGTTGCTTGTTGTTGATTGTACTCAAGACCCAAGCGTACTGTGTCTTAACTGGGCTTAGACCCTAGTTTTTATAGCCAGATTTTGTGCAGCTTTTAACCTTTGACTTACTTTCGAATTGCGTTTTAGTAACGCCCAATTTTTTCGGTTCAAGTTCGTTGACTTTCACCTGAACAATTACTGACGTGGTTTTTCTTTCGCAATGGCGTTTTTTTTTTGTTTTATTTTTTTTGATGAAGTTAAATTAAATCCACGGATAGTAATTCATTGTACGATTTATTGTCACATCGATGGCCAATTTAAAATGGCATTGTTTATGTCCCGTCCCATAATCCCTGCGATGCGAGGAGATGAGGCAGCAAAGATTTATACGCCAACCCGTCGCTGAGTCGTTGACGTCAATCAGCCTGACAAAAAGTCATCAGAATTGCACTGCTCTCTGTGTGTGTGGAACCCGTCTCCACGATGATCGAACCCCGCCAGATCTGGCTGCCTAACTGGCCTGGCTTGGCTTGGCTGGGCTGCCTCAGTGGCTGGTTGGCTGTCAGAAGTCAATCGGCTGCCGTCTGTCAATGTCGTGTCGCCTTCATCAAAGGCGAAACTTCAACTTCAACATCAACGGCGACGAGCTGACAATGGAATTGGATGTGCATGTAATCCAAAGGACTCGGACTCGGCATCGACCCGTTGACGTGGGGAGCTGTCGTCCCTTCCACAATTTGCATTTGATGCGTAAATTAGCTGACAATCGCCTGAAAGGGAAAAAAGAGATTAGCAAAGGTTTCCAACACATTTATCCAAATTACATGCAGTGCATATAAATTCAAATAAATATCTCAAATTTCGATGTCAAAATGAATTTATTTTCATTGCAAAATTGTTTAACATATATTAAATAATTGTTTTAACAGCTGAAAAACCTGAATTTGTAATCTAAATTAAATTTAGTTCATATTTTGGTATACCTTAAATTATGATTAAAAAATAATATAAAAATGATTGGAACATGTTGAAACATTTTTATGATGGAAATATAAATAAGGTACATATTTTCATCATAGAAATGTTTCAAAATTTTTCAATAATTTCCATATTATTTATTAAGATGGAAAATAATGTGGAAAAGGTTGAATCATTTCTGATTTTAATTTAGCTTTCCATTTCGATTCGATTCACTTTTGTGTTTTAATTTTGCTTTCGTTATAATCGTTTTTGTATTAACGTAAAAGATTGAATCAAAAATATCTTACAAATTTAGACAAAAATAAAATGTAAAATAAAATAAAATAAAGCCTTTTTCAACTAATCCAAAATAAGTTAATATTTTGCTTTAATTCGTAAATATTATAAATATAAATATTTCTGTCTTTAAATTAACTTTTTTACTGTCTTACATTTATTTTTTAAATTTAACTTTCTACACAATTTTCTATGCTGAACTCAATTTAAATGCTATAAATATTTTTCATATTTTATATAATTACTTTCCAGCAATCACAGGGTATTTCTTAGTCGCACATCAACTAAATTAAGATCGCTTGGTAAAAGTGAAAAAGTGATTGGTGCTTATTAGCTAATGTAGTTCAACAGAGATTAGAAAGTATTTCTTAGTTTTGGCCAACAGGGCCAAATGTGATTTCCAAAAACCACCTTTAGAATGTTTCCATTTGCCGCACTCTGGTCAAAAAGAGACTCACTTTAAATTGGTCCCTTACGCAGTTTTACCTTGTTGTTTTGTTGGCTGGTTGGTTGTTGGCCAGGTTGCTTGTTGGCTGGTTGTTGGTTTGCTGTCAGTGTCATTTCTGGCTGCGTTTTGTGGACACATTTCGGCTGCTTGATTACTCATGTCAATCAGGTTTCCAAACAGCGACGACATGCTGTCAATCTTTGTGTCATGGCCGCTGAAGTGGTTGCCATTGGAGTTGGACAACAAGTACGCTTGATTGTGCTGCCCAAAAGGCAAAGAGATCCGCAAGGAAGGAAACACAGCCAGACGAAAGGTAAAACAGAAAAAAAAAAACAAAAAATAGTAGAGACTGAAACTGATGCCACAAAGGTGCACACTGCCAGGGACAGTGACAGTGACAGTACTTGTTGTTGCTGTTGTTGTTGTTGCTGTTGTTGTTGTTGTTGCTGTTGTTGTTGTTGCTGTTGTTGGATTGATATGCATTGTATGTAAATTGGGCGGTCGTTTTCGCATTTGATGCCCTGTCAAGGGATAATCAACAGCAGTCGACTGACGCAGGACATCGACATCGACGATGGAATGAATGTGCAACAAACGGCAACGGCGACGGCAACAACTGCAACTCATTATGCAGACGCATAAAAATGTTGCATCTCCCTCCCCCTGCTCGTCGATGCATCGTATCGATTGATGGAAGGTCGGTCCATCGTTTGGCTGTCGTCTGGTTGATTGCTCTTACTCCGATCCGCTGCTCCACTCCCCTCCACTTCACTTCACTACACTCTCCCATAACGAGGAGTTAAGAAATATACAGCTCCAATGTACAATAATTTGCAACGAGAATTTTACTGTGTGCAGCACCCGCACCCGGCACCCGGCACCCACCCGGCACCCGCACTTTAATCGGCTCCTATCCACAGTCGAAGTCACATAAATTGTGCCCGCTGACATTTTGCGAACGTTCCCAAATTGAAAACGATGTTCAGCTTGTTGACAGATATTCGTTTGACGGACCGTCAACTGTCATTGTGGAGCCGCGTAAACGTTAACTGAAACCAGCCGCAAAGGGCCAACAAACACACATACATACATACATCCATCCATCCGTACATGACAATCCTCATCCTGTTCCTTGGCAACATCAGCAGTGTCATTATCTTCCTTCTGCTCTTTTTATTTTTTGAACATCCTTAAATGCAATTTACTGCATTACTTTGGATTACCTTGGTAGATTGGCTGGCCTGGTGATCCATTATGCAGCTCCTTATGAATTATAAATTTATTTTTACTGATTATGTTGGGCTTGTAATGGCAACACACATTTTAAATGGATATTATTTTTAACAAGCACTTTTTAATATTAAGTTGCCAATGAAAAGGTGCATAATATTTTTTTTTTTTTTGCATTATGTATTATTAATAAAATGAGGGAACATGAACGCATCCTGCGGAGTCCTTTTGCGTGAGAAACTATGATAAATTTATAAACAGGAAATAAGAGATTAAAAATTAGGAATACATTAAAACATTAATTATGCATTTATTATATTTTTTAAATAAGGAATTTAATGATTAAAAAAACATTTATTTTACATATTATTATAGGTAAACATTAAAACATTAATTTAACATTTATTATATTTTTTAAATAGAAGTAAAAGACTAATCAAAAATAAAAAATAATAATTCATGTTAATGTGTTTCCTTTTATTAAGTAAGTTAATTATTTAATTGAACATACATAAAAACATAAGCTATAAATTAACACATAAGCTATTAATTTATTAATATATTTTTTAATTATGATTAGAAGACTCAGCAAAATAAAAACGAATAATTCAAGTTAGCTGGTTGCCTTTTTTCATACACACATAAAAACATAAACTGATTAATTACCCAATTAATTACTAATTAAGTTTTATTAATGTTTTATTGCAATATTTACGACTTTCTTGAGATGATTATGATATTATCTAGGCATGGCTAAATTGAAATAACTTGGGCAACTGCCTGGGAGTTTCTCGAAGTCGTTTATATATTTTCTAATACACCATTCATCAAGCTGGCAAGTTCAAATATTTGAGGAGTCGAACAAAATTGTTTGTACGCTGACAATAAATAATCAGCAGGCGCAAAAAAATGCAATTGGCCAAGAAAAAACAAACAGGCCCGCAGCAAAACTGTAATCGGTAATTGCGAAAAGTAAGTCAAGAGCCAGAGGTGCAACAGGCCACTAAGTGATGCATAGTCTGGCAGAGGGGGGTCCCTCACCAAGCTGGTCAAATAGTTATATAGTTGTGTAAGTGGAGGAGTAGAATGATGAGGGGGTAGAGGAGGGGAGGGTTAGGCCAAGTGTTGACAATACTCGTCAATTACGTTGTAATGCGTCTGCTGCAACTGCAACTGCAACGTTCGTTGCTGCAACGTGCCACAGTTGGCATTGACGCATTGCCTGACACGTTATGATGCTTGATTTGTTGTCATGGCAATTTTGCCACCATTCGCTTTCGCATTTCGCATTTTGTATTTGTATTTGTGTTGCATGTGACTCGTCCTGGAATGGCAATCTCTGGCAATCTCCGTCGCTGGAAAATGCGAATTTTTCACTATGGACAAATGAGTTTGTCGCGGCCTTTTTGCGTTATAATTAGGCTTTTTGTTTTGGGCCTAGACCCAAAGAAATACTTTACAACATTTCTCGCCTTTCCAGTTTATTAATGGCCAACACTGCACATGTTGGCATTTAACGTGTTTATCGCTATCGGAAATTGCTGTTTTTGCCATTGCGGCTGCATTTCTGCGGGTTTTTTCGTTGGCCATCTCTTGCAAAAAGCATTGGCCAAAAGTTCATTGTTGTGTAAATAACAGAAATATTGTGTGGCAAAAAAATGATTTGTTAATTTATTGGCAACGGTATTTAATTATATGTAGTAATTTCAACTGTATTTTAATTGATAATATTTATCTTTCTCTGATGGATTTTTTTTATTGAACTACAAAAATAGCCTTTGTAATTGCAGCCATAATTATTTTAGTATAAGTATATTTATAAATTTTTTTTACTTTTTTTATTGAACTACAAAATATGTTTGGTTTTTTTTTTTTTACTTTTTTCTTAACTATTTTGTAATAACAATAGCAATTTTTCAATAGGCAACTGTCAAAATGGATATACATATTTTTTTCTATAATATTTCGTTCACTGATAGATCGATCAAATGTGGAACACTGGTAGCTGGCAGATGTAATCAGACGTGCTCTTGAATGCCCCCGGAGGCCTTTCAATTAATTTTTAAAAAATTACATAAATACAAAAAAAAAAAAAAGGAAGGAAAATAATCATAATCATGTGCCTGCCTGACTATTTAGATGCCGGTGCCTTTGTGGCAATGAAGAAAAAAAGCCAGTTACTTTAATGAAATACATCTGTTCGTGCGGACTTTGGTGGTTTTGTCGGCATTACACACAAAAGCAACAATTTATGATTAATCACAAGATCGATGAGAAAATTATGTATATGACAATGGCCAAAGAGGCGAACACAGGCAAAGTCCGAGTCCAACATTAATCTGCATTTTCTAGGCCCCATGTGAGATGACAAAGCGCTTATGGCGCATATAATTATTGGTTGCCGACAAAAGATCAGATGCGATGGAAATAAGTCGCGCAAGTGGCAGGAAATGCCACTTAATTTGTATTTCTTTGCTCATTCTCCATCCACCATCCCTCCATCCCTCCATCCTCCCCTGCCACGATAATGTCTTAAGTATTGGCCAGCAGTCCAAATGTCTTTAATGGCAATTGCTTATAATGACTCCACGTCTTTATAAACAGCCTTTCAGTCAGCATGCATAATTTGCTGAATGTGGCCAAGACGAATTCTTGACTGGCCAAAGTATTTCATAGGTTTTCGGCCATTTCTTGAACTCGGCTTAAATCAATCTGATTATTTTTTTCGTAATCGATTGACACACGTTTCGTTTTTGATTCGATATGGCTAAAATTTAATGAATGAATCAAGTGGGTTGACTGAGCCACAGATTGTTGGCTGAAATATGCTATTAAGGCCTTGTCAAAAGTTGACTTAATAGATGAACACTTAAGCCGCTTTTGACGGCTTATGATTTATCAAGCTACTTCTAAATTACAAACTGGTTTTTCGAGGCATATATTTTATTGAAAATTAGTTGATATTATTGTGTGCAAATTAAAATTGTGGCTAATTGATGAGATATTTCTGTTAATGAAGTCTTAAAAATCCAACTGGTAACAAAAATTATTGATAATTTGAAGCATGTAACATTTTCCTCTATTTTATCTGAATATTTTTAAATTATTTTTGAAGATCATTTTTGTATATTTTAGTTTCCGTTTTTAAAGAAACTTAAAATTACCTTAAAATTTTAGTATGACTTTTTTTTATTATTATTTATTTGATTATATTTTCTATTATGAAAATTTTTTGTCTAAGAGAAGCATTGAAGATAAGAACAGAAGTATTGTATATCTAATATTTTTTTCTCAATATAATTCATAGATACAAATGTTACAAATATTGCATAGAGTATTATAGGAAAGATTAGATAATCTTTAAAAATGCATTCAGAAAAATACTAAGCAGGGATTTTGCAACTATTACAAACAATTCAATAGAAGTATAATATTTAAACGATCATTCCAAGATGATAGATAGATTTCCTAAGACAAATTTTTTCCATTTGGCAAACATAGATTAGCGGACTTAAGGTATTTAAAGAGTGATTATATAATCGTTAGAAGGAAAAGAACTGAAATGCATTCTAGGATTATTATAGTACCCTCGGAGTGACAAAACATGCATCAATTAGCTCACACCTAAGAAGAGTGACAAAAGCGCTTAAGACCCTCGTTTTTCTTAAAACATGTGTATTCTTGCTGAATTTAAGTACAACTTTTGAAAATGTGCAAACTGATCCACAAAGGACGAGGAGCAACAAAGGATAGAAAGTGATGCATATCGGGTTACGCAAAAGGTAGAGAATCGCCTGGTAGCTTAAACCACATCAAGTTTCACAGTTGTTGGTCCGTGAAAATTGTGAACCTAGCCAGATTCCAGATTATGGCCAGAGATTACAGAGGGAGAGAGGGGAAAAGAGAACTCTGCTTGAACAGTTGTCCATTGTTTCGCTTTTGGACGACGACTACTGGATTTGTGCGATGTTTATCTTAATTCGTTTGTTTTCATCAAATTACAAAATTGCGTGTGATAACAATCAGAAGTTGAGTCCCGTCGTCCCTACGAGGCTAATCCCTGACATGTGACAGTGGGACTCCGTCAGTCCGTCAGTCCGTCAGTCCATCAGGGCATTAGATACGATCATAAATGTGTTTGCAAAAAAGAAAGAAAGAGCCCTCAAAATCTACCCTCTGCCAGAGCATTAAGTGCCATTGTATAGCTGTCAGCATGCTAAGCGCCCCTTATTTTATTTTCTCACTTGTTGGTTTTGCCAGCCATTGTACTCCACATACACACACACACACACATATATATATATACGTATATATACGTTGACTATTTTGTCAGTTGTCTGTCTCAGCTATGCACTCTCGCCCGGCTTATTTAATGCATAAACAATTATTTCCATCAGGATTTCACAAAAAGTCGACAAAAGCAAACAATCCCAAATGAAATTCCAACAACAGCTGCCAGTTCAGCAAATTTCAAAAACTGGATTTACGCATTTAGGAGTAATGAAAAATGGAAGATTGGAAAAAACCGCAAATATTTTTCAGTGCTCTGACAAATTTCATAAAATTTGTATCGCTGCTTTGTGCATTGCTAATTACCTAGAAAAACATATATACACAAAAGTCAAATAGGGGCAGATATATATATATATATTTATGTATAGCTTGTTCGTTGGTGTGAGATTTCCTGTTTGAGGTTCGACCAGCAGAAGTTCCTCTTTGGTTCGGATTACCTGACGCACGCTTTCGCTACATTTGGCAAATCGCTGAGAGTCCTCGATGACCACGATGGGCATCGGCTAATTAGCTGTTGGCCAGTGGACAAGCTATCAATTTACCACAGGACGCATCGGATAACACATTGGCAGCAGCAGCAGCGGCACATATATCGCTCGCAGTTGAAAAGAGCGGATGGCATCGGGCACCTTTTGACCAACATCAACATCATCCTCATCCTCATCATCATATGGGGCGCTAATCTCTGCAACACAGATTAACACACAGAGCAAGCAATTTTGTGTGACCGGTTGACTGGTGCACGGTGCACGGTGCTTGGCCAAATGACAGCAGCCAGAAGGCCCGAATTTACGGCTTTCTGGGTAATTTGACACTCTGGACAGCAGCACAATCCCGGTGCTAGTAGGCCATGTCGGAATGTCGCATCGGGATGTCGATTTGTCGACCCATGCCCAAGTGGTGTGGTGTGGTGTGGCACAGCTTATGTTCCGGGGCACCGAGGTCAAACTTGTGGTTACTGTCAATTGATCACAGACGTCTGCAGTTGTCATTCAATTTTCTACCCAGACCACCACCACTGGCATTAATGGGCGAAGGGTGTTTAACTACGTTTCGATGCAATCCAAAGCATGCAAATGTGAATGACAGCAGCTGATTGATATGAAAATGTCGTGCTCAGCTTGCCACACAACTGACAACATTAATTAATTAGTTGGAATAGTGGAAAATATTTAATAAAGTTTTTTTTTTTTATTAATATGTTCATGTTCATAATTTAGCATATTCAAATTATTTTGGTAATAGATCTTCACACAGCAAATATATATTTTGATATATAAGTTTATTGGCAAGATTAATTAATAAGTTGGAATAGTAGAAAATATTTAATACAGTTTTTTATTATAATGTACAATTTCATAATTTAGCATATTTGAATCATTTTGGTAATAGATTTTCAGACAGCAAATATTTATTTTAATATATAGTCTACTGTAAAATCCAAGTTGGACTTTTAAGAACTCATTTGTAAATTAATAGAAATTTACTATTTATTAAAGAAAAACTACAAATTTTATATTTGGAAGGTCAGTTTAAAAATGTATATTTTTAGCTTAATTAGTTTCCCCAATTAAAAATATCATTAAATATATATTAAATACATCAATTATTGTTTTTAAAATTTATATTAAATCAATGATTTATTTATTTATTTATTTAAATTGGGTGTTCTGCACTGCGATTTATTAGATCTATTTTGCCCCCTTCTGAGCTTATAGCTCCTCCATCAACCACAGTTCCTACACGAATGCCAGAATCTTTGTTGGGTTAAGGGCTTCTATGTCATTGACACTCATAACTTGCATCCCTAGGATGCTCCATCGGGCGACACATTCTGTTAGGATGTGAGTTGAGGACTCCTCCTCACCTTTACAAAAACTACACTTATTGTTACTATAAATACCCAGTTTGGATAGGTAGTTTATTAGTCTACCATGTCCAGTCAGTAGACGGGCAACTATCCTAAGCCTATTCCTACCCATGGATTTTTTTTGCTTAAATCGTTTAAGATTGCAGCCGCCCAAGAGACATTTGGGCTGTCATGGTGTCTCTTCCAAAGCTCCGTAGTCTCCTTAGTTCTTTTTCGTTCCTTAGTTGCAGCCATATTATGTGCCTTCCTATTCTGGCCCTGTTAGGGCTATATATTAAGGATATATTAAGGATAATAATTAATTAAATACCAAATTAAATATTTAAATTTGTCTGACCTCGTTGCATAAGTCAAATGTATTTGCCATTAATTTTATTTCTCTTCCTTGCACCTTTTCATATTTAAATTTGAAATCTACTCTTAAGTTTATCTACGAAAATACTTTAATCTTAACTGGTGTTTGCTTAAAAATCTAATATTTAAGGTGTTAAGTTTTGAGTAGTGACTGACTGACCAAATGCAGTGGCACTTGAAGTAGTCATGTCAAAATACAACATGTAAATAGTTCATATATCAATATTTATCATTCATGGGCATAGTGACTTATGCATTGGCATGTCCGCGGCATGCAGCAACAATTGAGAATGGATCGTGAATCGTGTGTGGCACGAAAAAAAGAAAGAAAGAAAAAAAAACAGAACGAAGCATAAAACCATTCGTCATTGGGGCGGGGGCCAGGCGATGCATGACTGTATTCTTTCATTCATATTCAATCATGTATTGAATGCAACAAGGGCTGGGTAGAGAGGGGGTCATACGAGTTTATTTAAATAAAATTTCAATGTTTACGGAATACACTCTGTTCACATGCAGCTCGTTAGCTTAAGATATTGCGTCGACCAAAACGAACAACAAAGTTGTTAAATATTTGCATTTATCGGGGCTGGCAATGGCCACTGCCAAATGGGAGGATGCGAATGGGTATGGGAAGGGGGTGTGGAGGGGTTTGTTGCAACGCATTGTGTGCGTCAATGTGACTGTTGGCTCTTCAATCAATAAAATGTCAGAAATGCATTGCAGACAACAACAACAAGTAGGAGATGAAGCCAAGGCACAGACTGAACAGCGAGGAGACACTGAATGACGTACTGACTGCTGGACCGGCTGGTCGGATTGGTTGGATTGGTTGTCTGATTTCTAGGCATGACTGATATATGGCTTGTATTGACATGGCCACAGTTCTTGACTTTCATTTTGTTGGACCGACAACGGACCGCTTTCTGCACAATGCAAACAGTCGAATCGGAGTCCAGCAAACAGCAAACGAACAACCAACAATCGACATTCAACATACAACATTCAACATTCAACATCATGTGTCAATATGTCAGTCAGTCCAACTGCCAGCCAATGTTTGCATAAGTCTGTACGATTTTTCAGATCTCTCGCGACTGCTGTACACTGCCGGCTTCAGCTGCTGCTGGTTTTCTTTGATCGCCTCGATTTACATAACTTTTTCCGACAAAGGCACCAATTCTCTGCACTCTTTTTTTTTTTTTTTTAAGGCCTGTTGTCGTATTCCCAATTCCCAATTGGTTTGTAAATTGCTGGCGCCGTCTGAATTTTGATTTGTTTGAAATGTTAACGCAAATATGAAAATAAATAAATGCCAAGTACGAGTAAAAATACAATTCTTTCATATGGATCTTTCTTGGCGCACCCAGCGTAGTCCCAAATCAGATAAGTGCTGACCCAAAGGCAAAAGGCAAGTGCAAGTTTTGGCTTTCAACTCACATATCATTTTGCGAAATGGAGAAAAAAAATAATCAGAAAACCTATAAAATTCATATTAAATATCTACCAGTTGTGACACCATCTGATAATGCCGCAATGCCCTCGCCCATAAATTAACCTTATTGAGATGCACGATTACAAGCAATTTACGGTTTATGCATGCCATATAATATCTGATGTGGACTTTGGGTCTGCTCCTATATAGTTGTATAGGTGTATCTGTGTGTGTGTGTGTGCCTAAAGCTCAGCATTTAATGACCCATAACGTTCAACATCGCGTTTTGCATTCCTAATTTAAACCAAATAAATATCGTGAATTGATTCATTCATGG
The DNA here is from genome assembly GCA_035042365.1 of Drosophila dives. Classification (NCBI taxonomy): domain Eukaryota; kingdom Metazoa; phylum Arthropoda; class Insecta; order Diptera; family Drosophilidae; genus Drosophila; species Drosophila dives. The sequence continues at coordinate 1,443,185 of JAWNLJ010000357.1, read as the reverse complement.
TGTGCTGGAGACATGGACATATGCGATTCATCTATCTAACCACTTGACAAACTGGCAAGCAAACGATGTGATTCAATTTAACGATGGTCATAAAAACTTTTTATATTCGACTAATTGATCCGTCGAATACATCCGGGCAATAAAAAGTGTTAACACAACAAGCCTTATGCAAAACAATACTGAGAAACACTACAATATATAGTAGTCTCATTCATATCAAACGATTTGAAAATACATATTTATGAATTTATGTAGTCTCATCACAATCAAACTAAAGTCAATTGTATAAATACTTATGCAAATTATACGTTTTGGTTATGATGTCTTAATCAACTGAAGTTATTTATTGCTAAATTTTAAATTATCATTTTAATTGTATTATAGTGATTCAAAGCTATTAAAATCGAAACATTTCCTTCCCCAATGAGTCAGCTTTTTAAAGGAAATGAATTTGAATATCAATCGACAAAATCAAAAAAACAATTTAATCATTTTATGTAGCTCAAAAAATATTGCCTCGAATGCTATTATTGAAATTGTTTCAACAATTTCGTTAAAGATGAAATGTGTTTTTTATTAGAATTGGGTGTTTCTATATTTATTTATTAATAAATCACAAAATTATTTAAGTAAGTTTATTTTAGTTAGTTTAACAATTTCAGTTTGAAAATCAACCTCAAAAGTATTTTCTATAAAATGGCGTACAAAACATAATATATAATAAAATATTTATAACATGTACCTACTATAAAAAATAGTCCCTGTTCTTAAAATAAAGATTTGAGAAGGTTATTAAATTTGCTATTTTCATTTCCTATTCTACAACTGAAATTTATTACTTTATTGTTCTCTATTTAAAAAAAAAATATTATAATCTATATTTCCTATTCCTTTATTGTTCCCTATTTTAAAAAAATATATATATATTTATTATATATACCTACAAAATCGATAAACGTTTTGAATATTAAAACTATTGTTCATTAGAAAAATATTAATTTTACATTTGCAATTGTTACTCAATTCTTTGAGGCTAACAATTATTTTTACATTTTGCACCAAAAAACATGTTTTTCTACTTGAAACCCCAACCTATGTCAAAAATGTTTTGCATATGTTTGTGCAAAATGCAGAAGAAAAGGTCAAACTGACAATATGACAATCTCGAAAAAATAGGGCGGCGCAGGATAAAACTTAAGGAAATCTTTTCATTGTATTGTCGCCTGTGTTTATCCCTCTTTGGAACTTAAGATTCTTCAAGAATTACGCTGATCCTGCTGAGCTGTGTGGAATGGGAGAGTATACAGCTGAGGGGCGGGGCAAGCTTAGATGAAGATGACAATGGGATGCAATCAGTTGAGCAATTATTTCGCTCCCAAATGAGAAACTATTTTGCATACTAGGACGAGGACAGCTGACGGAGAACTGGGCACTTTTTTGAATCTTTCGTCACTTCTGTTGACTTGCCCAGGAGCTGGCACATGTCGAGTCTCACATAAATTGAACCTCGATGGAGGGTTTAATTGGCTGTCTGCCACAATACGCATCAACATTTCAACATGCTGAACTCGTTTAGTGTCCTGACGGATGCCATTTTCTACTCAACGTGTGGCATTTTGGGATTTTGGTTTCTTTTTTTTGTTATTTATTTTGAATTTAGAATTTTGTTGTGTTTCCATTACTCGGGCTGCTCGCAACGCACTCGTCGTCGTCGCTCTCTCTCATCCTAAGAAAATAAAGAGCTGTTCCAACCCCTGGACCGGAACCGAAAAAGTACTTTTGTATTTATAAACAACAAGCTGCAGTTGTTATTTCCAATTGTTGTTGTTGTTTTTGTTGTTGTTGTTTCTCCTCTTGCATTTAAGTACTTTGTGAAATTCTTCTGCTTCTTTTTTGTCATTGTTTATTTGTTCAAGTGGCTATGTGCACAGTGACTATCCATTTATTTGTGTTTATCCTGATCCTTGTGCTGGTATCTCTCTCACACACACACAGTGACACACACACTCACACACACACATATGTGCACATTTTGTTGCCTTATTGTCACAGTTCTCGCAGATAACCATTCATATTTTCATTATTTGAGTGGTTTCATTTATTTTGTTTATTTAGTTTGTTGCTGTTGCCGTCCATCCATGTTCCTCCAACTCATTGTTTGCTTAGTGTGTTCCAGAGTGTGGTGTGGTCCACATATGAAAACAAAACCAGCTCCAACGGAAGCTATAAATTTCGAACAGGTTCTTGGCGCAGTAGCAAAACTACTACTTTTTCCACGAACTTGACGACACTTTTTTCAAGTATTTCTCTCAACTCAACAGTTTCATTCATAAATGCCACAGCTAAATTATAACTCTTTCTTTATTTTTTTTTCTTTTTTTTTTGATTCAATAATTTTTTCTTGGTACTCGTAAACTACTTTTATAATAAAAAAAATACTCCATGCACGTAGTGATTTGCCTGGAAAAGTGTGTGTTTTTTTTTATGTCGCTGCTTCGACGAAATTTCTAAATTTGAGGAAGACATAATTTCAACTAGTCTGGTTTTACTATCGATAATCTGGTTCGTTATCTCCGGCACGTTCTCATTTTTATTTGAGAGGAAATGTTAAGGAATCTCATTGTATCTCGAGTTGGGTAACAATTGACGTTAACAATTTTACTTGGTAAGAGCAGGGTTCACATTTGTGTTAGACATGGTAGTGAATTTTAACTAGGCGCATATCTCTTTTTAAGGAAGTTTCAGAAAAGTGGAAATAATGCAGGTTACTTGGCGATTGATAAGAACAAAAAAGGAGCAAATAGAAGACTAGATAATTGATTTAATATTTAAATAAATAAAAGAAAACCAAACCATTATATTATTAAGTATTTTTTAAACAAAACACTTTTAAATTTAAATTAAATTAAATTAAATTTAAAATGACAAGTTTAGAAAGGAAAAGAAAAAAAAATATTTTCTAAATATATGCAAACATTGATTAAATATTTAAATGATAAACGAAAACCAAACAATTATTTTTTAAAGTATTTTTTTTTAAATAAACCTTTTCAAATTCGAAATAAAAATTGACAAGTTCTGCAAGGCAAACATTTTCTTTATTAACTGAAAACTGAAAACAAATTTTAATAAAATAATAATATATCTTCTGCTCATATATAATTTTTTTTGTAAATATAAATATATTATTATAATTATAAATCCGAGTTCTACCTGCCTGCAACAGCAGCCGCAGCAGCTGATCGTAAATTTTATCTGGCTGATGGAATCTGCCACACATTTCATTGCTTTCAAGGATCTTTCATTGTCAAAAAAAAACGAAAAAAAAAACTACTTGAGACACTGTCTTGAATTATTTTCAATTACTTGCGGGTTTTTTTGGGCTGTATTTCTTTTTACGACCTCTGCAACACGAGCAAGGGGCAGCATATCAGATAGATTACGTGGCACACACACACACTCGACGTGGCAGAGACGGGCAGGAGAAAGGGACATTTTGGTGTTATACTTGAAATTTATGACATCCTCTGTTCCTTATGTATTGTCTTAATGATTAGCCTTTGTCTGCAGCCCTGCTGAGATCTACTTTCCCCCCGACACACTCACGTACTCAATCTCTATCTGTGTCTGTATCTTTAGCTGTAAATGTATCTTTTTTTGCTGTCTGGCTCTGCTGCTGTTTCTGCCATTGAAAGTGTTAATTGAACCATAAGCGTAACCATAAATGGATTTTATTTCCAGCTAAGGCAAAACAAAAACCCAAAACCAAAATTTATGTGCCATCTTTTTCCTTTCCATTCCTAGCTGCACAATCATTTTTATGGCTCTGGTTCTCAGTTCCTTTGTTTTCCTCCATTGTTTCCGTTGGGTTATTTTTGTCTCTCGCAATCCGGGGTGACGCTGTCAATTTTGGGTGGGCATGTCCTTGCCAAAATATATATGTATAAAATACATTTGGGACGCTTATGCAATTTGTTGCAGTTTCCGGGCATTGTTTGCCATGTCTCTCCCTGAAACGGTAGCTCTGATTTAGGTCCTGTGCGGTTTTTAGGTAGCACTAATCGGAAATTACATAACCTTGGCCTGATCCTTTGCAATGTGCTTAACCTTGGCCGAGGTGCGAGTGCATAAATTACTCAGTTGTATAATATACATATAGCAGCAAATCATGTGCATCATTTTCTTTGAATGTGCCACAGCTTAACGGTTTGAATAATAACCATGTTGCCGCTGCTAATTCATTCTGGGAAACGGAGCGTTGTTGGCCATCGGTTTTATGGCGTTTAACTAAGCTAAAAGCATAATCACCGAGCCGAGATTCTGAGGGTGCCCTTGAGAGATGCACCTCTCTCTCTATGACTCTGTTGCATGCGGAGCAGACCTTGGGGGCACACAACGTTGAGGGGCTTGGTAAAGGGGAGCGCCCTCATCTCTCACGACACAAATGCCGTATAATCACTTGTCGAACACTGCTCAATAATTAATGGCAAAGGGGGCGGGAGCTGAGTTCGCATGCAACTAGCGATTAGGGCGCTGATTTCGTTGAAACCTATCAAAATACATAACAATCAGGCAGACGCCGTCGCCGTCGCATCCCACGGGGCAATGATGATGATTTCAGACAGGGCCGACAGCTTCGAGTGGGTTTGCTACATAATTATATCGAGCAAACATGAAAGAAGCGCTGCGCAACCAGAGACTCAAGACACAAAAAACGCAGCTCTTCAGGACCGAAACCAAAAGAAAAGACTCTAAGTTGACTTGGTCTGACTGGGTGAGGGGCGGGGATGGGTAAAGGGAATTGGCTGAGGCGTTGCCACAACGCACAACAATGAAAACGTTTAAGCCGACTAACGAGCGAGGTGAGCTGTAATCTTTTCTTGGTGCTGTGGCTGCATAAATTCGACTTGGCTTTGGCTTCGGATCTGGCCAGTTGGTTGTGGGAGGCACCCTTTTGGGGTTTAACAAATTAATATTAAATTACGTGCCAAATTGGCAGACAGGCCTGGCAGTCGGGCTGGCCTACACTTGCCAGCCCTCCTCCACTTCAAAGGATGCCACTGGAATTCTATGCAAACAACATTTTTGGAACCGCCGAAAAATGAATTAATGACCCGAAACACAGACAGAGCCAGCCAGCCAGCCATATGCTGTCTGCCAGCGGAAGTCCAAATAATGAAACAGTCGATCTTTGCCGCTCAGTTCTGCTTAGTTTGGTTTTTACGATATATATTTTGATATATGAGCAAATTGGCCCATTGGCGCCGCAGACACAGCCATTTAGCACACGTTTCCAGCTTGGCCCGTTCGCCTTTCACTCTACACATTTTAATGGCATCCTTTTTTGGGATATTATGGCCAGCACTTAGGGCCGCTCAAATAACGGGTTTTTGCGTCCAACGAATTGATTAAAGTGAAAGGCACTGGGTTAATAACAGGACAATCGCAGCGCTTTCCAATTAGCTGCCATTCATCATCAACTGACCCCTGAAAAAAAAGATTGGTCCATTGATCTAATGCGCTGACTGAAATAAAATCGAATTCACAACTGGGCTAACACGCAAGATCTGTGAAGTATTTGGGTTTGAGAATAAATTATCAAATCACAGTTTAAGAAAATTGACTGCTTGCAATTTTTTAATTTTTTTTTAATGTTTGTTGGTTTTTTAAAATAAAAATGGTAAATATGCCAACAGAGTTTTATAATATAAAAAATATATATATATAAAATATAAATATAATGTAATTTACACTTTATAATTTATTTCAAATAACTTGGCATAAAATAAAGTAATTTATAAAGTTCTTAGTTTTTTTAAACAATATTTCACAAATCTTCAAAAACTGACACAGTTTAATATTCATTATAAATGGAAGTTTTTTTTTTTGTTATATTCATGCAAAGAAATATTCTTTTATATAAGTTTTATATAATAAATAATATTATATAAAACTGATAACTCTCAAGAGATCTTTTCTTTAAGGGATTACTATGCTCAGCAAAACTCAACTGCTCTCATCAAAGATCGCTTTCTTGATAAATTTACAATCTGTATATATATTATATATATTTGCTCATAAATTATAATTTGCACTTCATAATTTATTTCAAATAACTTGGCATAAAATATTTTTAAAGTTCTTATTTTTTTTTTTTAACAAAATTACACAAATCATCAAAATCTAACACAGTTTAATATGCATTAAATTGAAGTCTTTTAGTATATTCATGCAAGGAAATAAATTTTTATATAAAATAAATAATATAATATAAAACTGATAACTCTCAAGCGATCTTTTCTTTAAGAAGCAAAACTCAACTGACATCCGCAAAAATCGCTTTCTTGGTAATTTTCCAATCTGTTTCGATTAATATTTTTTTTTGTTAATTTCTGTCGTGTGTCTCCTGCCTCGACTTGGTTAGTTGCGCCAACCAGGTAAATGAGAAGGAAGTGTTGTCATTAAATTTCCATTCATTCTTGGCCATAATTTCCAGAAATTACAACTATTAATTGTCATAAAAAACACAAAACATAAAATAAATTAGCATTTATTAAACCCGTCGGAGAAGCGTGCCGCATATTGCGCGTGTGCATTCCCCGCTACTCCCTCGCACACCCCTCCCCATCACTTGCTTGTACCCCCTTCGCAATGATGTGCATTTTATTTTAATTATGCCACGTAGTGTTGTTCTGAATTTCCACAAAAATTTTATGTAATTATTATGACTTGGTTTCGGTTCTGTTTGGTTCGTTAAAGTTTTTGGATTGTCAGCGGCGCTAAATGCAGAAAACGTGTTGTTGCATTATTATGTGTGGTGCCACTTGTAAAAGGCGTAGGAAACCCATAAGTAGACAGCTCTGGCGCCGGCCAATTGCCGGGCTAACAACACTAGGAAAAAAATAATACTGAATTTGAAAAACTAACTATTTTTTTGGCGGCAAAGTTACCTTTTCTTATTTTTCAGAAAGTATATTTTGTTTTCATTTTTTAATGGTACATTTTTCTAACATTTATGTATAAGTTTATACATTTTTTTAAAACTGCTTTATTAGGTTTTCGGTAACCTTTTTTATTATTAAGCAACATTATTTTTTTAGGCATTACATTTTCAAACCTTTTAGTGTGTTTATTAATTCATTTAATTTAATTTAATAAACCTTACAAATTTACTGTGATTGGAACACGAGGCCCCAAAGCATAATGAGAGAAAATTTTAATAATATTTTCTAAATTTCAGAAAGGAAAAGAAAAATTTATTAATATATTCTAAATTTCAGAAAGGAAGAGAAAAAATTATACATTTTTTTTATATGTCACAAATGCTTTTTTCCAACATTTGGAAGTGTTAGAAATATTTTCTATAACTATTAAATTTTGAAGAAATATACAACTAAAATTTAGTTAATACATCATTTTAAATTTCAATAATTTGTATAATAAATATTTATAAATATTTATGAATCAAGAAAAACCTTTAAATGCTCAATGTTTTTTTTTTTTTTTGAGTGTACCACTGCAAATGAGCCGACGCGGGTGCAATCCTAGCTGAGCTGAGCAATGCCGCCAAGTTGGAGGAAGAGTGCGTGCACCCACTTTATATGTAGATGAAGACTATCTGATAGTGGACGTGATAAAAGCCAGCCTGGAATACAGTGTGTCTACAAGGCCGGGCCAAGGGTGTCGTGCGACACTCCCGTGTACAGAATGGATTTGGTTGTGGACGTGTGTTGATTATCGGCTCGTTGGTTGGTTGCGTGGAAATCATATTTTTATGGGTTCGCGGAAAAGTGCAGAGACCCAAAAATGTTGTACGTAATTACAAATAAAAACCTATAAAATACATCATAAATTCAAAAAGGCAAAATAGAAAATTAAACATCTTTTTGTTGCTCGACCAGGGATATTTTTTTGAAAATTCCTAATTTATTATTATGACACAATTTTTATGTGTTGTTGTCGTGGGTGTGGAGTTTCAAAATTTATGAGTTGAGTTTTATGGCGTCTGATTTGTTATTTTTGTTTTTGTGTGGCAACTTCAGAACTAGGCGTGTAGCGCCACATTTCCTGTCCACGATTCAAATATACATTTTCGGGCATTTATTTTTTATATTTGTTTTTCTTTTATTATTTATTACACGTGGCTCATACTAATTGAACTTCGCTGAAGGTGTTGAATCAATGGGGTAACAGCTGCCTATTTTTTGGGGGGAAGACTGTCTTTAATCTGTACTAGGAAATTTTATTTAAGCTTGTCAAGTGCATGACAAGTGTATGGATTGTTAGAAGAAATAAATGCAAATAAGCCTCAAATGGATATTGTGGAATTAAATTGTAAAGCCCAAGCATAATTCTGGCTACTAATTACTTAATCACATATGCAATCCACAACCAATAAGCGAATGACAGCGAAACAAATGCATAATCAATATGCTAACATGCCCCTAAACCCAAATGAAAACAATCGCAAACAAGCAGACAGAGCACGGGGCACGGGGCACGAAGCACGGAGAGTGCCACAGTTGTGTATGAAGTACAAATATGTATATTGGCTTAATTATCATCAATTTCGAGCAATTAAAATGTATGCACAAGTTGTGGAGTGCGACAAAGTGGGGAGTGGGGCATGCGGCATGGAGTAGGCCTAAGCCAAGAACTTGTAAAACATGCCACAGCAACTACGGCAGCGAAGACGTCCTCGATGATAGTAGGACAGATAACAACGTAGACAACGACAGGAAGGCAGCTCCAGCGACGCTTAATTAATATAAATGCAAATGCCACAAGAGAGAGGGTGACAGAGAGAGAGAGAAAGAGAGAAAGCGAGGGGGAAAGAGAAAGAGAGAGAGCTGAAGAGGCGCCGAACTACGATGACAATTACTTATAGGATTTTGGAATGCCGTCTACGACGACTATGTGGGTAAGTCATTTGTGGGGAGAAAGAGCGGGAGGGGTAGCGGGAGCGGGGAGGGGTTATCAACGAGACAGCGCTCCCGGCGCCAATAAAATGAAAATTTCCATGTGGCCACACACACAAATGGAATGAACAATTTCATAAGTAAGCAGCAGGCAGCGCAGGCCAGCGAGGAGACCAACAGGCAGACAGAGAGACAAACAGAGAGACAGACAGAGAGACAGACTGTCAGACAGACAGAGAAACATTGCACAAGTTTTGGGGTTCAACTTTTGTTGCTCTGCCTCGGGGCTGCATATATAATAAGCGTCGCTTGCTTTAGGCCAAATTAACGTGCATAATTACAAACCCCAAACAGCCATTTTGCGGCAAGCCTATTAGATTTTATTAACTGTTGTCGTATTACCCCCAATTCCAAATGGAATGCCAATCTGAGGCAAGTTGCCTGACTGTACAAATGTGTAAGAACTGTTAACTGAATTGACTGCTGGCGTGATTTAAAAAATATGACAATTAACTGAGTAAATTTAGCTTTGGCTTTATTAAATAAAAATCATTCTGAAAAAATGCAACTAAATGAAAACGCCTTATGAACTTGGAATATGTTTTGAGTTTTAGGTAAACCTGCAAAAATATGTCAATTTTTTTCTTTTAAATAAATAAATAAAATAAATAAATATATATTTATATTTATTTTATTTTTTAATAATAGAAGCTATTTTTCTAAGGAGTTGATATGCAAGCGCTTTGTTTTTGCAAATATTCTTGCAGAAATGCTTCAAAAACAATGAAATTTTTACTACAGCCTCTTAGTAACAATTTAGTTGCTGTATTGCATTAGAATCCTCAAAAAATAATTCATTCTTTTCAAATTAAATATTTCATAAATTTTTAAACTGTTTAATAAGTTTTGTATATGTGAAATCTTAAATTACCAACTTTGTATTCTTCATAAAGTAACAGGGAACTTAAGACTCTTTCAAGTCTTATAAAAAATACAACCTAAAAAATAAACATATTATTTTGAAAAGCTGCAGCTATGAAATGATTTTTTTTTGGAATTTAGAACAACTCAAAATGCCTTTCATAGGCTCAAAATGTATGTTGACTTTTTTTTTTTTGCAAAATTGACTTCGTTTTCTTTTTTCATGTGTAGCAATATTTTAATGACTGACTTTGAAGGGGTTTTTATTTTTTTTATATTTCTAGCGGCAATTAAGTATTTCAGTCAGCAACCCCTTCGAACATGGAACTGAAACAACATTTACCCCTCAGCCTGGTTAAGCCTGCCTTTCTAAGTCGGATAATTACAAAATCCGCTTAACCTCAAACGTTGTGTAATTCAGCGTACCTGCACATAACTGTAAAGCAAGCAGCATGTCTCTAATTGTAGCCAAAGCCAAAACCTAAATGTGTAGCAAAAGAAGCAGCAAAAAGCCGAAGAGGTTGGAGAGGGTAGCAGAGGTAGCAGAGGCAGCAGAAGAGTGTAGGCCATGTTAAGTACTTAATAAAATACGCCAGCTAGCTGGGCTGGCAAAAAGGAAAAAAGTGGCAACAGAGAGAGAGAGAGAGAGAGAGAGAGAGAGGCACTAAGCCGGCAACAAGGTGTAAGTAGTGTGATATAGAACGAGCCTTTTGCCTAATGCGTTCATTAGCGGAAAAGCTACCTCAAAGTGTATGCGCTGTTGTGGAAAAATGCTAACCAAGCAATTCAGCATTCAGTTTTCAGCTTTCAGCTTTCTGCATTTGGCTTTCAGCTGTGCGCTGCAAAATGCTAAATTCTTGGCCAAGTCAAGTCGACAAGCCGGCAATGCGATACTTGCCGAGTCTGCAGAGCGTGTTGAGTGCTTAAATACTTAATGCGGTTGACTGAATTTTAGCGCGTATACTTATTCATTTACAAGTAGTAAAAGTACTTGGCATACCCGCACGCTAAGAGACTACTTATATGCTATATATACACATACATATATATCACATCTATATAAATATATATATCACTTCACACATATGTATTTGCTTAAGCTGACAACCAGTGGCAAATGTCGTTGGGCCCCTCTTTACAAGACTCCTCGACTGGTTTCCCACCCACTTAGCTGTGGCTTCTGCCACTTCCACGGCTCAGCCCACTTTTGTCACATGCTCTCGGGGAGCTGTCCGGTCTTGTCTGTTACCTGGTATGGGTCGGGATCTGGTCACACCTACCAAAACGTTGCTGCTTACATATACATCCTTTCTGGTGGTGTCCCCAGCTGTAGGGAGGAGTTGCCCTTGGGACAGCTCGAGTTCGCGAGTTAGTCTTCTAATTGATCATGTTGATGACTTGTCGATTCTTTTCTCAGACAATTATAATGCTCTTTACTGAGTGGTGAATAGAAAAAGTTGGATAATGATCTAAGAAAATAAAAAAAAAAAATGTTATCGTATTCTAACATTAATAATATAATTAATATATGTATTTTAGTTTCTTTAAATATTTAAATAATTTATTCATGTCTTTTTGCACAACTTTTAAGATTCAACAATTCTATAATTCTATAGTCAAGATATATTATGAACATAATTAATTAGTTTTAAAATAGTTGAAAATAGTAACGAATATTATATATAATAAAAAATTATATACATTTTTTCATAAATCATAACTGTAACATTTAGAAAATATTATGAACAGTTTAATTTTTACATAATTAAAATTTAAATTTTCATTGTTTTATTTTAGCACAAAAGCAAAAATGTTAAGCCAACAAATATTACATAAATATACCTAAAATTACAAATTTTGAGTTCGAAAACGTAACAATTTTAAATACTTGTAAATTTACATATTTTTGCAAAACTTCAAAAATTGCTTGATTAACAAAAATTATTAATAGATTTATTTGGTTTCTTTCAAGTACTAACAAATTTATTAACTAATTTAATTTATTAATTTAAACATATTTAACTATGTGTTTAAGGTAATTTTCAATTAGATCTTTTAACTTCTAATTTAATTGTAGGGCATACAAATTTCGCTGTGAAAATTCCTATGAGAATTCCATTTTGTTAGCATTCATTGTTTGACATCTGCAAGGTGCAAAAAGGTTTATTTGTTGCTTCTATCTTTTTTTTTTGTGTTTTTTTTTTTGTGTTGTGTTGAATCAGCCCTTTTGAATGTGTGAATTGCAGTGGGTTGTTCCCACTTGGCACCACTCATCATGTGCACCCAACAATTACCAATGTGTGGTTTCCCGTCAGCTGCTTCAAATTGCTGAACATCAGCCCGTATCCTTTGTGCATTCCTTATGTGTGTGTGTGTTTGTGTGTGTGTGTGTGGCTTTGGCCTTAACCTAATTGACTTTTAATTGCGGGTCTATTTTGTCGGACGATGCAAGAAAAAAAAAAAAAAATTATATGCACACAAAGGTGATAAATGGAAATTATACAGAGTGGTTCTTTTTTAAATTATACAGTCTGCAAATGCTTACATCTTCTATTAGGGCTTGAAGGGCTTCTCTAAGCCCCATTCAATATGGGAATGAGCTGTTTAGCCTGATGTGTGTGTGTGTGTGCTCAATATGCGGATGATGTGTAATTAGCGGCAAAGCAAACCCTACAAGTACCACGTCCAGTACTAACCAGCCAATCGATGTATTTACCAACTAATCAGAGATCTAAATAATGCCCACAATGACAATTGGCCTGAGTCGTTTTCCTCCACTTGCAAAAGGGATTTGCCGGTGGCAATAAACATTGGATAAACACGGCTTGTCTCATTCTACAACATTCACATAATCGATAATCACTAGATGTGTACTGTGTTTTTTTTTTTAATACTATTGCATTTTATGTCTTCTTAATTGTGTTGTTTATTTTTTTATAATTAAATTTAGTAAAAGTATTTAGCAGGCAGAAGAAGGAATTTGAGAAACTGCTCTGACTGCAATTGCAGATGACTGAAATAATTTTTTTTATTATTAGTTCTTTTATTTATTTATTTATTTCAGAAGAGTTCCTACTTGATAACATTAAAAATATGCAAATAGGGAAATTTCTAATTGATGATACTTTTAGCTACAGTTTAGGGCTTCTATGTTGCTCACGGCAAGAGCCATTGCTGGTGTACCGATAATAGTTGTTATGGTTATTTTGATAACTGTTGCTTCTGGCCATGTTGCCAATATAAACATTGCTGCTGCAAATATCGCTGAAACCATTGTTGCCAACAGTTAAAGCTGCTTATTGCTGCTGCTGATATTGCAGCAAATGTTGTTAATATTATTGCTGCTGTTGGTGTATCTGCTTTTGATGTTGATATTGTTGCTGAAGTTTGTTTTACTAATTTTTAAGGTTGCTAATTTTGCTGCTGCTAATTTTGCCACTAATTTTGCAGCTGGTAGCAACTGATAATATTGCTGTAATTGTGGAAACTTTAGCTAATATTGCTGATGATGCTGCTAAAAATGCTGCTGGTAGTTTAGCTGCTGAAATTGCTGTTGCTGATGCTGCTGTTGCTGCTGTTGCTGCTGCTGCTGCACATGTTGCTGTTGCTGCCTGCATCTGTAGATATTGTTGCAAATATTGCAAATGCTGCTGATGATGTTGCTTAAATTGTTACGATTGCTAATGTGATCGCTGTTAATGTTGCTGCTAATCTTGTTGCTAATGTTGCTGCTGTAGATGATGTTGCTGTTGCTGCTGAAGATGCTGTTGCTGTTGCTGCTTGGGATGTGCTTGCTGCCAAAGTTGTCATTGGTTGCCTCTGATGATATTGTTGCAATTATTGCTACTTCTGCTAATGTTGCTGATGATGTTGCTGATGTTGCTGGTGCTGGTGCTGGTGCTGATGTTGGTGTTATTCCTCAGATTGCAGCTGCAACAAAAGCAAAGCTGCTTTTTCTAGCAACATTGAGCAGAATTTTCATATTGCTGCTGATTTTGCTGCTTACTTTTAGATATATAAATTATTTGCAGCGTGATTTTCAGTCATTAAATATATTGAAACATTTTATGGCTATAATTTATTTCCTTATAATTTTTGTACATTTTATAAAATTACTTTGATGAATTAAAATGAGGCATCTGCCATTTCTACACGCTGCAAAGAGATTTATTCCTCAATTCGATGCATCAAATTAGGCGTTTGATTTGTGAGGGCAAATAAATGTTTTGTGTATTGCGGGCATTTTTCTGGAAATGCTCAGCAGGACAAAACGTGCCTCTTTAATGGAGGAGGCAAATACATCTGCTGACTGCTGCTGCTGCTGCTGCTGCTGCTCCTGCTGCTGCTGACAAACTGGTAACCATATGAAAACAATAATTTGGTTGCAACCATGCAACGAGAGAGATCCTTGGCTTGGTTTCCTTACGGTCAACTGCAGCAAATGGATGGCAATAAATTATAAATTCGTTTGACTTCTGCCTCCTGCCGGGCAATGAGACCAACCCAAACCCAGTCTTTGTTCCACTGTGTCTCTCTCTCTCCAGCCGTTATATCCTTGACCGCCCTCACATTGTAAAATGCTCTGTGACCATCTCCTGGCACCTACACACACAGAGATATCAAATGTGCGTGTGTGTGTGTGTGTGTGTTTGCCAAGCCATAATTCAGCATGACAAGCCAAAAACCATTAGTAAAGGCAATAAAAATGACAATAGAAGCCAATTTCCATATTCTGTGTGTGCAACTGAGTGTGTACGAGTGTGTGTGTGTGCGAGTGTGTGTGTGTGTACCAGTTTCGTTTCAGATTTCTATAGCAATGCCATTGCCACTGCCACTGAGGCTGGTCGCTTTGACATTTGCACGCCAAGCGCATATCAAGTTGCCATCTACTCGAATGCCTTATCCTCATCCAAGGAGCATAATCCAATTACCGATCATTTTGTTGGACAGGAATCGAGAGCAGTTTTCTGTTTTCATTTGCAGTCTGTATTCTGTATTTGTTGGCATATGAAAAGTGTCACATAAATCATTTGCCATTGCAATGATAATTCTCTGTTGTAGTAGTTATTATTACCAAAAGTGCTGGCCATCATCGTTCATTCGGAGCATATCAGAAAAACCCACATTTCCGCTTTGACAACTGCCAGCATTTAGATAAACAATTACACTGTGCAAACTTCCGGTTTGAAAAATGGTTGCCAACAACAAAAAAGAAAAAAAATAAATAAATAAAGACGCTGCTATGAAAAACGAGACCCATTCAAATGTTGGCAGCAAACACAAAATGGTCAAAGCAATAATTTACAATCAGGCGACAAATCAATGTAGCAGCAGGGGAGGGGGGAGAGGTCGGTCTGCGGCACTTTGGATTTGGGTTCACATCGACTTTTGGGTCGAACACAACATATTGCAAATTGTAACAAAATTATTGTGTTAAATACATTTTCGACAGCCACCGAAAACGGAATACGAGAAAAAATTCAAATTTGATAAAGTGGCATTTTGTGCGCATAACAAATGTATTTTTTATTTTCGTTGTACTCAATAAATATTCAAATTGTACAATTTATGTGGAATGGCGCAGGAATTTGCTTCTTATATGTGGCAGCTTGTGGATTCTCGTGGATTTATAATAATGAACTAAAAATAAATAAATTCAATTCTGAATGTGACTGAAAATGACTCAATATATAAATATTTTTATATATTTAACAATGAACAAGCAATTAATTAAAAGCATTTTATTGCATTGCCAATTCTAATTTGTATAGCTATAATTTAGTAAATAAGAAGTAGAAAATTAAAACTGTTAAAGTGTACTTTTATAAATAAATACTGCTCAAAAAATATGACTCAATAGGTGAATATTTTTATATATTTAATAATAAATAAATAATAATAAATAATAAATATATAAATAATAAATAAAAAGTGTTTTTAATTAATGGCTAATTAAAACACTTTATTGCATTGCCAATTCTAATTTGTATAGTTATAATTTAGTAAATGAAAAAAGGAACATGAAAATCTATAAAAGTTTAATTTTAAAAATAAATACTGCTCAAAAATATGACTCAATAGATGAATAATTTTATATATATTTAACAATAAACAACCAATTAATTAAAAACATTTTATTGCATTGATAATTCTAATTTGTATAGCCATAATTTAGTAAATGAAAAGTAAGACATGAAAAACTATGAAAGTGAAATTTTATAAATAAATACTGCTCAAAAATGTTGTGTGTTTTGTTGGAAAGGGGATTTGGTTATTCAGTTAAGCTGCCGCAACTGGTTGGCTCGACTAATTTATGTATTCATTTTTCACACTAAATGCCATAATTTATTTCAACGGCATTTGCAATGGCTCATCTCCGGCGCAGTGCACACACATTTTAATTCTTTTCGCTTTGACTCTGGCGACGCCTCATAAACAATATTAAATCCCACACTAACTGTATATTTATGTGTATGTGTGGCATGAAGCAGGCGCAACCAACAAAATGTGATAAAAGAAAAACGCCAAGATGCTAGACAGGGGCATATTGCCTAAATCCCATAAAACTTTGACTACGCCAGCCACGAGGGGGGAGTGCGGGAGAGGAGCTGCCTATGGCCCACCAACGCCTCCTCAATTCTAAATGTTGCATGACGTGGCGCTATTTTCGTCAAAAAGAATGAAAACTCTTTCAAATGGAATTCACAATGCGGCGTAAACCAGAAACCAAAAACCAAAACTACGACCAAAAACAAACTAAACTCAACTGTCTGTCCGTCCGTCCGTCTGCCTGTCCGTCTGCCTGTCCGTCCGTCTGTTTTTCCGTCTTTCTGCCCGTCTGTTTGCACTCGGCGCAACATGACACAGTACATTTAAAATTATGACAGTTTTCATTTTCAATGGAATTCATATTATTTTTAGTTTGGATTTTGATGTCTTTTGTTTTTGAAAATAATTATATAGTTTTCAACTTAACGCATTGCATTTTTTTTTTTTTACAAATTTTATTTAAATTTTAAAGAACTTTTTTTTAAAACGTTTTATTTGACAAAACTAATTTGCTTAAATTTGGTAGGTTTTTATTTTTTTTTTAAATTATGATTTAGACAAATTGAAAAATATTTGAGTAAAATTAAATTATACTGTTTTATGCTCTAACTTATAACAAAATAAATTTTTATTACCTTTTTTTTAATTCTAATTTGTTTAATTAAATTTGGGAGATTTAAAGATATGGGTTTATATAAATATATATTTTATTAATTATTCAGACAAGCTAAAAACTATTTGAATAAAATGAAATTGTATCCTAACTTATAACAAACTAAATTTTTGATTACCAAAAAATCCTTTCGCTCACTTATATCAAATATTTTTTAAAAAATTTTTTTTTATCCTGTTACAGGATAATTGTTAGTCAGAATCACCCGACTAGAAGATGCTTGCTAGTTTATTTTTGATTTAATCATAAGCGTTGTTATTTTGTAATTCTAATTTGTTTAATTAAATTTGAGAGATTTATAGATATGGTTTAATATATATTTATATATCTATATATATTTATTAATGATTAATGCAAGCTAAAAACTACTTAAAGAAACTGGAATTATTTCCTAACTTATAACAACAAAACTTGATATTACCTGGAAATCCTTTCGCTAGCTTATATCCAATATTTTTAAAATGTTTTTTTACCCTGTTACAGGATACCTTTTAGTCTGAACCACCCGACTAGAAGATGCCTGCTAGATTATTTTTGATTTAATCACAGACTACACAAAACAGGTCACAAAAAGTCAGAGCTGCGACTTGATAAGCCTTGTTAATAAAATTGTCATGAAAGAGCGCTTAAACAGCTGGATAGATTTGTGTAAACAGTTACACAGAGCAGGACCTGGAGGACCTAAGAGTTCACAAAAAGGGGCCTGAACCTGTGTGACACGCATACACAATGAGAGAGAAAGTCTCTCTCTCTAGGAGGAGAATAAGGATAAACACAAAAAGGAGACGCAGGATTCTGCTGTCGAAAGCCGATATGCAGCCGCACTGGAAGAGATCTGGTCATAAATTAAAGTTGACTCTATTCACTATCGCTCAATAATAGAGGACAATAAAAATTTATTACTGTTTGACCACCATGAAATCATCGTTAGGCACTTTCGAAGGCGACTTCTACACGCCTATGCAATAGATAAATATATATATTCTATATATATATATATATATCTGTAAGTAAAAAAGGTCGTCACCTGAAAAGGGAGAGATAGAGAGAGGTCAATGAAAAATGACACAGACTCTCTCTTGCACAACAGGGGAGTTTGGCGGGAAACTTGACTCTGAGATCTCTTTAACCGAATGCCTGCCCTGCCCTGCCCTGTCCGCCTGCCCGCCTGCATCCTTGCGAGGCTGTCAAAGACGGCACAGCTCGTTTGTCACATTTAACAGATTTGTTATCCTGTCGAGTTAATGTCGGGCACACAACAAGCACAAGCACACGCACACACACACACACAGCCAACACACACACATGTCCTTTTGGGCCGTTCATAAGAAATGCTCGACGGGAACCTTGAGGGAAACTGAAAGAGAGAACTGAGACGATGTCGTTGTCGATGTTGATGTCGCTGCCTGTGCCTGGCAATAAAAACAAAAGATTGATGGCATTGGGCACACGTTCGATTTGTTTTCCTGTTGCTATTGCCATGTCCTTGCCTTTAGTGCTTTGTAATGTCTTAACATTTGACACATCACTTGGATTTTTGCCCGACCCACATCGATATCGACGTGGTCCCGTGATGGTCTGTCCCTTCGCACCCCTTGTGTCCCCCAGTCCCAGTCCTTACCATCACGGTAAGGATATTGCTCGTTAGTTAGGGTTTCTAATAAATTTGTGCAACACATTTCTTGTGTTGCTCGGTTCCTTCACATGCTCTGCTCTGCTCTGCTCTCAGTCCTGTCGTCGCTTGTAACATTTTTATTTGATAACATATTGCATTTGGCCTTCATCGTCGTCGTCGTCGTGTGCTCGAAATCTTTTGGGGGGTTTAAGGGGTAGAGCTCGATTCCCTTGCTGGCTACTACTAAAATATTGGATGCTTCTGGCTCTGCACATGGTGCTCAACGTTTCCACATCCACATCCGCGTGCGCGTCCGTCCGTCCGTCCGTCTGCGGCTCAACTGGGCAGTGATTTATGGCGTCTGTGTTGGTCATTCAACTGCATTTGATTTAGGTTGTAAATTGTTGTATATTGTGGCCATGTCTGCGTTTCCTGTACAGCTTTAGTTTATTTTCTTTCTGCTCACTGATTGTTGTGTTTGCTGTTTCTGTTTCTGTTGTTTTTTCCATTGCTACTCGGATATTTTTCGCTAATGAATTTATTGCAATTGTTGTGCTGTTCGCCGAGTTGGGAATAGTTCCGAGTGGATTGATTTACACAGCTATTAATATTAATTACATATATACTTTATGTGTGTGTGTTGCAACTGTAATCCCAAGTGCAATAAAGAAGTTGTGGCATTATGCAAAAATAACAATCGAACGAAATCATTAATGCAATAAATCAGATTGCACACATTTTGAATTTATTAGTAACAAAGCCAATTAATGTAATAAAATTAAAAATCTTTAGAAATAAATCTATTAGTTTATTATTAATATATTTAGAGTAATTAAAAAGAATAAATTATGGCATTATGCAAAATAAACATAAGTTTCAGAGAATACAAAGTAGTACCAAAAATAAACCTCATAATAATTAATATTTTTTATATATAGCTATTAATTTGATCAATGCAAAATATGATGCATCAATTTTCTAGTTAAATAAACGACAAATAACTGTCTACAAAAATATAAAAAATAAAATTTAATTTAATAAATAATCTTATATTTTATTTAAAATAATTGAATTACATTTTATTTTTAATATTTTTAATATTTTTTATATTTTTGTGGACAGTTATTTGTCGTTGTCAAATAAATAAATTGAAATAAGCACATTGAATTTTTTTTTATTAATAATAATAATTTAATAAAAATAAATTTTGCATTTTAAAAATTATTTTCTTATTCAAAAGACGAGTTGAAAATATACTCAGAATTATTTTTTTGCTTTTCGCTACTCGTTCAATACTGAAAATTCCTAAATTTATCTACAACATAAATATCAAATTGAAGTGCTGCTATATTTATATATTTATCAGGTTTACATATATAATTTAATCCCATCCAAAAATGGTTTGTTTTCTGCCTGAGTAGCTGACTAGTATTTTTTTTTTTCCCCACCAACCTGTAAACTTATATTCGCAATCATAACTCATAAAATGTAGGAACAAAGTGCCCCCAGAAGGAAGAAAACAATCGAATCCATATTGTGTCAAGTCATTGCCAAATAATATTTCACACGTAAAGCTACCAAAGCAGTTCGACTGACATCCAAACTGAGAGGGAAACCCACAGAAATGCGGAAAACTAAGAAAAATTGCGCGGAAGAGAAAAAGAGAGAGATGGAGAGAGGGGGGGTTGAGAGGAAATGCTGGTTGTAACATGTGGCAAGGGGAGAGGGAACAGGGGGACAGGAAAATCTACAATATATTGCCAACTATTATGTTATTGTGAGAACGTGCACTGATTTCGCCAGCCAGGCTTTGTCCACGTGCAATATTTTTCACTTGCTGGCAAAGGTTTTTTTGGGTTCTGCTAACGGTAAAGTCCAGGGGCGTTGCAGAGTGTGTGTGTGTGTGTGGGAGGTTGCTGAGCGTCTTATCGGGGCGTATAACATATATCATTGACACTTTGACATTGGCGAGCAACTCCGGCGTTGGGTGGGGGAGATGTGGGCCATGACCGACCGGATTTTAGTACTTTTCAAAATGGCACTTAATCATGGCAGCCGCCTGGCACAGGAAAATGCGGAAACTGGCACACACACCACGCGTAATCGCATGTGTTCACGCTTGAAAGGATAACGACGACGGCGACGACGACGATGACGACGACGAGGAGGCTTGCGCCCAGCACACTGGCGAGGCACTGGCGAGGATTTGGCGAGCACTGCCAGAACTGGCCTCCTGCCGTCGTGCAACCAAAGCGAAATAAGATTAATGACTTGGCAGCGGGAAGCGATGCGTTGTTGTTGTTGTTGTTGTTGTTGTTGTTGTTGTTGTTGTTGTTGTTGTTGTTGTAGCTGCTAGTTGAGACACAGGCAGCGGCGCAAAAAGGACATGCTGGCTGGCATTGGATAAATTGTTTGCTACTTGGACTGTCATTAGTCGAAAAGTTTGTTTGTTATTGTGTTAAGTGTTATTTGTGCGCATATCCAAGTGTCAGGCTGCCAAGCTGCCATTCAGCGTACTCTTCTCTCCCTGCTCCCTCTCCTTTCTCTCTGTCTTAGTTACTCTGTGTGTATCGTTTATCACTTTCGTTTTGGACACATCCCAGAAATTCGCATGTCATGTTTGGCGTGCATTTTATATATGGCTCTCAATGATGTTGCTTGAAGCCAAACAAAACTAATTCCCAATGACCACAAAATTTGTGAAATAAACTGACAATCGGTGGTTCGGCAGGGGGGAAGTGGGAAGCGGGCATACGTTTCATGTCCTTAATATGTGCATCTAATGGTCGTTGCGTGACTTTCAATTTTAATAGACTTATTGTCTCAAAATCAATGCGAAGATTTTGCATGGATGTGGGTTTTATGCGTTAGGCTCATCAAGAAACCAGTCCAAGCTGGAGGGTGTTTTTTAAAACAGTTCTTGAGTCTTTGAATTAATATTTGCTCTTTAGAAATTTTGATATACGATTGGAAAATTACGAAGGCTGAATTTAAATGCGACAAAAGTAACTTATTTAATTATACTTTTCAAAAATACTGTTGATTTGTAAGAGAAAAAGAATTTAAAAAAACTACCTTTAAAAACCAAAAAAAAATACTTTTTATATTGTTTAGAGACTAAATGTCAGAAATGAAATCCAAATTTAATCTCAAAATAATTAAATAAATAAAAGTAGATATAAATTTTTCCACATAATGCTAAAATTTAGATAAGTAATCTGATAAAAATTCAAATATTAATAATAATATGGGAAGGATGTTCCTAATTTTGAGAGAGAAAATAAAATGATTTTTAGAAAAGTGTATTTATCATTATTATTTTTAAGCAAAAGGAAAAGAGTCTCAAAATGCATTTATGAGCTTAAAAATATTTTTAAAAAAATAAATTAAATCTAACTAACCCAGTCGCTGTGCCGATAAGTTAGGTAATTTCTATATTCATGTGTAATAATCGATTTTCAATCATGATCAATCTGGAATTCTGGATATTGTCTCATTTGAGCAAATGCACAACAAACATTGATGGAGCAGACAAACACAACTCACTTTGGAATCTATTTACAGATGAATCAATGCTAACCATAAAGTAAAGCCAAAAATCAATGATCAATCACAATCAAACATAATTGAAATCAACAAGAAAATTCCGCATAAATTCCAGGAAATCCACAATCCGTTTTATGAACACCCCCAAAAATAAATGAGAGGTGAAATAATGCACACAACAACTGAGAGACTTCCGATAGATATATACACATATATTTATATATATATATATATATATATATATATATACATGTACATAGTCATCCATCAAATGCGATTTCAGATGCCTGCTACAATTATTTTGTCTATTTTATTTTTAAAACAAAATTAACGTGTTGTTACTCGACCTGTTCTTGTTGTTGTTTCTGTTGTTGTTGCTAATGTGTTTTTATTACGTGAAAAATGTGAGGCAAAGAACGCTCGCATGCCACAGTTCTCAAGATCATTTTATGAGGCCCCCAAAAATACCAAAGAAATAAAAAAAAAAAAAAACATACCCAAACCCTATCTCTGACAGGCTCCTGCTGCGTCGCGTCGCAAAGTAGTAGGCGCTGATTGATAGAACAAAGTGAAAATCAAATAAAAAACAAAACATTAAACTATGTACGGCCTCTGCCACATTGCGGTGCAAGATCAAAGACCGCCCCGAGATCTGTAATGACAGCTTTGATCATTGTTTTGCCTTTGATTTTTTCCGGTTCGCTGCTCAATGTGGAACGCCCCAGGGCATCCATCGGTCTCTCTAGTCCAACATGGGCATAATATCGGGCATCTCTCGAACATCTCTCGGGCATCTCTTGGGCATCTCTCGGGCATCTCTTGGGCATCTCTCGGGCATCTCTCTCGCGCCTCTCCGGCTGCATCCACACTGAGTACTCGCATTTGTACCGTTTTACGAGCAATTTCGCGCCTACTTAAGAAATTTCTGTGCCCAACTCTTTACGGCTGTGTTAAGATCGTATTATTTCACTAAATTATACAAAACATTGATTCTTTTTAGCTGGAAATACAAACTTGATAAATCTTCCAGTTTGGTCCAGCCTGATGTTTGTTATAGAAGAATATTATTTAATACATTTGAAGAACTATCATTTGTATTAAATAGCTTTTAATAATTCCTCTGTTTGTGGTAAATGAATTGAATTTAGATGGAATTAGACGGAATTATGGCAATAAATTATATAACACTATGATTCTTTTTAGCTGGAAATAAAAATTCGATTAATTTTAGCATAAAATCATTCAATACATATGAAGAACTATTTTTTTATTAAAAAGCTTTTGATAATTCCTCTGTAAAAGAATTGTATTAAGACGGAATTATGCCAATAAATTATTTAACACTATAATTCTTTTTAGCTGGAAATAAAAACTCGATTAATTTTAGCATAAAATCATTTAATACATATGAAGAACTATCAATTGTACTATACTTTGTGTTTGTGTTATAAGAAAATCAAATAAATTATTTCGCACAATGCTTTCGTTTATTTAATCAACAATGCGAATATTATAGCAATATTGATAATGAATCTTGATTTATTACGGTTGTGGTGGTATTTTGGAAATAATTTATATATTACTATGATTATTTTCAACTACAGAAGCAGACTCGATCGAATTTGTAGTATTCAGTAGTATAAGAAATTATTTTCGCAATTCTAGCTATTTTTGTTATAACATAATATAAATTTGAGCTTATAAGGCGGATTATTTATATTTATATTTATTTACTAATTTTATTTATTTAATATTTATAATATCAGTAGAAACAAAAACCTACAGGTCAAAGGCTCATTAAAAAAACACCTTTTTATAAAGTAATCCCTTATGCTGCTGAATGCGAACCTAATAAATAAATGATGTATTTTAATTTATTTAAAGAACAATGTAATATTTTAAAACAATAAGCCCGGGGGAACATTTCACAGTCTAATCTTAAATGATTACTAATTTTATGGTCGACTGGAATTACTTTATTTGTTTGATTGCTGTTCTTCAGTTTGGAGTTTTTTATTTGTATGGCCAACTAAGCTGTGCAAAGACCACAATATGTCAACAAAGGCAGAGTTAACAAAACAGCTGCGCAAATCTTATAGAAATTTACTTTGGCTACCACAAAATTTCTTTAGATTGTCGCCAAACAATTTATGGCATTTTAAAACCCCTTTTGAGTTCTGACAAACAACGCGGCTCGGCTACAAAATTAGAAAACACAAGAAAACTTTTCAAATAAAAATCACGTAAACTGTCGCCTCGATTTCAAATGAATCGAACGATGCACACTTGGCATATTTGGACTTAGGCACGATTCTCTGCCCCTGTCACTGTCCCCCTGCCTGTCCCAGCCCCTGCCCACAACCATAAATAATGGACGATGTGAGCCATGCACTCTATTCCGAGAACCCTTTCTCTTTGGCGAGAGCAACCAGAAGAGGCTATCAATTTATATTTTATTATTGTTGGAACATAAATTCTGGAAAAACCACACAATTGAAATTTATGTAATGCCTTCGCAGAAGAGCAAACAACAATGATAAAGGTTGAATGATCTCCCAGCTACCGTTCCAAATGATATCTCTCAGCGGCTCTAACAGACTCTAACAAATAGTAAGTGCTTCTGTTCCAAACACGGCTAATAAATCAGAGTTCGTTGTCAAATGTTGGTTTGAGTGTTGCATGTTTTCTTGTTTCTTCTTTTTTTTTTTAGAAATCTGTAACACGGCCCTTCGATTGCCAGTCACCGTAACGTGTGGGCTCCAGTCCGCGTGGTCCCCCAATCTCACCTGTATGCGGATTGGTATTGTTTGGCCATGGTGGCAGTGGCTCCTTTTCGTGTGCCGGATGTATCATGCCTTTGGGCATATCCATTATTGGTGCATCCGATCGCAGTTTTTCCTTAAATTTCAAATACCTTTCGCTTGGTTGTTTTTTCAATTGGTGCTCATTTTTCATATCCTTTGTGAGCTCCTTTTTGAGCTTCTCCTCTTGCATTTTGGTGTAGATCTCTATGGGCATTGGATCGACATTACTGCTATAAAGGCGTTGGAAAGCAATTGAACACCATTTGTGTTGGCCAGGCAAACGATTCATATTTAAATTTGAGTTAAATTGTCTAAACTGACATTTATAATTGTTATGTGGCGATTAATTTCATATAAGTATTTTTGATTAGTTAAATTCTTATTTTTTCGGTTTTCTATGTATTTTTCATATGTCAGTTTTTACAGTTTACAAAAAATGTTCTATATGCCTACTAGAAATGCGACAGTTTTATTTAAAAATATTTTTTTAAGCTTATTCAAAATGATTTCTTATTGTGTTCGAATGGTTTTTTTGGGTATATATGCACAATTTGACTAAGGCTTATCTTAAGTCACAAATACCCAATTTTTATTGGAAAACAATGTTGCCTAACTTAGAAATTTATGCATTGCATATTCTACTTATAGTATATATAAATTTGCTTAGCAATTTTTTAGCTCCAGATGTGTTTAAAGGCAAATCTTTGAATAGGTGTTTTCGAATGAAATCGAATTTTTTATTTTAAATATTGGTTTATTTTTTTCAAATGCCATTTGAGCCAAGAAAAATAGACGTAGATTATTTAAAGACTTATAAAATTCGATAAACGTAGATAATTCTAAGGTTTATAAAACATTTATCTTAATTCGATAAACGTAGATTATTTAAGGATTTATAAAAAATACTTCTTAATTCGATAAACGTAGATTATTTAAAGATTTATAAAACATATTTTTAATTCGATAAACGTAGTTTATTTAAAGATTTATAAAACATATTTTTTAATTCGATAAACGTAGATTAAAAATTAATGAAACATATTTTTAATTCGATATATTTTTAATGTAAATTATGTAAAATTGCATTAATCTCAGACTATTTATACATATTTATATAAATATAGGTTACTTTATAGAAAGTATGATTGCAATTAATAATAAAAGGAAGACCACTCAACACCAAACCATCAGCTTTGTAAATAATATTAGTGTTTTACATATCTATTTTAAATGTGTACAAGTAAATATTATTTCAATGTTGCTGGATAACATAGATGATAGTTAAAATGAGTTGTTAAGGTTGCTAAAATGATATTTTTATTGCTTAAGAATTAGTCATTTAAAGGCATTTGACTTATACATCAATTTTTTAAAAATATTCTTCTTAAAAGTCTAGACAATACAATATAGAATTAATACGGGTAACCACAGCAGTTTCAACTACGAGGAAATTAGTGCATGTAATTTAATTTGATATGCGTTGAATATTGTTAACAAATTTGCTTGAACGCTTCAGCTACTTCAGCAAACAAGCATGTTGCATGTTACGTGTTGCATATTGAATGTTGTTATTGTGTTGTGTATTGTGCATTGCATCTGTTTGACATTATGTACTCGAACAGCTTGTCCAAACAGTTTGACGCGAGTCTAGTTGACAGCTGAGATCAAATGTCTGCGTTTGAAGTCCGACTTGGCTTGGATTTCTACTGCCGGAGACTGGGGACTGGGCATTGCCAGAGATTGCCAGAGACTTGACTTGACTTGACTTGACTTGACTGACAGCGTGACAGAGTCTAATGACTTTGCAGCAGCTGCTATAGTGATAAACTACGGGTTTTCTTTATTTTTCTGTACTTTGTTGTTGTTTTTATTTTTTTTTTTTTGCAACTTCCGGAAATGAGTAGCTGACTGGCTGACTGGCTGGCAGTTAGCTAAATAGCTACTCTGGCAAAGCAGCTAGTCAGCTTGTCAGGCTGTAGTAGTCAAGTGTCAAGGCGTCAACCGTTAGCTGATTCATTCATTGATGGCAGCAATTAAAACTGGACATGTGTTGCCTTGAGATACACACACACACACACACACAGCCTGCTCTGCTCTGCTCTGATCGTGTCAAGCGGACAACCATGGAACATAAGTCGTTTCGCGCTCGTCTCGTGGAGACAACGCCTTGCAGCTTAAGTTGAAGTTTAGCGATGGAGTTGTAGTTGCCACAGAGTCGGTGCAACATCAAAGCATTTTAAATATGGCTTGTGTGTGCACATTCCGTGGCGGCTCGGAAAGAGCGCAAGTGTCTGTCACGTTGGCGCAAAATCACACAGCGACATTGCAAATTTGTTCTGCCATCAAACCAGCAACCCACTCGGAATTGGAGGCGACTCCGTTTCTGTCTCTGCCTGGCATCTTTTATTATGTGCCTCTGTTGTTGTTGTTATTTTTTTTGAGTGTGTTTCCTCTGCTGTTGTTTTGCGCGGGGCAACATTAAAAGTTGCCGGCTGTCAAGATTCGCATGCGTTTGCATCGTTCTCCTTGTCGACTTGCAACTTTCTTTCTTTTCAAGCGCCCCGCCAATGTGCTGCTCCACTTGGAGTTGCAACTTGCGATTGAGGTTGTTAATTCGCTCCTGTCTCTCGCAGTGTGTCAGCTGGCACAGCGGGTTCTTGTTGTTGTTATTGTTGTTGTTGCAGTCTCTTTTTTTTTGTGCTGTTTGTTTGCGGCAAAATTGAAATTGTTGCTTTAACGTCGGCATGACAATAATCTCGCAAATCTGTTTAAATTAAGCGAGACAAATGTTTCTTTTTGCTCCATGCACTCCAATCAGACAAACAGACGGCACACAGCCTGCCTGCCAGCCTGCCTGTTTGCCTGCCCCCAGTTGTCGTCCTCCACGACTTAACAACCATGTCCAAATGTGTGAGAGTATTTATCTTGGGTATTCGATGCGATCCGCACATTTTCAGCGCGCATAATTCGCAAAAACTTTGCTTTTATTGCGCTTCGTGGTTTGCCGATAAACGGCAAAAATGTGACTGAAGTTTTTTTTTCCCCCAAAGGATGTATTAAATATTTATTTTATATAGTTATTTTTATTTTTGAAAAATACTTTTCAAATTGCATTTGTTGCTAAGAGAAATATTAATAAACTAAAAAACATATAAACGGTTGGAATCCGATGGAAGTTTATTTTGCAAAAGGATGTATTAAATATTTATTTTATATAGTCATTTTTATATTTTTTAAATACTTGGCAAATTGCAATTGTTGCTAAGAGAAATATTAATAATCGCAACTTGCTTTCACATAAAGTGTATTAAATATTTATTTTATATAGGTATTTTTATTTTTAAAAAATTATTGGCAAATTGCAATTATTACTAAGAAATATAAACAATCGAAAAACATATAAAAGGGCAGATAATGGCATCTGAAGGAAGTTAGTTTCGAAAAGGATTTATTAAATATTTATTTTATATTGTGAAGCTTGGCAAATTGCAATTATTACTAAGGGAAATATTAATAATTGAAAAAAACATATACACTGGCAGAATCTAAAGCAAGTTGATATTAAATATTTATTCTATATAGTCATTTTTAGTTTGCAAAAATAAGAATTGCAATTATTACTAAAAGAAATTATAATAATCAATTAGAACATATAAACGACCAGAATCTGATGAAAGTTGGTATCAAATATTTATTCCATAAAGTCAAAATACTTGGCAACTTGCAATTATCGCTAATGGAAATTAAAAAAACTTATAAACGGCCAGGATCTGATGTATTAAATATTTTTTTTTATATAGTCATTTTTATTTAGCAAAAATACTTGGCAAAATAAAACTATTACTTATAAATTAAATATTTATTCTATGTAGTCTTGATTATTTTGCAAAAGTACTTGCCAAATTGCAATGATAGCTAAAGGAAATGTTAATTATAATATAAAACATTCGATTGCCACTAAATAATTTATGTACACAATTTACGCATCAAGCAAAAAAAACATTGAATTTTTGAATAGCAGCGAAAATACATATTTTATGAAAATTACAACCTGCTTGCACATTAATTAAATCATATAAAATACGCCGACTGAAAGTTCCTGTGGCTTTGATCAGCCGTCAAGTGGTTTGATCGATTTCCAACAATAAAAATTCACCGACAACTTGTTCATAATGAAGATCGAATGATGTTAATGTTGTTTTTGTTGTTGTTGTAGTTGTTGTTGTTGCCAGCATCTTGTTGTTTTGGTGCTCACAGCGCATCAATCACTCCAAAGCCGCATCGAGCTCTCCACGTGTCTATAGATATATATATATATATGAATATGTATATATATATACTCGTATTCGTGTTGGCATCGGTATATATTTTGCCCGATTGCCCACCCATAAACTTGTTTGATCCTTTTCACTTTTTTTTTTCTTTCTCGTTTTTCGTATTTTACGGAAGAATCAAGCATTTTCACACCGCAATAAAAATCTCAAACATGTTTGTAAAGTTGTTAATGCTGCTGTGCTGTGTGTTGTGTGTTGTGTTGGGGGCATGTGTAGGTGGCAGCAACGTATAAATTAACATTTTGACTGCCAACTGGCGCGGCAAATGATCAAAGACACTTTGTGCCGTCATCGTTCCGTTGATCATCGTCATCGTCATCAACGGAGTCAGTCGGCTGCGTAGTCGGAGGCGGCATCGCGAACATCATTTCACGTTTACGATCCATCAACACGAGCCATCAAATTGTATACAAACAAACGCAACAAAGATCAAAAGCCGTGTACCTACACACACACACACACACACTCGCACACACACACACAATTTACAGCCGGGGTATGCTCATTTTGGATTTTCAAATTCATTTAAATGAAATCGGGGAAACAATTCCCGAAGAGTCACTGCAATATGGCAACTTTGGAGAGGGAGTTTTTGGTAGGGATTGGAAATGGAAATGAGCATGAAAACGCCTCTTCAGCTGCATATTCATTTCAGGCTCTCCTCTCTCCAACATGCTCAGCTAATTACTTATGTGGCCAAGTGTAATGCATTTTTGTGAGAATTATTTTCTGAAAACAACCCACACGAAATGAGTTTTGGTTTTTATGTGTGGGATTTGCTATTCCTTGATTTCTATTTAATTTCAAACAATGACCAAAAGTAAATGATTTTTGTAGTCACAGGTTTATGGGTGAATTAGCTTGATAGCTCTTTGAATAATGTCTCATTAAATAATTTAACTGTGGCAAACTTTTCTTGCTCCCATTTTAATCTCTTTCATTCTTTATATTTCTCTTTCAATCTGCCTTCCTAGTAAAGCTTCACAAATATTATTCTGATTAGGAAAAATACTGTGTTTTTGGGAAACCTTGCCATAAATGTTTGACCATTAAAATTTTTACCTCGCTCAGATTTATGAAATGCTTCATTTATTTATTATTGGGCTTATTACTAACTATTTTAATTTGTTTTCATTGTTATTTTATTTATTATTGAGTTCTTTATTTATTTATTATTGGGCTTATTACTAACTAGCTTTATTTTTTATCATATTTTTTTTACCATTTTGTACTCCTATTTTAATCTCTTTCAGTCTTATAATTTTTAATATTATTAAATTTCTTATTTATTTATTTTTGGGCTTAACTTTTAATCTTTTCGATTATTTTAAAGAATTTATAATTTTAATTTCATATTTTATTTTAATTTTTATCATATTTGTGATCCATTTTGAGTACACATTTATTAAGTAAATACTAAATAAATCATATATTGAAAAAAACTAAAAACTAAAAAAATAAATAATAAACATTGTCTAATTTTAAATTTATATAAAATTCCAATTCGAGCATGTTACAAAAGTAATTGCAATAACCAAATAGAATCGGATAACAAATATCATTACCTGCACGAGGAAAGCTGCATTTATCTACACTGCACAGCAGGAGATGAGGGAAGGGAAAGGGAAATAGGGGAAGCGGTGGCAAAAGAAGACCATTAGCCTTATCAAATGACAGCATCGTCAAAAAGCTGAAAATTTATATGTTGCCCGTTTGTCAGACTATAAAAATGTACAGATTTAATGCCAATGAGCGGCATGTCAAATTCAATTTTACCCCTAAGATTGATACGGAGAATGCGAGGACGAGAGACCCCAATGAAGTGCAATTAGCCAGATTTATGATTATCCCTGTTATGCACAAATAATTTTTGGGCAATTCTAGAAAATGGGAGTAGGACGGGCGGCGTACGTTTTGGGCGAAAAGCCGACGCAAAATTTATAACACCAAAAGTAAACAACAAAGAAGACAAATCGCTTTATTCACGGCATTCATTTCGCAGCCGCCACAAAAACACCCCCCGGGCAGGGGTGGACTGGGCTGGTCTGGTCTGGTCTGGTTTGGTCTACTCGAGCAGTGCCCAAGGCAAACACCCCTTTTGTTTGTGATCTTCTGGTTCAGATATATGGGCTGACAGCATTATGCCCATAACATGGCATGCTGGGCTGAAGGGTCCATGGTCCTTGTCGTCACCGGAGGCACATAAAATCAAATTGAAATCTGCTCGAAATTTGATATGCCTCTGCCCTGCCTTATGAAGTATGATGTGTGTGTGTGTGTAAGTGTGTGTTTGTGTGTATATGTGCATTTTGGAGTTACCAAAATAATTGGTTTGGTAGCACTTGCCCAAACTCATTGTGGCTAGCGGATCAGAGGTGTTGATAGTTGGTGGGTTTTCCAATTCTTTTTTTATTTAAACCTTAAATATTTTATAAATGAAATGCTGATATGTGATAAGATTTAATTTATATATAACTAATATATAAATATAGAGATATTTATGCATTTTTTCACATAAAATATTTACTTGTTTTTAGACATTTTTGCGAAGTAAATTTTTATTATTTGTTTTTAGAAATATATTATTTTTTATAATATAAAAAAATTGTGTTGTTGTCTCAATAAAAAACAGACAATAAAAATTATAAATATTTAATAGAAATCAAGAAATTGTATCCTGGATTTATCAAAAGAAAATCACCAGTTTTTAAAAAGTTACAATTTTTAAGAAATAAAATTAAGTATGAATATTAAATCGCACTATTTTTGATTTAGTACTAAAATTAAAAAATTCACACACAGTGAAACTCTGTAGAAATTAGAATAAATATGCTAAACGTATTTTCTTTGACAGATTTTTATTTTAATTAAATTAAATAAATTGATTTCACATTAATATACTTAAAAGTTAAAGTTATAATTACAAAAGCCTACGATAATTTTTTTAAGGTTTAAAATAAACAAAAAGTTGGCGTCATATTTTTAGCATTAATGTAAAAAGTCGGTTTGTGTTTTTGGCCTGCGACTTGTGTGGCAAGTGGCAAAGCAATCGAAAAACTTTTTGCTTTCCACGTCATGGAAAAACCACATACCATATGTGAACATTGCTCATGGCCCAGGATATGGGTGTGGGGAGATGTGTGCGGATGTGTGAGGTCCTTGCAACCCCAGAGCACTGGTCTATGCCCGGTCTACGCTCTGTTTGCCCTTTCGCGATGGATAAGTACTTTGGCTCAGTTGTTGTTTGTACATGTTATTAATTTCGCGTAAAGGCGACGTTTTCACCAGCGAAAGGGGCGAGTGTCTGACGTCCATGACGACGTGGTGGATGAAAGGATGGATAAATGGATGGACGCCTGCATGGATGGTTGGTTGGTTGGATGGAGTGAAAACATTGCCCAAAGGCATTGCGAGCGGGCGTGTGTGCTGTCAAATTTGACAAATGTTGACAAATGCTTCACATATAATATTTGTTTGAACATTTGCTGAGAACATTTCCATAGAGCTGAGAAATAAATATTATTTGCGTTCATTAGTGCGAGTAACCTGAGGCGCCTCCAAAATGACAACAGTTTCACTTGTAGGTTATGCTATGCATACACTCATACATCAATTCATCAATCTATCCATATATCCATTTGTACATTCATTCATCCATCGTCTCGTATCCATCATATCGTGTCGAACCGCGCTCTACCGCGTTGTCCTGTCAAATCAATCATTGTCTCTGGTTTGGCTGGCTTTCGGTTTATTTTTATTTTATGTGAAAATGTTTTTTTTTTTGCTTTTCGCTGGTCTGCCTTTTGTTATTGACATAAAGCCGGCCCATAATTTTTCATTGCATTGCACACGCATGACATTAATTTTGCTGACAGTTTTCTTTTATTTTTGCGTGTTATTCTTTTTATTTTGCCGTATTTTGCCTCTTTTGTACTTATTTCCCCTAGTGCTGTCAGCACGCATTTACATGTGTCACAAACTTGTAGACCCGTCCCCGGCTCCGGTTCCGGGGGGGCCTTCAGGGGTTACGTGTGTGTGCGGATTTTGTGGTTGGCACATTTTGCACTCTTTTCAATTGTGAACATGTCCACTTGTGCAAATATCTTGTACGCTTTTTCACATTTTATATATATATATATTTTTTTTTTTGTATTAATTTTCGTTGAAATTTATCACTTTGTAGATTAATAAAATTTTTTGTAAAATAAATTTGCAACATTTTTATAGATTGATAAACACAATAGATCCAGAAACCCCCAGTTTATATTATTAAAAAATAATAATCATTCGCAATTCGCAAAATACTTCAGCTGCAGAAATAGAAATTTATTTTTAGCAGAGTATTTCAGCTTCGTTGTGCTTCAGTTGCGCAGCTTTTCTTTTACATTTTCCTCTTTTTTTGCAGCAAAGAAATTCGTTTCTCTTACGGTTCTTTGCATATGAACAATTACGAATTTGACAGTTATGTCATTTTGGGCCATTCGTTTTATTTATTTTTGACAAGGGTCGCCACTTTCTGTACCATATGCTAGATGTAAATTCTACGGGTTAACAATATATATATACATATATATCTCCGACTAATATAATAGTAAAATGCCTATACTAATAAAATGATACTAAATTATTTGAAGTATTACTTACAGTATTCGTTTATAATTTATTTAATTTTTTTAATATTATTACTACACACATTATTTTTATTACATTTGTATTTGGAATACATTATTTGGCTAGTTACAAAATACACTGCTCAAATCAGTGATTATTCAAAATGTATTTATTACAAAAAAACTGCGCCTTTCCCAAACAATCACCATTAGTATGAAGAGCGCAGTAATTTGTATTAAAAAAAGTACAGCATCCTTGCGTATAAACCTAAGGTCATCCACATATATATTTTCCTCTTCATTCATTGTAATCTGTTTGATATATATATATGAATATAATATCGTAAAAGTATTCACCGCCTTACTTTTCCGTTTTCCGTCCATAAAAATCTTTGAAAATAAAATTAAATCCAAATCTTTTGTAATTTTTTATATTTTATAGATGCAACACTTGATACGTTGAAGTTGGGCAAACAAAATGCTCTGAAATCGAAGCCTACTTAAAACAGGTTCGTAAAACGCCTACTCAAAACTGAGGGGGCTACCAAAAAAAAAAAAAAAAAAAATAGACTCGAATTGTGCTCGGGGGAATAACTAAATAACTAAATAACTACATGACAACCAACATGCATAATTTACAAGATTAACGATTTGAAAATTGATTTCGATGCCACTAAAAATGTCGAAAACGAAGCTCAACAAAAACTGAAAAACTTTTGTTTTGGTTATTTATGGACAGGGGTGTGTGTGTGTGTAGAAATACCATTTAAGTCATTTAAATTTAATAGATGAATAATTTTTATGGGTTTTTTTTTTCGAAATCAGGTATTTATAGGATTAAGTGGTTGAACTAGCAAAACCTGCAACAGCTCCATAATGACTCATTAGCTGACACGACTATTAAGTTATATGTGCACCAAATCCACTCTATGCTGCACAACGTATCCAACTATATAGTTTGCTTTTGGTTTTTACGACTCTCCTTTGTGTCAACTGTCCCCAGTAATTGTCACATTTTGTCAGCTTCCCATATTTGATTTGGGTTGCTGCCTCCGAACCAGAAACAGAGACAGAGACAGAAACAGAGACACAGAATGACAGCCGCCACAGTCTCCCTTGGTCTACCAGTCTACCAGTCTCCCCAGTCTTTCTCTCCTTCAGCTCTTTTATGACAATTTTAATGCAATTTTCTAAAATAAAATGTATTTTTTATGGCTCTGTTCAAGAGTGTGCACCCTCGGGAGTTAGACATGGACGTTGAGGGAGAGGAAACCTGAACACTGCCTCGACCTGACAGCCTTTACGATTGCCATTCATTTCTGTTGTCTATTATGGCTGTGTTTGCTTTTATCTCTCCACTTTGATTTTATATCTATGTGTGTTACTGTGTGTCTTTGAGTGTGTGTGTGTCAAAGTTTATATTTTTATTTGTTTCGACAGTAAAGTTGATGTGTTTATGACACGCCTTGACACTAAGTAGCCGCCGCAGACCACTGGCTACTGTCCGTGCGTGTTGACCTTTTTTTTAATATGGTTCACGGGGTAAAAGCGTCCACTTATCAGCTGATGGGCGATGGCCAAAAGCAAACCTTGATTGAATAACTGACTGCTGTATTTATTAATAATTCAATATCACTCAAATGCTTGACGGGTTAACAGATATGTTAAATACGATAAAAATGCAATTTATAGAAAACTGTTTCAATCTGGGATAATATTTAGTAAGGGTTTGTTGTAACTGTCCTCAAATGGGGAATTTATTACATATAATTTATAACTTTATGTGAAATTTTAAAGAGGTTGAAGAACATTTGGAGGATCCTTAGTATTGTATTGTCTTGTGATTATTTTTATATATAAAATTAAAAGAGAGAAATTAAGCTGGATATTTAAAATTAAGGAAAAATATAAATACAAAAATGGGTAGACTAAAATAAATAAATTTACAACTCATATCTTGTTATAATATACATTATTTAGCCTATCAACTAATATAGATTACCTTTAATAAGTTTAGAAAATTTAATTTTTTTGGTAATTATTTTATAGTTATCAAGTCTCTCAATTAATACTTAATGGCATTGATTATTATTAAGTTATTATTATTAAGTATTGATTGCTTGTCTCCAAAACCTTATCTTATATATATTTTGTTTTCATTATATTACTGCTATTATTTATTGTATGTACTTAAATAATTGATGCTACTTAACAAAAAAAAAGTTTGTTTCCGGCAAGTCAGATCAATATAAAATGTGATGGGCATGTCAAAGCCGTCAGGCAGTAAAAAATCATGCTGAAAACCTTAACAGGCAAACAAAGACACGCTGATTTTGTTGTTAATGTTGTTGTTGTTGTATTTGTTGTTGTTGTTGTATGAGTAGGTGAGTTTTGCTGGCTTCTGCAAAGAAGTTGTGCAAAAGGAAAAACCGCAAAATTGAAAATACATCAAAGTTGTCTGCGGCAGCAGAAGCTGTTTGGCTGCTTCAAGAACAACAACTGAGAAATCATAAAAGAAATATGCTATAAGACCCGAGGACGAACAACAACAACAACAGAAACAACAACAATAAGAAGAAGAAGAAGTGGAGGCAACACACACACATTCAATAACGAGAGATGTCAAAAAGCCATCATAAACAGATGACATTTCCCATATTGAGTGGCGAAAGTAAAATTTAATAATAATATGAAATACGGCGACAACAAAAACGACGGCGACATCGACATCGACGTCGACGAGTCAAACTCTGTGGCACGTTGTGCGAGATGGATGGAACTGGGCGGCAAGGGCAGACAGTCAGAGACGAGTGGGCGGGACAGACAGACGGGCGGTTAGTTGAAATAGTCGGGGCTGGCAACACGTCAACAACGAAAATTGACACGCCGACATAAACACTCACACATGTTTCGCTGCTTTTAGTGTTGTTGTTGTTGTTGTCGGTCTCCAACGCTGTCTTTGGAGATTGGTTGGTCGGAGGGGGGCAAGGTGGTGGGGCACTGACTGCCTGCTGTGCGGAATGTACAGCAAAAATGTCAATATGTTGTTGGGGTTGTCAGACCTGTCATGTCACAGTGGCGCTTGGCAGTTGCCCTGCCCCTGCCACTGCCCCTGTACCTGCCCCTGCCGTGCACCCAATGCTAAACGTGTCTTAGTTTCATGCATGAATGTTTGTGGCACATAATTGAAAGCTAGCTAAATTAATTTCAATGTGAGACGCCAACAACAACAGCAACAACAACAACAATCACAACTTATACTAGCCGGTTAGTTGCCCCTTGCGCCCCTCGTCCCTAGCCCCTTGCCATTTCGGTCACAACTAACTGTTCACACATGAGTGCCTCGTGGTGTGGCAAGGTGAGTTGAGCATGTGGGGCACAGCTCGTTAACAGGAGCTTCACAGCTAGTTAGAAGTCACCTCATCATCGTCATAGTCATCGTCAGCGTTTCAACATTTTCCCTGACATTTTTGACAGCTTTCATCTAACACGCAACAAAACCCACAACACACACACACACAGCCTTAAATGGGCACCGCCCTTCAAACACCTCATCCCCCAATTATCGTTTATCAATGACATTTTTTGGTCAGCTGGCCTAATGGCAAATGGCATTGATTTAAATGAGTTTTGAGTTTTTGGCTATGTGGCTTTCAGCCAAACACAGAACTGTTAACATGGCTAAGTTGTTGCTTGTTTTTTGGTTAAGTTTGCAGCTGACTTGGAATTATTGTCGAATTTTACAGAAGTTTTTAATAAAGCTTTATTTTTGTGCATGTTAACAAGAAATTTTTATCGAAATAGATAAAAAAAAGTTAATTGAAAAGTTTTTGTTTAATGCGATTACAAAAAAAAAAAAAATATATATATATATATATATCCAACCAAAATACATTTTTAATTTTATTTTTATTTAAGCTTTGTATTTTTACCTATTCACAAAAATGTATAAAAAATAAAATAAAGCAAAAAGAAAAACTTATTCAATGTGAACAAAATAAAAAAAAAAACTTTCAGATACTTATAATTAAAATTTAAATTATTTATTTCGGCTTATAAATTTTTTCTCATTACTTTTTCAAAACACTTTTATATATGTTGCTTTCAACAAAATTTAAAATTTCTGCTTAACTTATTAAAAATATTTCAAATATTGAAAAAGTCTCTCTCATGTTTTAAGCATGCTTTCTGGATTAAAAAATAAAGTAAGCATAACATAATTTAATATGCAACTATAATAATAATTTATAATTTTTTCTTTCACATATATATATTAAAAAAATAGTAGACTCTTTTCACTAAATAAATTAAATAAATAATTAAGTAAGTATATTGAATAAGTAGAAACCTTAAAAATGTGTTGCCAAAATTGGGGACACTTTAGCAATCCTGGCACCAAATTTAATATTATATATAACTCGTGACTGACTGTAATATATATATATATTTTTTTTATGATACATCTCCAATGGACAGAGAGATAAGTACAAAACGTTGCCAAGTATTTTATATTACATTTATGCCGCTGCGTGCTGTGAAAGCCAAGTGTAATAGAAATAGAAAATAGTTATTAAAAGCCGTCAAGACGACGACAGCTGGCGAGGGTTTTATGTTGGCCAGATAACTAACAATGTGGTGCGGAGCTTGTTACAATTTATGTCCTTGCCACACATAACACATAATACACACACACACACACACACACACGCACACATACATGAAATGTCATAAAAGTGCAATTGCGGCCAAAATTCTCGAACATTTAGCAAAAGCGTTGGGGCTCAGCCATGGGTGGTTACGGTTTTTATATACCACAAATCCTTCTATCTCTGCCAACACCCATCCCCTCTCTTCAGAGGACCTTTTGTTTTTTATGACCATCAGCAGCAGGAGTCAGCCCACATTGACAACGATGTCAACTTCAACATCAGCATACAGAATCCAGCATCGCCTCGTTGAGCAATTCACACGTACAACATTAGAGGCACTGATATACATACTTTTAATAGAGCATAACCAAGAGTCACTGAATAAGGATGAGGAGGATAAGTCGTAACAGAGAGGGGGATTGCTGAAAGAGAGAACAACCCCTCAGGAGACATGGCACGTTCAGTGCATGCTCGTAAATTTGGACGTTTCATTTGGGCACTTGGTTTATTAGTGTCAAAAAGTGGCTACATGAGAATCTGCTCAAGCAGGAAGCAGCATATGGCAGATCCTTAAATGACCGCACGGCAAGCAGGGTTGGCAGGATGTGCACACTTTGGGACATGATAAGTGGGCAAACACACTTGGCAACCGAAAACAATGCAACAAATAAAAGACACTCTTCACTTCCCTCTGCTAGCCAGAAACTATTGAAACTAACGATTACTTCCAAATATCCATAAGAATTGCTGTCATTAAAAGCGACAAGCGAATTGAGATGAGAACTTTGAGTATAACAAATACTTAATAAAAAAAAATAATATAAAATACTTTAATGAAGCTAAAAGTTTGAATATGTTAAAAATTGCTTAACTAAATAAAATATTAAATCATTTCCATCTGTTTCAGTTATTATTAAATACTTGAATATTAAAGTTTTATTATATGTTTCAGTAAGTTGATCTTCTCGTATTTAATCCAACTTTTGCTTCAAGTCAAGAACTTTTTTAGATTAAACGTTTGTTGATACAATTTTTTTTTTGTATATTTTTTAATAAATATTGACGACAAATTCAATTTTATGAATATAATTTGTTTACATAGTTTTTATTTTTCATTGCATATAAACTTTGTTCTATAAAATTACCTACTTTATTTCAGATTAAGGACTGTAAATTTACCAAGTTGAAGTAAAATGAGATATAATCGATGATTGTTGAGAAGATTGATGAGTGGCATACCCCTAAATTGGATGCAATCTTGATATATATGAAACTGCCTAAGAATTTGGCAAAATGAATTTTATTGATATTAATTCTTAATTGGAATTAAAGATGGAGATTAAAACTAAAGTTGTATCAATATGAAAAAAGCTTTTAATTTTAGTTTTAAAATTTTATTAATAATCATTTTGTTTGGTTACTAAATAAATTAAATAAAAATAAGAAGTTATGTTTTGTACTGGATTAATTTTATTAAAAATTGAATTATTTATTTATTATATATTTATTTTTAAGTTTACTAAAATTTAACTAGCGATTGTAAAAAATTGTGTTTTAAGCTTAAAGTTCTAGTCAAAATAAGTATTAAAAATATTTGTATCTGAGACTGGCGCTCTCGCAAATTTTGTGCACTAATTGAAAATAATTTATAACGGTTTAATCATATAAATCAATCGGGGCATAATCCATGACTTACTGCCGCAACGATCGCTGCTGCTGCTTGGGCCAATCTCCTAAGACTTGCCACAGCCGCTGCCGCTGGGGCACACAAAGAGCTTGACTCATGTCACTTGAGGATTTATTTCTTCCTTTCTTTTGGATCTCGAGCGCGTAACTTGGTAGAACGAGGGCCACATCCAAGTCGGCCTTTTGTTGTCTCTCGCTCACTCACTCTCTCTCGCGCGCTCGCTCTGCTTGTGCGCATGTGCGGCCCCCTTTGATGTTCAAACATTATTAAAAAGCCAATAAAACATTTAAAAACAGCTTGAAATTTTTCATTGTTGGCGTTGTTTTTTTTTTTTTTCTTTTCTGTTTTTTTTGGCAACGCACCGCAACGAAAGATGCAACGAGTCGGCTTATTAATGCGACAACGAACAACGCCAGACAATTTAATATCTTCAATATGTCCCTTTGACTGCCGAACCGAACCACTGGAACACTGAACCACTGCCAAGGTGAACAACGGTAGCAAAAAAAATGCCAACAATCAACGAACAATCACATTTTGTTTGCTGTCAATGTGACAGCCACCAATATTTATTTTAAATCACCGACAACGCTGCGTGTTTTATAAGAAGTGCCATCCCAAAAAAGAATATATAACCACTTGGTTACCCCTCCACTCCTGTGCATCCTCCCTCAATCGATGTCTATTGCCTGGTTGATTGCTCTGCGTTTATTTAGGCAGCTCGGCAGCTACTGTGTTTGTTTTTGGCTTCCAATTCGTTTGAATCGGCTCAGCGACTCGGCGACAGTCAGTCAACCGCATGCCATCATCAAAATGAAATACAAATATCTTTGACAGCTACCAATGGAGAGTGTGGGCACAAGAGACGTATAGAGATAGAGTGAGGGGTGAGTTGAAGAGACGAGAGCCGACTTTGAAGTCCACTCTGACATGGACGACGACAACGTGCCCATCATTCGTTCGTCTTCTTCGCTTTTGTCATGTCAACGCAGCGGCTTCTTCTTTTTTTTTTTTTGGTAGCCAGCTTAAATCTCAGCCAGTCAGCCAGTCAGTCTT
The DNA here is from genome assembly GCA_035042365.1 of Drosophila dives. NCBI lineage: Eukaryota > Metazoa > Arthropoda > Insecta > Diptera > Drosophilidae > Drosophila > Drosophila dives. Next base: position 1,401,823 of record JAWNLJ010000357.1, on the reverse strand, counting down.
TTAGCCAGTCAGCCTTTTAGCCAGCCAGCCTTTTAGCCAGCCAGCCAGCCAGCCAGCCAGTCAGCCAGTTGCAGTCGGCCGACAGCAGTTTAGGCTGGCAGTCATTTCCTTTTTCGCTTTATTTTATTTTTTGCCCATTCAATTTGGTTGTGCGTGTGTTTGCATGACAGCATGTGTGTGTGTGTGTGTGTTTGTATGTGTGACACACATTCCTTTTTTGAGCCAGGACCCACAGCGGAACGGCGCTACTTCAAAGGACATGTTTGCAATCGGCTTGCGGTTTTCGTTTTTGGCAGTCAAAACGCCTAAATGGCCAAAAGAAAAGAGGGAAAAAAAAACTGAGAATTGATTGTTTTCTCATATTGTTTCCAGCCAAAGACAATAGACAAAAGCAAACATTGTCAACTGACCTTGCGGCATTTCTGCGTATCTAAGAGAAGAAAAAAATAACACATGTTGGCCAAAACCAATGCTAATGCATTCAATAAAAAATTGCTGCGATTTATGTTTAACAAATCAAATTTAAATTATTTGCTTAATTCTGCTTTTATATATGCCCCAAAACGACAGAAAATAGCTAATAATAAAAAAACATTTATTAGTTTTTCGCTCAAAAAAAACAGAATTATATTTAATAACATAAATATATTATTTAACAGCTCATTAATGGATGTATGAAAAACACTAAAAAGTTCTAAAACACACACACAGCTTGGGCACACCCAGGGGGTAATCAAATATCACTCATACGCCACATGAATTATGCATAAATTTGAAAAGGGGCTCGGATACAAAATGCAAATGCCCATAAAAATATACAATTACCAAATATTAAAACAAAATTATGGTTAATCATTTTCAACGCGTTTGCAGCCAAGAACCAAGCAACGAATCAGCCCCGCAGCCATATTATTATTTATACTTATTTACATTTGATATGCAAAATATATAAACAGACTTTTCAACGAACTGAAACGCCGAAAACCATCAAAGTTAACAGCCCAAAAAAATGAAAACCAAAACGAAAGTCGAAAAGGAAAGCAAAAAATGTGCCGACAAAGTGGTCGCTGCGTCGCTTAAAAGTATCTGTCTGCCTCTGATAATTTTCATATATCAAACAGGGGCATACAAAAAAAAAAAAAAACAGAAAAGTAAAGGGGCACGTTTCCCCCCCAAAACCCAAATTCATTCATTTCTATGCATAGAGCCGATCGGCCCATAAAGACGGCCAGCAATTTCATAGTTCGACGCTCAACTCGATTGCATTGTTTATGATTATTGCAGCGAATCCACATTGGGCGACCAGCCAGCGATTACAGGCCCCTTCCCCTTCCCCTTCCCCTTTGCCCTTTGAACTTTTGCCGCACCAAACTATTATGCATTTTTAATTAGCGTTGCGTTGTCTAACGTGTTGATAATCATTGAATTTATCACCTGTGAATGCAATGCTACCAAATTTAAAAACACACACATTTATTCCCCCTTCCCCCCGCACTCCACGACCAATTAGTGGTAGCATCTACCTGCCACCACTGCTGACTAACAAATCTAGTTGAAAATGTATCTCGATTGTGTGGCATGAGCACTGGTGCAACCTGTCTGGGCACGCCGCTCCTTATAAGCAAATGCGAATAAATAATGCGATTTCTCGTTTCGAGTTTCATTTTGAGTACTTGTATATTTTTTGTGACATTCATTAGACGGTCGCATCATCAACACATCCATTGTTGCTTCCACAAAGTCGTTGTCAAACTGTCTGTCTGTCTATCAGTCAGTCTGTCTGTCCATCTGTCTGTTTGTCTCTGTCTGTCTGCCTGTCATAGAAACTTGTGTCTGTCAGCCTGTCATTTAATGTCGCGTCAATCACAACAGTTTCATGTCACAAGTTTTCCATATACCAACATCATTTGGTGGTTGTTAGTTTTGCCTCAAAATGGTTGTGGTCGGGGTTAATTTACACACACACACACACACACACAACTGCACACACAGCACAACAACTGTAAGTAAGTGGTTATTTTTGATACCCTCTTTTAACTCATCGTTTAGGCCAAGTTTGTACGAATACGTTAGATATAATGAGCTCAAGAGAATAATGATACGATTTGATTTTGTCCTAATTGAGATGAATTGTAAGAAAAATTGGACAGACAAAATTCGATATATAAATTAAATATATTTATATATATTTATAAATAAATTTAAATTTATATTTATTAATATAAATATACTAAATGTAAATTTGATATATTTATATAAATTTATAAAAATTTAAATTTAAGTTAATATAAATATTCTAAATGTAAATTATAATATATGACTAGGTAGTACCTTTAATATTATTTAAAAAATATATTTCGTACTATAGGCAAAATTTTAATATATTTTTTAAATTTATTTATAGTTTAAAATTATTACTATAAGGAACTAAAACTTAGATATTGAAAGTTACTTTTGTTTTGGATTATACAAATCTTCTCAGTAATAGTAATTGAAAATTGTTATTTATTTAAAATAATGAATAGTTTGAAATTCATATTTACAAAATTAAATAATTTAATATATTAAAAGTTAATTGTTTAACCCAGAGACGATGAGCTACGGCTACAGAAACACGTAAATCATAATTCATCCTAGAAAAGGGATAGTGAATTTCCTAGCAAATATATTATAAGTATTTTTGAAAATTAAAATAGAAAACTAGAAACTTAAATAAGTAAGTCTTCCATTTTTATCAAATTTTAATTAATATATCAAAATGTTTATAAGCGAGGCTGAACCATAAATTAGCAAACTTGTGAGTCAGGTAAAAACTCTTATATTTACATAGATTAAGGCGGACTATTTACTCCTACTAAAAGTTGAACATTTTCAAGGCAAAATTTACTGCAAATGCCAAATGACAAATGACATTTCTTTTGTACTTAAATGCATAGAAATAAACATGGATTTGTATACAATTGGGATTTCATTTAATTTGCAGAAAGGAAATGCGAACTGTTTACATTTCTGTGGAAGGATATACAGGATACACAGGATATGCTGGCAACTATGCCATTTGGCACGTTCATTACTATGACGAGCTGGGCAATAAATGTGTCGGGTGTTATTCAGGTATTATGCGTTTATTTGACAACTTGTATGGTCATTATCCCTTGTTAGCTGGACAGGACTGCCACTGCTTCTAATTTGTATGTGTGTGGGTCTGTGTGTGTTTGTGTGCCACAAAGGAATCACAGAAAAAGTGCCGCAAAAATTATGAAGAAATTGTCGAAGAGAAATATTTGCAGGCCAATGAATGAAACCAAAAACAGTTTGTGTCCAGTTTTGCATCTTTCCATCGGTAGGTAGTCGACCGACTTTGCCGTCTTTGAAGTTCCGAGTTCTTAGTTTCAATTCGATGGAACCATGCTGGGTGCCTTCTTCTTCTTTTTCTCTCTTCTTCTTTCACCTTGTTGACAAGGTTCGCTCCGAACTATTGTTTCGCATGTGCCATTTATAAGTCGGTGTGCGCCTTATGCATATTTCTAGGAAGCTTCCTTGAGCCCAAAAAAAAAAACCGATTCGGAAGTGCCATTAGCTGCGTTTGACTAAGCCGACATCGGACGATGACATGATCAATAACACAGGGCCGTGGGAACTTATCGAGCCGGGCGGGTGGTGCAAACACCACTTTTCACAACTAATCCCAGCTGGGGCGCGTCCTAATACAAATTAAATGGCTAAGAGATTAGGATGACAACCAGGCAATGATAACAAAGGGTAAAAAAAAGCTATGACGACATGTCATTAAAATGGACACAAAGCACATCTGCTTCAGTTTGGGCATATATACCTTCTGGGGTTGCAGATAAATGCACAGATAATGCGACACTTGAGAGAGAGACAACCAAGTCAACTGAAGCATTAAGGCTTTGTTAGCGGATTTATGACATCAAACATTGGGAACTAAAGCGCTGATTTATGCGCAAGCCAAATATTTTGTGTCTAGAGTTTAATTGTTTTCACAGTTGCAAACTGAAATGCTGAAATTGAATCATTGCCCAGCAAACGTTGTCAGTCAACTCAGCCATTGAAAACCGCGCTTAAGTGCCGGCACTCGTAATACCCTAAACCCATTCAATATTTGTAAAATGGGGTATTTTGATTTAGTGCTAAGGTATGTAAAAGGCAGTAGGAATCAGCTGCCTGTGTAAGTTATTAATCAGTATGAAAAGTCTAGTCTAGCAACTTAAAATTCATCAGTTATCTAGCACAGATTATGTTCATTGCAATTTATCGATAACTTCTGCTGTGTGGCTAATATCGATACATATCAATTTCCTATTGCTTCAACTAACACAATTTTAGAGACAGCTTTTGAAATAATTTACAATAAATATTGTTAATTTATTAATGCCTTCCAACTAGTTAACAACTGCGCTTAGGGTATATCACAGTCGAGCTCACTCGACTGCTGCGCACTTACTTGTTTTTATTTGTATTTCTTTGCTGCTTCTTCTTCTGCTGGTTTTTTTTTTTTTGTAACCCTTATCATGGGAATGCTTTTGATTTGATTTCAAGTATGCATTTAAAAAAAAGGGTGTATTGCGTTCGAGTTTTGGATGGTTTTCAATGGGTTCTGCTTTCTTTGCAATCCCTTGCAGCATTTGCGCAACTTGACACAATGTTGCCTCGACGTATTAACGTGCAACATTGAACGTACAGCGTACAACGAATGCCGTTGGTCGGGGCAACCGGTGCTTTGTTGTCGCGGATGTATGAAACCCTCTTTAAAGTCCTCACCATGTGCCTGATAATGCCCCTCAAGTGAGTGTATATCATTAACTCGAGAGCCGCCGGCACTCACAATTGCGATTTGATTGCATGTGTTTCAGCTCCTGTTGCTTTGTTGTTGCTTTTGTTGTTGTTTTTGTTGTTGCTCGGTTAGAAATCCGATTTGAGCACATCTCGAGTACCGCCAGAAATACGGAAATTGCTTGCTAGCCAAAATGCGTTTTATTTTATTTTGCACATTTTATTCATTTAATAGCCACATATCATATATATACAAAGCGCTTTGATATCGTAAACCTCTCAAATGGCTCGATTCTTTCCACTTTATTGCGTTCGCTTGTCAAACATTGCAAACATTTCTTTTAATCTTGTTTTTAAAGTGCATTTTATTGCGAACCATTTCCGAAAATACTTACAAATTTGAGTCGCTGATTTGAAATGCTGATATTTTGCAAATAATACAAGCATATTTTAACGAGTATTACTAAGTGAACAAAAGTTGGTGAGTTGAATCGAAGTAAACTTTAAGGAAATGTAATCATCTAAAATAATTCTATATTACTGACTGAATTTATCCTGACTGAAAAGTCGGTTGAGCATACTCAAATCGAGTAGAGGATACTCTCAATTGCAGAGATTATTAACTGCGCTAATGTGAAAATATGATATACTTAGCAAATCCTGTGATTTTTATACGATCTTAATGAAATTTAAATTTTTAAAATTTTTATATAATAGATTTGGAAATAAGATATACATCAAATATAAGGCTTTTACTTAAATGCTTTATTGCCATCGGAAATCGATTATTATTTTTCTACCTTTTACTTTTTCTTAAACAATTTCATAAAACCTTTTCCCCCTAATTAATTGAGTATTAAAGTCTTATAACATGCCTAATGCATCATTAATATTTACAATACAATTAAAAAGATAAATTTACTACAATTATTTTCTCATTTTTAAATTACTATGTTGAACACAAAATGATAATGCTTCAATACTTAATGCAAATATTTAGAGAAAATTAATTTCAAAGGAGCAGATTATTTATTATAAAAATGTATTTTCGGAGTGTTTGTTGTGTGTTGCTGTGGATATTAATCGGTAAATTAAGCTCCTTCGATAAGCGCATTAACCTTTCGACGAGCTGGCAACGAGATGGAATATAAACAGATTCCTCAATTGAACCTGTAATTACCCACAAAACCGGGCAGGCTGTGCTCGCCTCGGGATTGACTCAAAACGCACCCACGTTTGCCGGTTTGCCATGTACATAAACTGGGTGCAATCTTGCCCAGGCGCAGGCCAAACAACGCCAATAAATTACACAGCTGCTGATGGATGTCACTTGGCGACATAATCACTGTCAGTTGTGCAATGGGACCCCAACAAAACAGACAGACAGACGGATGGATGGACAGAGCAGGAGATTGGGATGAAGAGAGTGAGTCTGAATGATAGATACATGCAGATAGTATATATAAAGAGTGGAGGAATGGGTGGAGGGAGGGGGGAGATCTGTCCGAAAATACAAATATACGTTGTGCACTGGGGCAATGAAGCAGACAAGCAACTAACGAGCAGCCTCCTCAGCCTCGGTCCGAGCATTGTTTATAATTCATAAAGCAATTTTGCATGCCGGGCCACAGAAAATGCGAGCCGTATGCAAATGCAGCTGACAGACTGTTCTGCAACTCTGTGGGCTAACAGTCCCCCCCTCTACTGCCTTCTGTGCGCATACACTCAGAGAAACAAACCATGCCATCAATCATACTGAATTTAAGACATAATTGTGAATTGTTTAAGAATCATTGCGTAATTTACAGATGCACAAAAAAGAACTTTATTGAAATATAAATATAAAAATATGCAAAGTAATTTTATAAAACATACTTTAAAAATATGTTAAAGAATTTTATAAAATATTTAAACATGTTTTTAATTTTATTAAATTGATAAACAGAATTCAAGAGTTAAAAAATAAAATATTAGCAATTTGTTTGATATTAATAATAAAATACATTAAAGAATTTTATAAAATATTTAAACATAAACTTAATTGCTATTATTATTCATAATTTTAGAACACTCATAAAATTTAGAATATATCATGATTAATTTTATAAAACAGAATTCAAGAAATAAAAAAATAAAATATTAATATTTTGTTGTTTGCTATAATTATTAATCGTTTTGATACACTCATATAATATAGAATATCACCATAAAATTGCTTCAAATTACTTTTTAAATTATACCTGTAAAAATATTTTCCATATTTTGCTTACTTTAGATTTTTGTAGTAAGTATAATATTACCAGATATATTTTTTAGTTAAGTTAATGACATTTCTAAGATTATTTGAATTATTTCTTTGACGCCCGCAAATGCTAATAAAAATAATAATAGACAACAAATTTGCTAAATTAGTAGTTTTCTCTAAGAAATTGTGAATAAAAAACAAAACTCTGTTTTTAGAAAGAAATAAACTTTCTGAATAATGAATACAAAAAACACTAGTTTTTAAAAAGTCTTAGATTTAGAAATAGTCTACTTGAATACTTAGATTACATTTAAAAAATATGACTATTTTTTAAAAAGCATTGGGAGTTATTTTTTTGCTGAGTGTAGCTATCCCTTTGCCAGTTGCCTGGCAGGATGGTTGGTCAGTTGGCCAGGCAACTTATCACGCGGTTGGCCCCCACTCTGGATGCTTGTGTTTGTGCCATCATTGAACGTCATTGCGTGCGTGGAGTCCAACTATGAGTACGAATTGGAGTTGGAGCTGGAGCTGGAGTCAGAGTCAGAGCAGGAGTACGAGTAAGAGTAAGAGTTACAGCCACCCGGTCCACATGCCTGCCATGTCATTCATTCATTTTGCAGGCTGGCTTTCAGGCATCCATCAGTTGATGTTGCTGATGTTGTTGCTGTTGTTGTTGTTGTTGCTGTTGCTTTTGCTGTTGCTGGTGGTTGCCAGTATGTCAGTCAGTCAGTTTACTACTGCTGCTGCTGCTGTTGCTGCTGTTGCTTTTACTCTTGCACCAAAAAAAAAGGGAATAAAGGAAGAACGATATATTCCTGAGTAGTGCGTATCTACAGAGTCAACTCTCTCATTCTCTGACTATCTCTATTTCTATCTCTCTCTTTCTCTCTCTGTCCATCTGTCTCTCAGAGTTGTTTTGAAATGCACGCGAGATTAACTCTTGCTTCTGACATTAACGAATGAGAGCCAACAGCATCTGACAGTCAAATGTCAGTTGGCTGCTGTTCTCTGACTCGGCCCGGACTCGAGCTCGAGACTCGAGCTTTGTGGCTCCGACGGCTCCTCCATTCAGTTGGGCCACTCAACGGCGCACAGACTTAGGTAGCCTCATCCACAATTAACATGAGCAACAACGGCAACAGCAACAGCAACATCCAACTGCAACATCCACATCATCAACCCATCTGCAGTTGCTGCTTTTGGCCATGTCTGTTGAGTTTGTTGCAGTTTGTTGCGAATGCAGTTGACAGTTGACGTCTTTGCTCATAATTTACAAATCGGCCAGCAAAATTGCCGCTACTCCCAATTTCAATTGTGTAAACCGAACTAACTGAAATATTTGCACACATTAGATGCGACTTGGCAAATACCCTGTAAAAATGCTAAAGATTATTATTTATTATAAATAAAGATAATTATTTATTTAAAATAATATATATATATGTATATATATAACATATAAGTGAGAAAAAAGTCATGGTTTATGTATAATAATTATAATAAAATAGCAACATAGTCAATAAATATAGAATATTGAATAAAGCTAAATAAAACAAGTAAAATTAAAATGCAATGTTTTAAATAAAACAAGTAAAATAAAAATTCCATTTTTTTAATTAAACAAGTAAAATTAAAATGCAAATTTTTACTAATATAAATAAATAAATAAATAAGTAAATAAATAAATAAATAAACAGACATATTTTTGTTATAATTTATATAGCTCAGAAATAGTTAATCGAAGCTGCCCAAAAGCTAGTTTTGAAATCACATTTAGAGTTAAGAGGATTTTGTGTGTTTGTATCAGTTAACTGTTTAGCACAGGGATACTAATACCAATTTGAGCATGCGATGGCATTTTGACGTATTTACGTTCAACGCATTTGGCCCGTGGCCTGACTTTGGCACGACTTTGACTTTGGCCCATTGACTGGCTGACGCTGCCTGGCTGACATTTTGGCTGCAGGCGCAACACACACACACACATAGAGAATCTGAGCCAGGGCGAGGCAGAGACAGCGTCAGTGGAGATGGGTGAGGAGAGGGAGGTGGAGAGGGAGGAGGTAAAAGACCAAGACATAGTGGCAACGTAATTTGAAATGAAAATTAATGACATGCAATCAATTTTGGTAGTCGTCGTTATTTGTTATTTTGATGACTTGCCTTGTACACATTCGCTCACTTGCAGCACTCAGTCTCTGCTGCTGTCTCCCTCTCTCTCTCAGTCTGTCTCTCTCTCTCTCTCTCTGTGCTGCGTCTAGCTTACTCATTTGTCAAAAGCAAAACAATTGGGAGCATGAAAATGAAATATGGCTGACGGAGAGTAGCTGCCGTTAGACGGGCAATCGGGGCAGAGGGGCGAGTGCAGCTTGCGGAATGCCGAGTTGAGTGTCAGAGGGGGGGAGGGCGCTTAGAGGAGTTTTTAGACGGTTAGACGCTGCTGCTGCTAGCCGCAATATGCTTAAGTTGTGGTTATTTATTGTCGGGCATTTATAGTTCAGTCTCCGTGTTTTTGGGGCCAAAAGGATAAAAGACTGCGCGAGCTGCCAGCTTGTATTTTTCATATTTCCCCCTCCCCCCATCACCAAATACATTTCATCGATTCAATGTTGTGTGGCATGCAACAGAGAGAAGCATAAACTAAAAAATTGGAGTTGAACTTTCGCTTGATTCGTATCGACATGTTTCGCCCGCATTCAGTATTCCGGCTGTCAACGCCAAAAGTTCAAAGCCCAACTCTATCCTTCTTCCACTCTCTCTTACACACTCTCTCTCTCTCTTTCTTTCTCTCTCTTGCTCTGTTCGAGCTGCTGAGTGAAGGACTGTCTGGCTGAGTGACGTGAGCTTTGCGTTTCCACCCCAGGCTGATTGATGTGCGCCAGCAAAAAAGTTGGCACTTGCTTTACTGTTGTCGATTACACACCGAGTTCTGCAAAAAAAAAAAAAAAAAAACGAAGAGAGAAAACTTTTCCTGTTTCTCTTCCTCTTTCCGCTGCTGCTGCAAAAAAAAGAGAGAGGGAAAAAAAACACTACCCGAAATAAGTCATCGCGTGCAGCGCAGACATCAAGTCAAACTTAAGATTGATTAGTTATTGAAAACACTGAAACGATAACAGCCATGCCCAAAAGCCAGCTTCAAATACTTGTCAATCACGCACAGATACCCTGTAAATGCCTACAAATAAGTACACTACATTTTGGAAGGCATTTATAATATGTAATAAATAAATTAAAATTAGTATAATTAAAGAAACCATAGAAATATTATGGATTTAAATATTATGTTGTATTTGATATATTCAATCATTCAATCAATCACTAAAGATATCCTTTAAATGCAAAACAAAGATTATTAATATATAAAGATAATATATATTTATATATTTTGGTGTATTAGAAATAGTTAATCAATCAATCAATCACCAGAAAAAATGCTCTAAATCCAAAATGAACATTATTAAAATATAATAAAACAAAGATTATTTAAATATAAAAATATTATAAATTTATATATTATACTATTACATATTATTATATCAATCACCAGAGAAATGCTGTAAATGCAAAATAAAAATATTGAAGATTTATATATCTTTTTTGGTGCATTTGAAATAGTCAATCAACCAATCAATCACCAGAAAATGCTCTAAATACAAAACAAAGATAATTAAAATATAGAAATATTACAAATATATATCAAGGCTAGCCGCGAGCAATCAATTTGAGTTGTTATGCAACATTTATCATGTGTATTGCGACCCTATAATTTTGCCAAGTGTACTTGGCTCGTTCGTTTTCTTATCCACACACAGCCCCAAATAAGTCATAATGATTTTTGATCGATGTGTCAAGTCCAAGGCGTCAGCGAATCATTAACAAAAATACAGAAGAGAGGGCGGAGTGTGTGGGGGGAGGCAGAAACCACCTATCAACCACCCCCAAAGAAGAAGCCGCTACTCCATCACTGAGGAACCCTGTGCATAATCATTTTCAATAAATAATTTTCTTCTTTTTTTTCTCGCCCGCTTTAAGCGTTTATTTCTTCTTCTTCTCTCTTCTTCCTCATTTTTTTTTTTTTTGTTTGTCATAATGACAGCATGACAGGATAAATTACTGCCAAATGAATGAGGCAAAATAAGTCTTAAGCGACAGCGTAGTGGTGAGAAGGGGAGAAAGAGAGAGGGGGCTGTGTGAGAGGAGGGAGACGGGCACGCCCATTTGGCGCTGGCAAAAGCCAAACATAATTTTTTGTTGTGTAATTTACCACCAACACAACAAAACCGAGAATTGAGAACTGAAGAACTGAGGAGGGGAGGAACTGGGGAACTGGATAAAGGGGCAGGCAACGCCCGCATGGCTAAAATTAATAGGCATAATAATTTTTTGACAGCACACCCAAGGATAACACACTGCAGCAGGCAAGTCATCAGAGTCCTCAGTCCTTTCGATCAATGAGCGAGCGAGAGAGAGAGCGAGAGAGAGAGGGAGAGGAGGGAAGAGGGCGGTAATTTTTTGTACCCAGTGACTTGACTGACAGGCAGGTTGATGATAAATGATGTCGCTGATGTTGAGACGATGATAGAGTGAGTGACTGAGTGGAGGGGAAGTGGCAGAGGAAGTGGGAGAGGCAGTGGCAGAGGGGGAGGGGGAGGGAGAGCTGGCAAGTCATGGAGGCAATCATTTGGAGTCGTCGCTGCTGCTCTATCACTTTAACTGACAGTCGCTCGTCAGAGTCTCAGGATGATTACTGTGATGACGTTGCCACATAAGTACACACACACATGCACACACATGTACACACACACACACACACACACACACACATGTACACATGTAGCAAACAAACAATCAAACATATTCATATTTGGCCATATTCACATTTATTTTTTTTGTGCAATCTCATTGGCTTATGTATGTATGTATATATGTATATATGTATGTATTTTATATGTGTATTTTTCCTACTCAACTTGTATAATTAATTGATGAAATGTGCGTGCTTGCAACTCGCTCTGACAATGACCGATTGGTTTCCATTTCCACATCCAATTTGGGCTCTCTGGTTGTTGATCTCTCTAGTTCTGGTCATTATTTCAGGTCTGCTAACGCGAAAAGAAAGGGCAAATAATATCGGCGGACTTATGTTTAGTCATCAGGATCTAATTTATCAGTCTTTTTTTTTTTTTTTTTGACTGTTATGTGTCAATTTAAAGTGTGAGAAAATTGCCGGGGCTTGTCTAAAATGATGAATGATGATGATGATGACCACAAAAGTAAATAGTGTCGTCGAGCATGCTTGGAATCGAAAGTGATTTTTAAAAACAGTAGTCGGTATAAAAAAAAATTTTTAATCTAATCTATTTTGGGAATGAAATGGAGATTGGACAGGCGGAAAAACTTTATATTTTTTATAAATAACTTGAACAAACATATATTTTTAGCTAAAAGCTAAAGTTATTTATATATTGGAGACAAAAATGACAAAAATAATTGTTAAATTTTTAAATCAATCAAAAGTGATTTTTAAAAACATTAGTCAGTTAAAAAATAAATATTTGTTGCGCTCAAAATATTTATAGTCCAATCTATTTGGGAATAAAATAATAAATGTACGAAGCAAAAACTTAAAAAAAAAATTTATAAATATATTGAACAAACAAATCTTACTTACGAAGGTTACTGTTATTTATAAAATAACAATAAAAAAAAAAATAATTAAAAAAAAAAATAATTGTAAATAAATGCCAAAAGATCTTTAAATTAATTGAGTGATAGCAAAAAAAATAACACAATTCTGAAAGCATCCATTTGAAAGTCCAGTAAAGAATAACCTGGGATAAAATATATAAACCTCATATTTGTTTAAAGCAACTCGAGAAAATATATTTTTTTAATTATAATTAAGAGGCAGATTTTACATACTAATAATACCAACAAAAAATGAATATCTTTGAGCTTATCCAATGATAAATTACCTCTTCATATTGCTCAATTACAGCATAATTTAATGAAAATATTTACAACAGAATTTTGAGCTGAATGCTAAACAAATTCCTTGGCTTTTCGTAACCCATTCCGGGAAAATGTGTTTGCTCTACACATGTTTAATGCGGGGAGAGAGATGGAGAGAGGGGGAGAGGGAGAGAGGAACAAATCAACTTCAATTGTTAACTGGCGAACCCGGAGCAAAGTTCACTTCCCCAAAACTGGTTGCCACAAAAGGCGAATGGCAAATGGCAAATGGCAAAAGGCTCGAACAATGAGCAGTGCAAGCTCATAAATAAAACAATTGACTAAAAACATAAATCAAACACTTAATACAATAGTTTCCGCTTTTATTATTATTATGTGGTCGGATTTGAGAGTCGAGGCGAGCAGCAACTTCAGCATTTTGCTGCGCACTCGCATAAAATTGCCATAAATTAAAATAACAGTTAAATAAAGCATTGTGTGTGTGTGAATGTATGTGTATGGGTGAATGGGTGTATGTGTGTATGGGTGCTGGAATGAGTACTCGCAAATTAGCATACAAACTGTCTGCAGAAAAGACCATTGAAAGCCCAGGTGAAGTCGCACGATAATATTAATATGTAGCGCACTTAATCATAAATGCCGGCCGACATGCAACGGGCGACACATGAAAGAACCACCCTCCCCCCCTGCAACCAGCCTACCCCCTTGTTTTTGACCAACAAACGATGATAGTGTTGTAAGACTGGCAATTTCAGACTGCCAAGTTGTTTGCCAAAGCGCAGCCATTTGGCTCTGCATGTTGCTAACTAGTTAATAATACAACAACAACAACAACAGCATGCAACATGCAACAAAATGTGGCAAGCTTCATGACGCATTGCATGACATGCAGTCGCCGTCGCTGTCGCAGTTGGAAACGGACTTAGTTGACCACACACTGCATAACTGTAAAACTCATAAAGTTTAGTCGCACCAAACCCGAACCGAACCCGAAGCCGAACCGCACCGCTTGGCGACCTCCAGGCTCTGACCCAAAGCGACACATGGTGTAACAAAATACAGAGAGAGAAAAAAAAGGAGTAAAACATTTTTCATTTCATTGTGTAATTTATGACCAGCACTTTTCGAGCCGCAGGCAAAAGCCAGAAGCAGCAGCAGCAGCAGCGGCAATCAGCCAAGCGTTAATCGTCGTTTGACTTGTTCGCTTTAGGCCCAAAACTAGAAGGGGGCAGCCTAGAGAAAGAGAGAGCGGGTTGGGGGGGAGGGGTAAATTCAGCACGGTGCTAAGACTGAAAATGAGACTGCCACTTTGTCGCATTGTCGTGTGGCTGCTACTGTTTCATTATTATTGTTATTATTATTGTAATTTGGCGACTGCCAACTGCCAACTGCCAACGGCCAACGGCCAACTGCCAACTTACCAACTTGGCCAACATAGTCTCAATGTTGTAGGCCCAACCACGTTGACAGCGTGTCATTTCGTATCGTTTTGTTTAGTCATAGTTATACACAGCACTTGGTTTCCCCGGTTCCGCTCCCCTTCCCCTTCCCATTTCCACTCCATCCAACACGTTGAGTGTACAATTTGTAGCAACTCCCTTGCTCCTCATTGCACCCTCCCCTCCCCGCTTGTTGCTTTGCTTCGTTTGGTTTGTTTTCCTTCAATTATTTTATATTTTTTTTATTTTTTTTTTTAGCTCACTCGGCTTTTGTAGTTGGTCTTTTTGTGTGGCATATTTCATAATTAATTGTAAAATTATACACAGTCATATGCAAAAGTGGTCGACAGTCATAATTTTTCTGCGCTTGTCACTTTGCATGCACTCTCCACTTTTTGGGTACTATTGACTTTATATTCACCGTAAGTTGTCAAGTTTTTAAATAAGTAGAATTACTCGATTTGCTGCATTATTTACATTATTACATTATTTATTTTGCATTTTTATCTCAGATTTATTCTACAAATTGTATCTTATTACCATCGAATTCAAATCAATTTGAGCTGCTTGCAAATGCAAATATATTTTTTTTGTGCTCAAAATAAACAGTTGCTGGCAAAAGTATTGGCAACAATAAAGTTTTTGATCAAATAAATAAAGGAACATATATTTCTTGTTATTTTGAATCATAAGTTAAATATTACTTTTAAATTTTAATAAATAAATTTTGGAATATTTTTTGAGTATCTATTTTATTTTTGAAATATTTTTGTTTAAGACACACATAAATAATTAAATAGAATACAAATAGTTGGTTTTTTTAACATAACAATTGACATTCATAAACATATATGTATAAACAATATTAATAAAAAAAAGAGATGAAAAATTTATATATAAAATATGATCTTTAATATTTAGTTGGAATGCGCTTTTAATTATATTTTTTTAGTGTCAAACAAAACGGAATATAAATATTTTATATATAAGTCAAGTTCTAATATACAATAAGTATTATAAAAATTTATCGTAAAAAATGTTATATCTGAAATAATTTTTTGCTCAGTTTTTCAAATTATTATATTTTCCACAATATTTAAACATTTAGCTGACATATCATATTTTTTATAAATCATATTTTGTTGCCTCATTTATTTAAGTATGTTAACATATTATTAAAACATCTTAAATATTGAATAAAAATTCAGTTTTAAATATAGAGACTGTTTAAACCAAAATATATTGACCATATTTGAATCAAATATAGTGAAAAATAATTGGAGATGCGAATATTTTTGTCTGCTACTGTATATCGATTTGCAACCTGCTGCGGATAATATTCCTGGGTTATATTCCTGGTCTGCTTGGAGCTGCTTGGCTGATTTGAAGGGTATTTGAGCTTCGAGTGCTTTTGCGTGAATGAATTTTGGTTGTTATTTATTCAGCGTTGTGTCGGCATTGCTTTCATTTATTTTCGCGCTTATTTGAATACGGGTTTATGGCCAGGCTGCATAACTAATCAGCTTGGAATAATGTAGAGCTCTCACAATTCACACAAATTAATTGGTTTCGCTGCCATTCAATGGGGCGTGTCTGCAGCAATGGTAACAGCAAATAACAGCAATAACAACGCTTGTGGCAGTTGCCAACAGCAGTGTTGCAACAAAAGGCAACAATAAGGGCAACTCAAGTGGAAACGGAAGGAACTATTTGCGGACAACGTCGTTCGACGAGTGACTTGAGTGCAAGTAAAAATCATGGCAGGCAATGTTAGTCGGAAGCACACTCAACACCTGCTAGAAGGCATGCCAGAAGGCATGACGTCAGTTACTTAACTTACACAGTTCCCCAGTCGGAAGTCGACCGAAAGGAACTGTCATTGCCCGATATGCCCCCTAGGATAGTTGGGCCTTGGAGTGCGCTGTATGTAACGCTGTCAGCTGTCAATTTGTGTTTGATATGTTCCGCCCAACCCACACTCACACACACACACACAAATCACAACAAATAAATGGCAATTGACAGCGACAAGTGCACAGCGTTGAACTCGCCTCCCCCCACCTAAATGCCACCCACTTTGGGGTCATACTCTGCAATTGAACCTTGTGTTGGGGAGGCATGTGTGGGAGGAGCTGGTGGAGCAAGTGGATCTCTAGCTGGCATTCATTCACTTATCCACGTATTGCTCTGGTGCTAAACGTTCGTGTCAAGACACTTTATTTGTCTTACTTATTTATGTTTATGTGGCACAGTCCCTCCCCCCCTCGGCACGCATTCCCAAATTAGGCACACGTCCATTTGGGACGTAGGCCACCTACTCGCTCTGAGTGCTCCCCGAATAACCCACCCACCATTTGTGGCACAGCTGTGCCTAATTTATTTCACTGGACGTGCCCCCGTTTTACTCATGCCACAAGCAACAGCAACAGAAACAGCAGCCACTCAATCCACAGTTGGAGATTTATTTCATTTTGAAGCACATTAAAATTTTACAAATTGCTTAAATCAAATAAATTGCCGCGTTTATGGTGATAAATTGGCCAAGACATCGATGTAAAAGTCTTAACTCAAGACTGCGGTCCCTCCAAACGGATTCCCCAAGAATACCTAACTAAGTATCTTAATTCTAGACAAAATTATTGAGTGCCATTCAAATTGATTGAACCAAGAAATACTTTCAACTATAATATTTCAAGTTAAAGAAATTAACTAAATATTTCAGGTTGATCTCGGCTGAACACCTTTTAAAGAACTTCTTCTTAAGTGTATTTTTAATTGCTTCGTTTTTTTCGATTAGCAACTAAATAAGTATTTTAATTCTAGAAGGAAATTTTTGATTGACATTCAAAATGATTAAACTAAGGAATACTTTCATATAAAATATTTCAACTTACAGAAACTAAATACGTATTTCATGTTAATCTCTGATGAAATTATTTTTAAAGAACTTCATCTTAAGTATATTATTTCGATTGGGAGCAACTAACTAAGTATTTTATTTCTATAAAGGAATTTTTAAATGACATTCAAAATGAATAAACAAAGAAATACTTCTAACAAAAATATTTTAACTAAATTAATCTCTGTGGAACTCTTCTTAAAGAACTTTCTCTTCAGAATATATATTTTATATCTCCTATTTTCGATTAGCTGCATTAAAATAAGTATCTTAATTCTTGATGAAAACATTAATTATTATTCCAATTGATTGAACTATAATATTTCAAGTTAAAGCAACTAAATAAGTATTTCAGGTAGATCAAACACAGATCTACCTGAAATACTTATTTAGTTGCTTTAACTTGAAATACACAATAATTTTTTTGATTTTTAACTTAATTTTAATATTTTATTTATTATTTCCCATTTCTTGACTAGCAGCAACTAAATCTTTAAGTATAATTTCAACTATAATATATATATTAAGTAATTATTTCAACTATAATATTTCAACTTAAAAAAACTAAATAAATATTTTAGATAGATCAGCTATTATTTTTCAATTTTTAAGAACTTCATCTTAAGTGTACATATTTATTATTTCCATTAGCAGCAATGGCAACTGCCACTGAGCAATAAATAAACCCCTATTTGCAAATTTGCTTCTTGATTACAATTTATGACAATTGAAAGATGAAATATGCGCGACTTGGACAAATGCAAAACAGTTCCGGGAAATGTGTATTTTGTCTGGGAGACTGGCGACTGGCGACGCACACCCTTTTGTTAAATAGCAATAATTGTTATTTTAATATTTATGACAGCAAATAAATTCGGTGTCTGTCAGTTTGTGCAACGCAGTTTAAGCAATGCCACAAAAAAAGGGTGACACAGACTTTTGTGCTACACAAATTTCATAGTTCATTATCAAATTTGTTATGCGTTCGAGACTCGAGTGCCTTATCAAAGGAGCACTCAGTCACCGGAGCAACCCTTATAAGGCGGAAAGTAGTCTTAAGTGCGGGCCAGTTCACAGTTACCAGTTACCATTTACCATTTACCGGTAACCCGTTCACAGTTGCCAGTTGCAAGTTGCCAGTTGCAAGTTGCCGGTTCCCATGATGTTGATAAGTGGAGTTCCGTTGACTTATTTGTAAGCATTTTATTGGACTGGGTTCTGTTTTTTTTAATGTTTTAATGTTTTTTCTTCTCTTTTATTCTTTATAACATTTTCAGCGTATGCTTTTGCCACAACAAACAACCACATTTAACTCTTTCTTTGCCCCGTCGTCGTTATCGTTCCTCCTACCCTCTTTCCCTCCTTCCCTCTTCGGTCTGCGCATAATTAATGCTGTCATCTTGTGCATATTTAACTCAATTACTTCCGCGCTTCTGCTGGAAGCAGTTGCTCTCAGTGATAGGGGCCCATCATGTCGGGACCTAATTCATTTTGTTACTTTATGTGATAGTTAAGGTCTTCTGGAGTGCCTGTGGCTCATTAAAAGAAATTGCTTTATTGGCGAAATTTACATACAAAGTGTTATGGTGGCCATGTTACAAGAAAACCCATTATACAAAAGACCCGAGCAACTCCAAAGAGCGAGCATCACATATAAAATAATCGTAGATTCTTATCGAGTTGGTAGATTGAAAAAACAAAGTGGTTCCCAAAAAAAGTGCTCCTCTCTCAACGAACAACGCTTTCCTAATCAGTCGAAATAGAGAACTGATCAATAGCAAACAATTAAAATTATATACATATTTTCCTAATAGGGGTTTGGGTTCCTCCTGTTAATTTAAGTATTTGTTTAATCAGCCAAAAATGTTGAATATGTCAAATGTCAACGATAAGAAGCAGAGACTGCGAAAACAATGCACCACATTAATGAAAAATCAAGATAGCAATTTTGTAAAAATATGACAACAACAAAAAGAAATGCGTCACAAACAGGCAGCAGTTGCAGCAACAACAACAACAGCAACAACAACTTGCAACACAGAATAGGATGAGAAATAAAAAGAATAAAACCAAGAAACAACAGCAGTTGACAACTGTCAGTGTCAGAGAGAGCTGCCACTGCCACTGTCACTGTTGCTTCTTGCTGTCTTTTGTTGCCACTCTACTCGCCTCCTCCCTTCCCCTCTCTCTGTGTATATATATATATTTCTCGCTCCTTTTCTATTGTGCTCTGCAAACCGAAGGGCGCATTGAATAAGCGTAGCAGTTTGTATAGCCTGTATTAGCCATATTTCATTGTTACTTTTTTATGAATTCTCATTTTGCTAACAAGAACACACAAAATAGTTCTCAAATGATTCAGCTTTATTTTCAATAAATTTTCGAATTTTTTATGTCGAATTTTAAGCAGTCGCTTTCTAATGTATTATCTACTCAAAAGTCAAATTTGTTGTTTAAGAAAACTTTTATTTAATATTTTATTTAAAGTATTTCGAAAATATATAATAAATATCTTATTGATATGGTTAACATAATTATTAAAAGTATTTATTCATTAAAATAATATTTAAACAGTTTTTCCATTTGTATTTAAAAATAAAGTTTAAATAATTACTAAAAATAATGCCCAAAAAGTTGTTATAAATTTTATTAATCAAAGTATTTTTTAATATGGTACAAATAAGTATTAGTATAAAATTAACATAGTTTTGAAAAATAAAATTAAAAAAGTAGTGTTTTGATTTTATATGAATAATGTGGAAAATAAATTATATATATTAAATGTAAATCTTTTTTTTTATATATATAATTAAAGCTGTTCTGGATATATTTTTTTTAATGATTGTTATCCTATAAAGAGCACAATTATAAACACATAAAATACAAATAAAACACTCGAACATTCGTAGAGTATTTTAGCTTCTTCAAAAGTTAAATTGAATTTTTATTTAGTGTGATATTTTTTTTTGCTGTTTTCTTTGTTTTTTTCTTTTGCTGTTTTGCACAGTTTTCACTGTTTGCTGTTGACATTAGCAGAAGCTTAGTCCTTGCTGTCTGTGCTGTCAAAAGTGTCCTGTCAGATGCTGTGTCACATGCAACTGTTCGGTGCGACAAAGGACTCGAGTAAAAGTCGTTTCGCCAGTTTTCAAAAATTGTTGACTCAGAGGGATGGAGTGGGGTGAGGTGGTGCAGAGAGCAGCTGAACCTGTGGCATGACATTTTATGATTGCATTTGTGTGATC
Source organism: Drosophila dives (assembly GCA_035042365.1). Taxonomy (NCBI): domain Eukaryota; kingdom Metazoa; phylum Arthropoda; class Insecta; order Diptera; family Drosophilidae; genus Drosophila; species Drosophila dives. Next base: position 1,381,228 of record JAWNLJ010000357.1, on the reverse strand, counting down.
CGCTGATGGCTGATGGCTGTGTGAAGTTTGTGTTTTCTGTGTTCTGCTGTTTGAGAAAATGTAATTAACGAGCGCTCATAAATAAAATTAACCCAAATTAAACACTGGCAATTAATAACAGCCGCCGGGCAGCCAGATTTAACAGCAAATTAACACCACAGAATCTGCCAGACTAGTTGGACAAAAAAAAAAAAAATGAAAATAGAATATAAAAGAAGTGAAATGTTAGACGAGGCTGACAGTTTAACTGACCATTAATTTGCCTTTAAAATTGTGCGGCAAGGAAGCATGCGACAAATTCTGAGGGACCTTTTGAGATGTTTTCCCAGCAACAATAACAACAACAACAACAGCAGCAACTATCTCACACACCATGTGGCATGTCGAAAAGCATTCGAGCGGAATTTGCATATTTTTGACATATTTTCTACAAATTTTCGGGGCAGCTTGACCATTTTGGCTTTGGGTCTCTTCTCGGGTCTCGGGTGTGTGTAACAATTTTTACTTTACGCAACAAAATGTTCACAGTTGATTTATATATTGTGTGTGTTTGTGTGTATGTGTGTGTTTGTGTGTGTTTCCCTTTTTGCCTGTGCATATAAAGCCGGGCATGAAAATATTTCTTTTCATGTTTTATCGCACATTTTTCTTCATTTTGTGGCTCTTTTGCCGTTTACAGCGCATTAAAATTTACTTGAACGCTCGTAAATTTCACATTCTCACTGGCCAAAATAAATGTAATAATCGTAAAAATCATGATGAAACAGATTTTGGCCAGCTTTCACACAATTCCCATTTTCCATTGATTGTGCTTCATAATGCACAAAATGTATTTCTCCGCATAAATTGCAGCTCATTATTTGCCCTTACAGTTTTTCTGTAATAAATTTTATATTAATATCGTTAAGCGCATTTCGCATACTCAATAAATTTTTAAAGTATTTTCGTGTTGTGATTTTTAATATATTTGCAAATAAGTCGAAACATTTTCAGCAGTGCATTGAGGAACCTTCTAGTAAAGTTATATTAAAGTTTAATTTTGTTGAGTGTTTTTATTCATCTTCAAACTGAAAAAGTTCGGCAAAGAATTTTTAATTAAATTGCAATTTAAATGCAGCTTAGTTAAATACAAGAAAAACAACACTTAAGTAAAATATTTAGCTATATATGAGTTGTTCCTATTTGTATTAAATAATGTTGATGGAACAAAATCCATAACTAAATTTTTTATTTAATTAAGAAATAAATCGAAATTTAAATTAACATTAAAATATTGGTTTAATTTTTAGCTATATTTTATAATAGATTTTCAAGTCTTTTAAATAATATAAATGTTCAATATATTCAACATTATATACATCCAGCTTTGAGCTATACATATAATATAAAATCATGTGGCACCTGAGTCATAATTGCCACTTTTACACATACATTGTGGGGCAACTTTGTGCATTTAAATTCCATTGATTGCCATTTTAACCCAATATAAAATTGGTAGATTTTGTTCTGCTTTGGTCTGGCAGATAATTCACTGCTCTAATCTCAATGGCAGTCCCAAAAGGACACAAGTTGGGAGCGACAACCATTGGTGCAACGCATTTGGCTTGCAACATCATAAAGTTCAACCCTGCAGCTCCAGTTGGGACATCACTCCCCACAGAAGGACACATAAATTGCGCTTTTAATAGCATCCGCCTGTCATTGCAATCTAAATAAATTGTTATATTTATTTACGACAAAATGTCCACACACACACGCACACACACACACATAGCAGAGAAGAGGCGTGGCTAGGCGAGGTGTGTAGATTGTGAGGGGGGTCTAGAAAATATGAAAATTAACTGCCGACTAAAGCCAAATCCCACCACATATAACCCACACACATCTACACACACACACACACACACTCGCACACACACGAACATATCCCAGGCAAAACAATTGCGCCACATTTTCCAAATGTGTGTGTCTGGGTGTAATTTTCACTTCATGTTTGGCCACAAAAACGCAGAAACTGCCATAAAATGCACACAGCACACACACACACACACACAGCACACACACACACAGAGAGAGAGTGAAGGACAAGGACGGAGACGAGGACGCGGACGCGGACAAGTTCTGGTCAGAGGAGCGACCCCAAACAATAAGGTGAATGGGGGCACTAAATGCCACTAAATGAATTTATTTGCCAGTGCTGCCCCAACGAAGCATGCAACCCAAACCAAACAGCAGCAACAAAAACAAAAACAAAAACAAAAGCAATCTGAACGGGAACATTTTGAGAGTAAATAAAGCCCAAATGAGATTTATGCAACATGACCGACAACGACCAAGTGCTGAAGTTGCCCCAAGCCACATGCCACAGCTTCCACTGCTCGTCCCTCTCCCTCTCAGCTTCAGGTTAGTTCGTTAGTTTCCAACCCAGACAACTGATCCTGCTTTACCCCGCACCCCCCTGACTTCTAGGGTGTACTGTGCGTGCCTTTTAACCCAACTAATTTTTTTTTTGGGGTGTTGAGGGGGGGAAAGCAGCAAAAAAACACTACGACGAATAAGAGCCGCATCCTTCTTTGTGCGCTGTCCTGGCTCGGCTCCTGGTTCGCATTTATCCTGCACAAAATTGTCACATAAATTTCACAGTGTCCGAGACACGTCGAGCGTACTTCATTTTGTATTTTATGATATTTTTCCTAACTGGTTAAAGGGTTATTTATGGCCCACAAGCTAAGCAAAAGCAGACAACATACATTTTCATTTTTTTTTGTTCTTATTTGTCTGCAAAAAATAAAAATATGTTTTTCCAAAGTGGTCAGCAAAATGTATTAATTAATCGGATATCCGCTCACTCTTAATTATAGTTTCAGCTATTTTTATTTTATTTTTTTAATAGGAAATCGAATGTCAAACCTCTCAAGTGACATATATATTGAAAGCTGATTTATGGCTGCATTAGTCCACCCCATAATAAAAATGTTTACTCCTAACTGAAATGAAATTTGATCATAAACCGTTCCCAAAATTTTTTGGTCAACTTGTTGCCAAGGGTAACAGTGCATTAAATAAACTGCGGCTCGGGAATATGGCCAAAGGGCATATTTTATTTCGACGACAAGTTTAACCCCTTTTTTTCTGGGTTTTACTTGTGGGTTTGTCATTTCACTTTTGTTTGCCTGAAATTGACTGATTACCCACAAAATAACCGAATTTCCCAAAAACTTTATACGCAATTCGAGACATTAATAAAAGTTTCTTGCGTTCGGCAACAAACCCCTTTTTGACACACACTCACACACACACACACACACACACACACATACACAAACACACAAATTGTGGCAGACGGGTTCCAGTTTGATCAAATGTGTAACATTTGTTACATCAAATGGCATTGCTAATTAACTCAGATTGTCTGTGGCTGTGGCATGGGCAGGGGCAGGAGCAGGAGACGGAAAGTGTGAGAAAATCAACTTTGCGGATCTATAATTTGTATGTTGTTTATTGGTCTAAGTCTTTTCTCTGAAATTTTTGTTTACTTAACTATTAACGGAGTATTTCTAATATTTCAAATATGATGTGAACTATCTAGAAATATTCAAAACAAAACCGCATTTTGATTCCAGTAATTTTGAATCTTTTTTATTATCTGTTTTATATGATTACTTTTGACAATCGAGAATTTAGCAAATGGAATTAGACTATCTCCTATATCTATATCCTTCTCAACTGGCGTAATATTTTTTGTAATCTTTTTTGTTTTAAATATTAAGTCCTGACTTTATTTATTTACTTTATATTATTTATTTTGGTTAAATTTAGGCAAATTAATATACATAAATTAGAGACCAAAAATAAGTCTTTTGCATGGTTTGGTTTGAAAGCCATGGACTACAGAAAACAGATTTAAGGGATGTACTATTTACGTGACGAGGAGTGTATTTATAGGTTTAATCACTTATGCAACCATCCCATTAATTTGAATTATGATTTCAACTATTTTAAGATAACCAACTTACAACAATATACACAAATATTGACTATATAAAATTGCTAATTAAATATTTTATTTGTATTTATGCAAATTATTTATTTGAGATATGACTTGAAAGATTTAATAAATATATAAATCAGAGTGTATTTATAACTAAATTACATTCCATTCAATACACATAAAATATAAAATTTTAAATATAACCAGATAGATAAACATTATTTATACAGATAATTTATTTGAGATAATATTTGATGTATCTACAGATAATAAATATGTATATTAGAGTGTATTTATAACTAAAGTACATCCTATTTATTTAAGACCTGCTTTGAAATTAAAAAAAATACAAATTCGAATAATATTTACAAACATTGAGTAAAGTAATTACTTAAACGTTCCAATTGTACTGATGCAAATTATTTATTTGGGATGTGATTTAAATTATCTAATAAATATGCATATAGAAGTTTATTTTTAACTTAATTATAATCCATTCATTTCAGATAAGATTTAAACGATTTAAAGATAATCAACCTACAACAATATACAACTATTGATTACAGAAATTTGCTATTTAAAAGTTCCATTTGAATTTATGCAAATTATTTATATGAGAAATGATATGAACTATCTGAAGATAATAAATATATATATAGATAGGATTGTATCTATTTTTTACATTCTATTTAAAGATAACCAATTTGAATAATATAGACAAACATTGAGCACATAAAGTTATTACTTAATTATATTTATGCAAAATATTCATTTCAGATATAATGTGAACTATCTGCAGATAATAAATATATATTACCACATTCTATTTAAAGCTAACCAAACTTGTAGTAATATAGGCAACATTTACTGCATAAAGTTATTAATTAAATGTACCAATTGTATTTATGCAAATTATTTATATAAAATATGAACTATCTGAACTATCTGCAGATAATCAATGTATATATTTGCTACTTAAAGTATCCATTTGCATTTATGAACCTCGTCTGAACAATAGACAAGGATGTTATCGCATTATCCTTAGCTGAGCTGAGCTCACCTCACGAATTTATCGAGTTGACAAAATGAGAAAAGTAGACAAGGAGAGAAATGGAGAAAAGGAGAAAAGGCTGTGGCCTGTTGGAGGGGCAAAACATGTAGTTCAGTGACATTACTTCTGCTTAGTTTAGCAAAACGATGAAAGCATCGTTTTCATTTCATTTAAAATGCTGTCAGCACGTAACCCAGGGCCAAGTCACAAGGGTCTCTCTGCCTCTGCCTCTGCCTCTTACTCTGCCTCTTTCTCTGCCTCTCTGTGCCTCTGACTTTGGTTCTATTTCAATGTCTTCATGTCCTTTTTTATGGCACTTTCAACGCGTCATTGAGTGCGCCGCGGCGCGTAGTAATCAGCCCGTAGAATGTGGCATGGACTCGAGAGTCTAGCAGAGTTTGTGTATGTGTGTGTTTGTTTGTGTGTGGGGTTAGAGTATTTTGTGGAAGTGCTGCCAACAAGCATTCAGGCTGAAAATGAAGACGCTTAGAGAGGTTGCAAGTGGCAAAGAGCCGGAGCTGCCTTCTTGAGTGTGAGGTGTGCGTTTATAATCAAATTAGAAGTGAAGCGTAAGATCAAAGAGAAGGCGAACAGAAAGACAGAGAAAGAGAGAGAGGGGGAAATGTTAAAAAATAGGCGCGACATAATGCCCCGAAATGTCGAAAACACAAGCTGCCACAAAATGTTCAAATATGATGAGGGGCTCTGCTTGGGCTGACAACTTGAAGTGGAAATGACTGCGCGGCCTGTGGCTGAAGAAGACGTCTCATTAATGACAACAAGGAGCCCCAGAGTCGAAGACCGACTCCAAGACCAAGACCAAGTCGAAATCGAAGTCCAGCGTAAAAGGAAAAGGTGTATTATGCACTCAACTCGACTCGACTCAACTCATCGCAACGCGACTCATTCTCAAACTGGGAGCTGTCAATTCAAGTTTTTGTTGAATTGTTTTGCTCAAGTGGTTTGTTGGCTGCTTGGTGGCTGCTGCCTGTTGGCTGGTTTGGGGCAACTCTCTAACCACTTCCTCGAAGGATCATAGCGTTGCGCGATATATAATTGAAAGCGAGAAGAAGGTACCACAAAATTGCTCTCGACGTTGTCTGACATTTAAAGTTGATTATGAGTGCCCCCACGTTGGGAGGAGAGGATGTTGCACCGTTGTGGCTGCTGTTGATGATGATGATGATGATGATGTTGATGATGTTGCTGCCAGGGAATCGGCATCATTTTCGTGCTGACGACAGGTTAAATGTTTTCATTATGAATCGCTGAGCAGAGCTGCGTGAAGCTGTCGGCAGTTTTTCCATAATTGGAGCTGCACTCAAGTGTCCTTAAGTATTATTCTTGTTGTTGTTGTTGTTGCTGCTGAAACCTAAATTGAGTTCTAGGTAGTCAGCAGTCACCAGTCAGCAGTCTCCCGTCAGCAGTCATCCCAAGTTCCCAGTCTCATCTCAAGTGTTGGCCTCAGGCTTGTCCCTCTTTTGATAGTAAATTGTCGACCCGTTCAATTAGTTCCTCGAAAAACGATGATTTTATGGCTGCCATTGACATTTGTCAAAATCAGCAGTTGTTTTCTATTTGAGCTAATATTTAATAAGCATAGCTCAATAATAATAAAAATCATTTTTGTATATAAAATTGCAGTTAAAAAAATTTTATTTATTTATCAATAATCAATAAACACAAATTGATTTATGTGATTTGCAAATATTTCTGTTTATCTAAATTTTGCTTTTTATTTTCATATTTTTCTTGGAAAATCTTACAATTTCTACATATTTTGTTTATTTAGCTATTTATGTTAATCTAATTAAAAGCCTTCGCTTTTTAATACTATTTTCTTCATCTAAATAAAAGCATTTTATGATTTCCATTTTGTGCCAATAGAAAAGAATTAAAATGAATTAAATTTTATGACCATGATAAAAGTTGTATGCACAACACGCAGAGAATAATAAAGTTCTATCAAATATTTTAGTTTGCGACGCATGCAGAGAAAAAAGTCATTTAATTTAGTTGATCGTAAAAAAACAGGGGAAACCGTATACTAAAAAAAACCAGCTGTGATTTATGGGACATCAAAGAGAGCCGGGCTCGAAACGGAGACGTTTGTCGGACACGTGACGATGAGCGGCACATCAATAAATTAACACAAAAAGCCAAACTGAGACGACTAAGAAATTGAATAACTGAAAAACTGAGCAATTGAAAAACTGAACCACTGATCAACTGAAGAACTGAGCAAGTGAACCGTTGCGTAGACAAACTGCGAGAGTCGTAAAGGACCCTTAAAAAAACAAACATGCCGTGCATAACTGATGTTTATACTAGCTCATGCACACACACACACACACAGGCCAACACGCACACTCATAAGTAAATAGTGATACTTGTAAAGCACATATGTACACTCAGAGAAAAGTCGAACTGCATGTTAGATAATCCACTTAGCTCTGGCGCCATGCGAAACTCAGTTTATTATTCAAGAAATTTATTTCTAAAAGTTTTCTTTCTTTTTTTAAATTTGGAAAGAATAGATTTTTTAAGGGCACATTTAAACATTAATTTTATTAAACTATAATATAACTAACATTAGAGTATAGCCTTAAGTTGATTTAAATTTTAAACAGATGTATCTTGACATACATTTTCCCACGCTACTAATAATTTATAGATGATGAAAATTATTGTTTAAATATATCGACTATAAATAGACTTAAGAGATATTACTATTCATATAGGTTAGTTTAGAATAAGCAGTTATATTTAAAAATAATTTATTAACTACAAACCAACCTGGACTTTATTTTTCATATTTTAATTTAATTTTTAATTTATTTCAATTAAGTTAATTCCCTCTGAAGGAGACAATATCTCCAACTCCAACTAAATAATAAGAATCATATGTATCTCTAAAACATGAGTAAAGAAATATACTTATTGCTGTCTGTATTTTAATAAATAATTTATTCTAAGAACATATATTAATTTATTATAAATTAAAAGTATATTTCTGAAATAAAATAAAATGAATAATTTTTACAATTTATTAAAAAAGAAAACCATCCGATTACATACCATTTTGATCTTGCTGTCCAACAAATATCTAAGCTAAACTGTGCCAGAAACAATTCCTAGAATCCAATTTAAAAAAATTTGTTCTGTTTATTTTTCTGAGTGTACACTTCATATCAACAACAGAAGCAGCACCAAAAAGGAGAAACAACATCTATAAAAAAAAAGAAACCTTTACAACGTGCAATAAAAACTAAATTATATCCTTTCACGTTGAAGTGGCTGAGTCGCCGTTCGCGGCGTGCATGAAAAACGCATCAACGACGACGCCGCCGCTGAGGCAGGAGGCAGCAACATGTTGCACAGATAGACAGACAGACGGAGACGGAGACAAACAGATAGACAGACAGACGGACAGACAGACAGAGACCACGACCCACGCACTATTTAATTTAGTACAAAATTATTATGCGCAACATTAGCACTTGGGAAAGGGAACTGAAACTGGGACTGGGTTTGGGATTGGACTGGGACTGGGACTGGGTTTGGGATTGTGATGGGATGAGAGCGAAGCGTGAGGTGCCTCAAATGAAGTGTGAATTCTGCTGTCAGCCTGTCATTTCAACAGAGCGCACAAGAACAGAGGCAGAAGTGCCGCCACCACTTCCTCAGTCTCCGCCTCCTTCTCCTCCTCCATCCACTCCTCCTTCTCCTTATCGTTTCTGTCTGAGTTTTTGTTTTCTTTGGCTTCCTTCCACATCACTTTTTGCGCTGAGGCACCACAAGGATTACTATTTCAAATGGCTCGTTTTATATAATTTTTTACGCGTCTTTTTTTTTTGGTTTTTAATTTTTTATTTTAAAACTAATCAGTATGTTTTATGGTTAAGTTTAAAAAATAGGTTAATTTTTTTATTTAAGGCCCGGCCAAAGAAATTAACGTGGTAATTCTTCAAAAATTGCAGAATAAGCTCTTTAGAGCAGTTTTCATAGTACATCTGCTTAATAGATTGAAGACCTGTATGTTCCAGAGAAAATAACAAAACTCAGTTGTAGATATATAAGTCCTTTCCAATATCAATGTCCTCTAATCTGCTGATCAAAAGTCAACTGCCAACAGAATACTCAAGAGACTACATCCAAGATAACTCCATCTCCACAGCAAAAGCTGTCAGTTTCAATTCAGACTTTCAATATAATTTGTTTTATTTTAGATTTATAATTTAATAACTGTTTTTTTTTTCTTAATATAATTATAACAGTATCTTCAAAATAAAATTAAATTTGACAATCTTTATTAAGCCTTTTTTTGCCCCTGGTTGATATAAGTTTGTTCAGTATGAAAAAATTCAAAATGTTTAAACAAATTCAGCGTTTGAAATCCGATGAATGATAAATGAAATTTTTAGAGATGAATGTTTTAATATGTCTGGTTTTCTTAGATATCAATTGAATGGATAAATCTTATTTGTATCTTTTATGGCTATCCTTACTCGATATTTATAGTTTTTCTCGAAAACTTCAGTTTACTGAGTGTTGAATGTTTGTCAATAGACTAAAGCCTAATACCTTAGAACTTTTCGACAGAATGTCTCCTTTTTGTTGCCCAAAAAATTTTAAAATTTTTACAACTTTTTGCAAAACAAATTTCACATTTTAAGCAATTATCTAAGGCGTTCTTTTGTTATGTTTTAAATAATATACGAAACTCTTAACGGCAGTTTATTTGTATACAAACAAAGATAAAATATTTGTCAATTACCCTTTATTTGGTTTTTGCACAGTGTAGTTAATCTTCGATACCAAAACCTATTTTTAATATTCCCTAACATGCTTGATAAAATTCGTTTATAAAATATTAGAAAATATGTAAGCTGTTTAATCTTTTGTGCAACTGCACTGAAAAAAAGGGTATCTACTTTAACAAATTGAGTACTTACTGGAAAAATGTGTACTGCTTGTGTCAACTGTGTCAGCAAGCAACATGCCACAACAACAATTTCCTAAACAAATTTGATATAGCCAAAAACTACAAAAACGTTCCGGGAAATTCGCAATCAACAACTGTCATGGCCAAACGGGCAAATAAATGACGCGTGACTGTCAGGATGGTCAGGGGCATGGCAGTGCCAGGAGGAGGGAGAGGGAGAGGGAGAGGACCAGCACAGGACGAGTGTGTCACAGTTGCACAGGCACAGCGTGTTGCAAGCAGGACAAGGGAGAGACAATGCGACAGCCTCGAAACACTTTGACAAATGCCTCATAAAATGAGCAATTATCACGTGCGGCATTTTGAGGCAGCTGAGCGTCAAACTTTCGACAACAATTAAAAGCCAAACACAGTACGTCAATAAAATTATTTGTCAAGATGTCAGGGGACGACGACGATGACGACACCACGGGGGTGAGGGGAGGGGAGTGAGCCCATGCGAGAGACATACGCAGAAGTGTCAGGATGCTCGCTCTCTCACTGAAATTAATGAGCAACATAAATCAAGGACAATGCCTGGACGAGGCAGCCAGCCTCGTTGTCCTTGATTGACCGCATTCGCATTCCCTGCGCAATATCCTTAAGAGTGACTGAGTCTAGCTCTCTCGCTCGCTCTCTCTCTCTCTCTCTCTCTCTCTCGCTTGTGGCACAAAATTAGCAACGCCGTCAAGCAAATCAATAAACAACGCATCATAAAAAACTTCGGTTGCCCATAAAAAAAATTAAAAAAAAAATAAAAACCAAAAAAAAACATTGCACACACGGCAAATGCTCGGCATCGATAGATATTCATGATATATAGTCCATAATTTATGGGCGCTTTATCAACACAAGACAGGGGAAGGGGCAAGGGGGAGGGGGAGTGTTTTCCTTATGGATGACTATATCCTGTTAGCGCCAGTTAGCCGGACTCAAAGCGTGGACTCAAAGTCTTTTTGTGCTCTTGGGGTTTCTGAGACGCCTGTTAAACTGTGAAAGTCGTAAACATTTTTATGCCCCGCCATAAATATTTGGCGCATCTTACACACAAATAGCAACAACAGAAACAAAAACAATAAAAAATGAAAAGGATATTGCAATCCTTGTTTTGGTTGTTGTTCAAACAGATTTTTACGTGACACTCAAATTGCAGTATTGAGTTTTTCTCTCCATGTTTTACTATGTTGTCAGTCGGCACATAAAATATGATCATCCTTTTCCAAAACTCTTCACTTTTATAAAATACTCTGCTAGACTTATAAATAGTCATATGCAAATTTTCACATTTTTAGTAATTTATCTAAATGTTGAAATGAAAAGAGTCAACTATTTTCAAGAGTGTTTCTTTTATCTAATTGAATTGCAGCTATTATCTATGTAAAAAATAATTCAGAATACCAATTTAGTACTTTACTCTACTGTATAGAATTAAACCAATAATAGTTAAACTTAAATATAAAATGGTTTATATGTAATTATATACATTAAATAAATATATTAATAACTAAAATAAAATATTGGCTACGTTTTCACAATTATGTTATTATTATTATTGTATTTATAAATTTTTAAAATGATAATATTATGAAAATGTAAATAGGTACGTAATAATCAGAATAAACTTTCTTCGTTACCATAAAATATATATATTGTTGATCAGCATTTAAGGACGAACCGATAAAATGACTATATCGGTTCGTCCTTAAATAAAATGACTATATCGGTTCGTCCTTAAATATGTCTATATACAGGTCGATCTCAGAGACTATAAGAGCTAGCGACTTTAATTATATATTTAAAGTTTTTGTATACCCCACGCAGATTAAGTTTATTTTATTTTATCGATAACTGTACCAGTTTCGTCAATATCGATATCCAAATAAATAATCAATAAAAGACACAGTTGCATGAAAGATGTGGGCTTAAAATTAATATTTTTATTATTATTTATCAACTTTAAGAGCTTCATTCTGATCGGAAAAGACAGACAGATTTTATTAGCCAAAACATATTTTTTATTAAACAAACTTTAAATCTGAGACTGTATTTAGAAGCACTAAAATATTTATTTATTTATTTAACTAAGCATATCTTTTAGTCAAGCTCCCCCGTCTAAAAAATGTTAGTTTAAATTGATTGTAAAACTTTTGTCAATTTGACTATTTTTTATCCCGCTTGCCATAGGAGTAAAAACCACCCCAACTCCTCCGCCTCCTCGTCTGTCCCCTAAATCAGCTTTTGTTATTTTGCAAGCAATTAATACCCAATACCATTGGCAATAAAATTGATATTGTCAATTTATCATTTCGAATCCTGCACGTGTCACATTTTTTATCTCAAATATTGCATTGTTTTCTATTCTTTATTGTTTCATTTATATATATTTTTTTATATTTTGGTTCATTGTCAGCAAGAATGCAACCATTAATTTGCTTTATTAATCTACACAGATTTGGCAAAGGGGAGTTGCTAAGGGGCAGGGGTGACTGGCAAGAGGGTGGGGTGGGGTATGCCCGCATTTTGCCCGCAGCTCGGCAAAAATAAATGTATATTCTAAAGGAACATTTACGTTTACCGTAAAATTTCAATGTCACCAATTGCCAGGGGCAATTTTTCTTCGTCTGTGTGTGTGTTTCTGTGTGTGTGTGTGTGTTTTTCTGCTCGTTACTATTACGAGATAAATTGTAGTCGATAAATTATCGACAGTCGCTCTTTCTTTGCCTCCCTTCCTTCCTGCGTGCCCCTTCCCCTAACCAATGTCATGCCGGATGTTTGTCCCTTTTTTTTACACAATTTTGTTTCATGTGGGTTTTTTGTTGTGTGTGTGTGAGTGTGAGTGAGTGTGTTGCATAGTCGAGTTTACCCAATTTATTGCAGTTTGTTTTTCAATTTTTTAAATTGCTGGGATTTTGTAGACTGAGTTATTGCATTGTTGCCAACATCAAATCGAAAGCAATAATTGTGCTATCAAAACTTTCGCAACAAATGTCGACTCTTATACGCTCAAGCTGTTTTAGAAGAGTTTAATTATGGTACTCAACTTAAGCCTTAGCTAATATTCTAAGAGAGTTCGACAAGAACACAACAGCAGCAGTCACTACGTGTGTGTGTGTGCTTAGTACTTTCATATTGTTGAAGATAATGTCAAATTTATTGCATTATTTTGCACTGCTTGCTTTGCTGCTGTTATTCTTGATGGCGGCGGCAAAATGCGTGCCAGCCCTACCCCACCCACCGCCTACAACTCCTTTGTGCGCTATCCCTTTCTGCTTTTGTTGTTGTTGGTGTGCATAAATCAAACGGTAAATGGCTGCATTTTTATGACTGCCTTTTGCGCCATTGCCAACGCTAGCGTCGACGTCGTCGTCGGCGTCGTCGGCGTCGGCGTCGTCGTCGCTCATCGTTCATCGTTCGCCTTTTGCGCGGTTTCGCTTTTATCACACAAACATTTCAGTGATAATAAATGCCATAAAAATGAAGAAATATGTGGTTAATTTTATGTGCTCTGCTCTGCTGCTGCTGCTGCCTCCTTTTTATACTCTGCTCCCATTGGTATCAAGGGTATATTCGTTTTGTATAATGCCCGTTTGTCCGTTTGAAACCACTTTTTTCAACATTGTGTAAAAATGGGAAATTCACCATCCTTCAAATATTGTTATTTCTTCGCACCTTATTCTGTATAATGGTATCACTTATTGCTACCAGAGTATTGTACAGTCGGTTCCGCATATCTGCGACGTTCTTGCTTGTTATTATATTCTTCATTTACACACACACATAAATGTTTTCGCGGCTACAAATATTTTTTTTTTGCGCTTCTGCTCAGCATTTTTACATCCCTGCGTGTAATTTATAATATTTTGTGTTATTTATATGCAGGACCCCTCCCCAACACACCCCCCTCCCCCTCCAACCAACCCACAAATGCGTTCGCATTGCTAGTAAATAATTCACATGCGCTGGCAAAATTTATGACTCTGACAAAGTAGCCGTAAAAATATGAATTACTTACGTACTTCGTACATACCTTCTTACGTACTTACGTACTTACGTATGTACATACGCATAAACTTACGTGCCGCGGCACAATGCTTATTTATATTGGCATTTAATGCAAATAAAAAAAATAAAAATACAAAAAGAAAAACCTGGCAATTTGCAGCAGTTGCCAGCATTTTGAACGCATTGTTGGCTAAAGCAAGGAAAGCAGCAAATTATGTGAAAGCCAGAGCAAAACACGCTTTTACCTAATAAATCCATCATCATTTTTTTGTGCGAAGGTCATTTCAGATCCTTACTTAACCTACCTGTAAATCCTTGTTCTTGGTTTTTGGCCAGGATTACGCATTGCTTAAATGCCCATAATCAGCCGCAAGCCAAAGCAAATCTCTTTCTATCTTTATCTGGCATATTTGCAACATTTTATATACTCTTAAAACCAAAATCCATGCTGATTATCTACTAATTACTATTTAAAGTAGAGGGAGAAATGAGTTTCTGAAGAAAAGAGAATCAAGAAATCAATGCCAGGTGTTCTAGAGGAGATATTAAATCGAAAAGGAGATTTAATCAGGAACCAACATTTACAAATATCTAAAAAGTTGCGTAATAAATTAAAAAATTTGTGATGCTATTTTTTTTATGATGTATGTAAAGTGTTTTAAATAATATTCATAGACTACATATATATAAATCTGTTTATTTATTTAATATCGAATAATATCAACCCGGAAAAATACAAAATATTTATTTATATAATTTAAATTTATGAATGAAAGAAATTCTTAAAGTTTCCCGAAGGTATTTAAATTCAATTTTAAATCAACATATGTTAGAGATACCCCAGAAAAAAAGGAAGATATAATATATGTCCTTGTAAAATATCATCTGAATTATTGAGGATACATCAAACAACCATTAAACTATTAAAAAGTTTAAAAGTGCAGCATGTGGCAACAAATCGCTACTTACAACTTGCTCTTGTGGCTGAGATTAATTAAGCCACACGCAGAGCGAGAGGCACACACATTTATAATGCGATTACAACCAACTGGAGACGACAAAACATGTGAAAAATTGTTGGTTGCAAGTTTGACACGACGACAAAACAACGATTTCCACTTTCAAACACAATAAACAAGAAGAAGCTCGCCCGCCTGTGTTGGAAAACAAACCGCAGAACAGAACAGAAACCAGAAGTTAATCGAATAACGCTAAACAATGCCACAGTCAAAGTTAGAGTGAGAGAGTGAAAAAAGAAGAGGGGGGCAAACAAATTAATTTTTATATGACATTAAAACGAGCCGAGCCGAGGCGATGGCATATAAAAAAAAGAGTGCTTAAGTGTTGAGTGAGTGAGAAACAAATCTCGGCGAAGACAATGTGACCGAGCAGCCTGCTGTTGACAGCCGAGAACAGTTCACAGAAAGTGAGAAAGAGAGAGAGAGCGAAAGAGTGAATGGCATTTGCTGCGGGAGAGGGAGCGGGAGAGCAAGTTTGAGTGCGTGACATATGTGTGAAGATAAAATTAATGAGCGCGTCAAAGGCGAACTTCCGTGGACAGCAGCAACAACAGCAGCAGCAGAGAACGAAAAACAAGAGCGCCACTCTCACGCTCAACTGTTGCTCTCGCGCCGAGTGTTGCCGTGTTGCACGATGCAAAGTGAGCGTGTGCGAGAGCGAGTGAGAAATGCCCATGCAGCTGATTGAAATGAAATGCAAAAAGAAAAAAACAGAAAACAAACCTGCTCGTCCACTTTACGGCTTCCATTGCATGGCGCATGCGATGTGATTGGACAAAAAGTACGCCATATTTGAAAATTACGCAGAGTGCAACTCGCTCGCACAGCACATGCGCCTCTCCTTTCGCACACACACCCAAACGGCACCGTGCAGCGCTGCTTACCGGTTCTGAGCGCAACAGACAAAGAGCGCAGAAAGAGAGCGAGAGCCGAGCGCTGAGAGCGAACACCGACAGCTGAGCGAGTTTTCGCTTCACTCTATCGCAAGTCGCTGGCTGTTGAATTTGTTGAATTCAGTTCGAGTTTAGCCTTCGATGCGTTCAGACGTGTTCGGAAAAAACTAGAAAAACGGAAAGCAAAGCAAAAAAAAAAAAAACCAAACTCTTCAAAATCAAAAATCTTTGAGAACGTTTTTATCCCTCTCAATCAACGTCGAGTGTTAAGTGCTTCAATAAGTGAAAGATACGCCGCCAATTGGCCGACTTGTCAATTAAGTGCAGCACACAAGAAATCTTAACTGAATTGTGAAAAATAATAATATTTCAACAGAAACAAAATATATCAAATTCTCTGGGAATATAACAAAAAATTAAATTTTGCCGTCGCATTCTCAATTTGGATTACACTGAAATCAACAGCAGTTGCAATTTTTATATATTTATTGTAAAACTGCTCGGAATTCATCAACCGTCGCATTTTCTGTGGATTACCCAAAAAAACAATAACCAAAATCCAAAGCAGCCCCGAAATGGTTGTCTTGGAAGGAGGCGGTGGTGTTGTCACCATCGGCAATAACCAATACTTGCAACCGGATTACTTGGCCCCATTGCCAACAACGGTTAGTATTTCAAATAAATAAAAAACGACTATAAAAAATTAATTTTATAAAGTTGAGGTACTAAAAACATAAAAAAAGTAGTTCAGGTATTAAAAAATCAGAAAAGTTGAGTTATTCAAACAAAATTAAAATGAGTTCAGTTATGAAAAATAAAATGAGTTAAGATATTAAAAAAAGCAATAGTTCAGCAAGAAAAAATAAAAGTTTTCAGCTATTAAAAAAAGTGCTTGTTGAGCAAATAAAAAAACACCATAAAAATGCTGCAGACAACTAAACAAATAAAAAGCGCAGAAATAAAAAAATTAGTTTATAACTGCCTAATAAAATGAATGAATTTTGCAATTATCGTTAAACAAATAATTTGCTTAGTTAAGAATTTTAATTGAAAAAGATTTGACTTTGCTCAATTTTAGCAGCACAGAAATTTTATTGAAAAAAATTTAAACCACTTTTACTTTATTTTAAAAAAAATATCTGCAATCTATTTAAAAATGAATATTTTAATAACAATTAAAAAAAAATAACTACAGAAATTAAACGTGTAAAACATGAATTTTCTTTTTTTATTTATCAAATTTGATTTGTCAAAACTTAAAATGGTTTTCATTTTGCTTAGGTTTTTGAAAGCATAATTTTTATTCCTTAAAGTCAAATCAGACTTGAAGAATTTTTTATTTGAATTTAAAATATAATTAAAACAATTTATGAATAAACTAAAGTTGAGTTTTATATGTATTAAAAATAAAAACAGATATAAAATCACCTTTTACAAATATTCATAAAATATTCTTAAATAATTTAAAAATTTATAAAAACTAAAAAAACTAAATCCAAAATTTTGCTTATTTTGTTTACAGATGGATGCCAAAAAAAGTCCGTTGGCACTGCTGGCGCAGACTTGCTCACAGATTGGAGCCGATTCGTCGGCAGTGAAGCCGCTGCTGGCCGGGGACAAGGGCAAGAAATCGGGCACATGCTCCTCATCGTCGACATCGTCGAGCTGCTCGACGAGCAGCAACGAGATCGGCCAGGCCAAGTCACCCAGCCAGGCCAAATCACCCAAGTCCACAACGCCCATCACAACGACCACAACGGCAACCACATCGATACCCATCAGCAGCGGAGAGATCAAACTGGCCTTCAAACCCTACGAGACAAATGTGTTGAGCCAACAGAATCAGAACAGTTTCAAGAGCAGCAGCCTCGGCGACGACACACCCATCCCGACGAGGCCCAGCTCCAAGAGCTCCACACAGGAACGTGTTCCATCGCGCAACAGATCCAATGCCACGCCCACCAACAACAACAACAACAACGGCAGCAGTCATCCTGATGCCATCCAGTCGCGAACGGATCTGGATAATAGTCGAAAGACCGTGTCACCTTCCGGTTCGTCGCAGCGTGGCGCCAGTCCCATTGTCCGCTCCGGCATGGAGGTGCTGAACAACGCCAACGGCACCGCCCAGCATCCCAAGGAGATGAGCAGCATGGCGGCGGCAGCAGCGGCTGCTGCAGCTGCCTACAAGGCAGCTGGTCCCTATGGGCTCAATCCCCTCTCCGCCTTGTGCTGTCCGCCGGGCATGGAGCAGCATGCCGCGAATCCCGCATTCCGTCCGCCATTTGGCGGCGGCTTTTCGCATCATCATGCGGCCATGTTGGCCGCAGCGGCTGCCAACGGTGGCTATCCGGGCGCTGGTGCCGGACCAGCTGGACAACCCAATCCGTATATCAGCTATCAGCGCATCAAGACACCGGCTGGCGGCGAGGCCATTGTGCCCGTGTGCAAGGATCCGTATTGCCCGGGCTGCCCCTATTCGCAGCACACGCAACAGATGCTGATGGGCGCCCCCTGCCCCGCCGGCTGTGCCCAGTGCGAGCACCAGAAATATGGCATGGCCATGGCCAGCGCCGGCCTGCCACCCACGCATCCCTATTCCCAGGCAGCAGCCGCTGCAGCAGCCAATGCTGCCGCCGCCCGCTCGGCGCCCTACGTCTGCAGCTGGGTTGTGGGCGACGCGTATTGTGGCAAGCGTTTCCAGACCTCCGACGAGCTCTTCTCCCATCTGCGCACCCACACCGGCAATCTCTCAGATCCTGCTGCTGCTGCCGCTGCACTTGCTCAGTCCCAGGCACAATCACTGCTCGGCTCCCTCTTCCCGCCCTCGGCTCTCCGTGCGGGTTATCCAACACCACCGCTGAGTCCCATGTCTGCGGCGGCAGCAGCTGCCCGCTATCATCCGTATGGCAAACCACCGGGCGCCCTCTCCGGTGCACCCTCACCCTTTGGGGCAGGCGGAGCCTTCAATCCGGCGGCAGCCGCTGCGGCAGCTGCTCTGGGTCCATATTATTCACCCTATGCGATGTATGGACAACGCATGGGCGCCGCTCATCAGTAAGCAGCAGATGACGAGATGCGGATGCAGAGTGGATACCAAAATAACACTAAAAACTAGTGTTGCACAACACGCTCGAAACAACAACAAAAATCAGCAGCAGCAAATCGTGTGTTTCTTGGAAATATATGCATGCTAAAATTGATGATGAAGGATGAGGATGATTCTGTGATACTAAACTGTAGATTTGTCGAGCGCTAAAAAATTACATTTAAGTTTCCAACAACAACAACACACAACAACAAACAATAACAAAAAGAAATAAGCCCAAAATGAATATCCATCAAATTATTATCACAAAGTCAGCAAAAGCAAAAAAATTGCTTAGTTTTCTTTTTAACATTTTTTTGTTTACATTAAAAAAAAATTCATTCTTTTTTTTGAGCAAATTATTTTTATTTAAGTTTGCTTTTTGTTCTCAAAGTTCAACCAAAGTTTTTGTAAGTCTTAGCGATGCAAATTTTAATGACTTCCAGTTCTCTGGCGATCTATATATATATATATATATATATATATATATATATCGCTTGAAAATCGTATGTTTATCAGGTTTTGTTTATATATATATACATACATACATCAATACATACATATTACTGAATGTTTAAGCATTGTTTTTATTCTAATTTGTCTAGACTTAAATTAGTTCATAATTATTACATCATACAAAATGCAAAGAAAACAACAAAAAAAAAAAACTCAAAAAAACATAAAACAAAAAACTACAAAATAATAGTATGCATACAAATTTCAATAATGTTTTAAGTCATTTATATGTAAACTACTGCGTATAATATTAAAAACAAAAACCACTGTAATAACAAACATAAGCAAAAAAAAAAAAACTTTAAAAAAATTGATACAAAAAAAAGAATAATGGAAAATACAGAAAAGATTTCATAAAATTATTTACTGTGTATAAATTCAATGAATATAAATTAGATGATTTTGCGATTAGCACTCGATGAATGCCACACGAGCAAATTGAAATATCAAAACTGAAAACTGAAAACATCCCAAATAAATCAGAAATCAGCAAACGATGACAACAACAACAACAACAACAAGAATATATCAAAAAGTGCGCAGTAAATAAATATTTACACGCAAAAACAAATTCATTTGGAAAAAAATATACAGAGAAATCATTTTTCAAAATATAAATCACGTTTGTCTTCTTCTTTCTACTTTGAACACCCAAGGATTTCGCTCAGGGGTTGCCAACCCCTCAATTTTAAGGCATAGAGCAGAAGTGCTCATGGGCATCACAGAGTATTGTTATCGATATCATTCAAGTCGATAATTTTCGTCTTTTCGAAGTTATTGAGCTTTTCTCTTAGGCTGGATTGCATGTTTCTTATTTTAATTGAATACCTCCATCAAATAATAGAAGCCTTTACTTAATTTATATTAATTAATTGCAATTTTTACTAGATTACTAGGTTAATTGCAATTTTTACTAGAAGTTTGTCGAGAAAGCTGGCAACTCTACTCAAAGCTGTTAAATACATAGTGGTATTGTTAATTGTAATTTGATCAATATCCAAACACGTTCAGCGATCTTAATGGAATTTTTACAGTTCATCAATAAATTCATAAATAAATAAAATCAACCAAAAATATATTCACCATTATCTGGATATATTATTTATCAGTTAATTGTTATCAGAAATATTTATTGATAGGTATGCGCTAAATGGATGTAGATATCGGTTAAATCATGCAATTTTGATCTGCGTTTGATATATATGAGGTATACAATTTAGATTTATTGTATCATTTATAGTCTATGAGATCGGTGTATTTATACAAACAAACAGAGAAAGAGAGAGAGAGAGAGAGAAAGACTCAGATATTGATTCTGATCAAGAATACATATATATGTATACCTTATGGAGTTGTAGATGGTTTCCTGTTTTATTCTTTGAAACAATTTTGTTGTTCCCTCTTATACAAATTTCAATGTGTTCCAGTTTTATAATATAATCTGCCCCCTAGGTACAATAAAATTAATTTGATAAATCTTTTCTATAACAAACTAAAACTGTAAGTAATAAAAAAATAGCATTTGACATTATTATTTTTATATTTTATTATTATTATATAAGCTGCTTAGAATTAGATTTAAAATCAGCAACAATTATAACATTTTTCAAAATTATTTATGCGGATAACTGACCGATTTTTGATTACTCATTAATATTAACGATAATAAATAATCCCCATCGGATCGACTACACCTTGAGCATTGATAATGATTTTTATATTTAAATGTGTTCTAGTATATTACATTATTTATTGGACGAGATGCAATTTATTAGTTGTATATATATATTATATAATTTGTGCTGCTAGATCGAACTTTGATTCCATATAAATCCGCATACGTAATTTACTTGCTATTCAAATGATTTTAGACTCTGAATTAATCGTTACATTAATCACTTCTAGGCAGTTATATATTTTATCTAATTTTGATTTATTGGCAATAATTTTTATTGCATAAGCTACTTAAATTTATATATAAATGACGTTGCTATCAATTTACGTTGATATTTTGTATAATTTATTTTATTCTATTCGTCATTTATATTTTTATTTTGATTTACATAAGTGAAACTGATTAGCAACTGAATATCCCTCTAATATACAGATCTATAAACAATTACTTTTCAATTTAAATCTAATCAGTTACAAATTTTGAATTTGCATTTTATATATATTTATTTTTGAATTTTTTCTACAATTCTCTTCTGTTTCTATTCATATAAACTGTGCTGTGTAGTCTCAAATGTGAGAGGCTTTCATTTTAAAGTCAAATAGCTTTCAAATAAAAGAGGAAAAAAAAGTCAAATCATTATTTGTATATTTTCATTTGATATTTTGTATGCGAAATGCATAATTTGTGTTTCGGCTTTTTGATTTGAGTCCAACAAAAATTTGAATTTCATGAGTTGCCATGCAACGCTGATTGGGGAGGTTGGAGGCTTGGAGGGGGTTATTGTGTGGGATTTTGGGGGATGGAGTGGGGTGGTTGCGTTGGCATTTGCGCAAGCCTTAATTAACTCAAACGCTGACGATTGTGGCGACAGCTATAAAACACCCAGGCTGAAATTAAAAATCAATAAAGGCATACATTAAATCAATTGACATTCAATGGGCGCTGCGCTCAGCAAACAAATGACAATAATAAAAAAAAAGAAACATAAAAAAAAAAACACAGAATATATAAAAATCCAACTTAATTGCAAAGCGCTGACAATTATCATATAGCCCGACAATGTGACAGTAACAATCAGCGTCGATCGAGCCAATCGAGCGTGAATATCTTATAAGCAAATTAATTGTGACATTATTCAATTGATTTGATTTGAAATTATCGCCATCGCCTGTCAAACGTATTCAGCAATTATTGATTTTTTTCAATTGTTTTCAACTTGAATTCTGATTGCGAGTTATTTCATCTCAACATGTTTGACTTGTTGTTGATAAGATGCTAACATAAAGCAGCCCCCCCTCTCACTCCACTTGACCCACAAAGTGAGATTCAGCAGGGACAGCAACAGAATGAGCCCTTGTAGAGGGTATTATAATTTTTTTGTAAGACTTGTAACCCATTTGATTTTTAGTGAAATGATTTCGGGAAAAGTTATGTTCGATTTGATATTTGTTATTCTTGTTTTAAGTACAAAATTAATTAAAATTAAAGAAAGTGTCAAAATTCTCAAGTCACGTAGTCTGAGTTTATATATTATTGATTGAAATATCAAGTTTTGCCTGCCTTTTGACTTCACACATTTTAATTCTGATTTCTGACAATAACATTCCAGATTTGATATACGTAATTACAATTTTTATATATGTTAATTATTTCTGTAGAAATTTTTTATACATTTGGAATATTTATAGGCCCATTAAATATGATATAATACATTGACTTGTTTCGATATATGGATAAATTAAGCTCGGAAGTAATAAAAATAAAGATATAAGAAAGCACAATAAGATTATAACAATTATTTCTGGGCTTCGAAAGATTGTTGTTAATATCCAAATAAAAAAAATATCCAAAGCGTTAAAAGTAATATTTTTATTATAAAGGAATTGAAAATAAATAAAAATATTAAATGGGAGTTGTAACAAATTTATCATAGTTTGATTAAAATCATCATATAACAAAGGACAAAGTTTTTTTTGTTTAAAAATACCCTCCAAAATTTTATCAAAATATTGGAAAAATATTTAGTGTTGAAGAGCATTTTCAATTCGTCTGTAAAAGTAAATTTTCTTTTTTTTTGTTCTTCTTGTTCTGATTAATATTAATATTTTTTTGATTGTACAATTTCTGTTGAAATGTCTGTGATCGTTGTTTATTGTTGTAGTTGTCAATGTTGTTGTTGTATTTGTTGTTGTTGTAATGTGGCGCTTGATTGTGCTGACTTCTATTTTTTTTTTAATTTTGTTGATTTTCTGTTGTTCCAAATTGAATTTATTTACATGCATCATATTTCTTTTGTTGTGTTGTCCATGTTAAACAATTTGTTTTGTTGTCAACACTCGCGAGCAACAACAACAACAACAACAGCAACAAACGAACATGGCAACTTTTTGTTATAAATAGACATGCTTTGCTTTGGTAACAATGCTGCGCCAGCAGTTGTTTATAGATGCAGGGGGGTGTGGCGGGGAGCAAGTCTTTCTCGCTTCAACTTCTTTGGCTTCGTTTACATTGCTCTTTGGTTTTGTCTTTCGTGTTCGTCTTGTGATCTTTTCTGTGCGCAACTTAAAAGCTTTGCCAGCGCTTCGATGACTAACTGGCTCGTTGGTCTAGGGGTATGATTTCCGCTTAGGGTGCGGGAGGTCCCGGGTTCAAATCCCGGACGAGCCCAAGTTAAATTAAACTTTTTAAATTTTTTTTTAATGATAATTCGTAATAATTATTTATATTTATACAGCTTAAAACGTGATGTGCGCATTTATATGGTTTTTAGCGCAATAAATTAAGAGTCATTATTAATTCTTGGATTTCGAAAAAGTACCTTTCCAGTAATACGTTGAAATTTATGAATGATTTGCAATCTTTGGAATCTAGTTTATATATCTTACTGAATAGGTAATCCCAGTAGCCCAGCTGCTGCTTTATGGCCAAGGAATTAACAATAATCGCTGATTGTGATTTGAAAGTTATAAGCCTAAGCATTCGCCATATTATTTATGGCCACACTAGCAAGCCATATATATATATAAATATCTTGGCTAAAAGTTATGGCCATAAATACAATTTTATTAGCTCGCTTGCATATAGATGTTAAGATTAAGCAGCGCGAAGAGCTGACCATAAATTATAAACACTATCCGGAGCTAATAATAAACGACTGCGAGATTTGTGGAGATTTGCTAATATAATAATAACAATAATAATATTAAAAATAATAATAATAATAATAATAATAATAATCAAAATATATAATTATTTTGTCGCTTTGATTCATATATCCCTGATCAACATCAACAGCCAAGTCGATATAGCCATGTCCGTCTGGATATCAGCAAGGGGCTTCAAATTTGCCAATTAAATTCCCGTAAACCCAAAACAAATAAATTTGACTCAATTTGATGGACATCTTCCTCCGTTTCCGAATATCGATACTTATCGATAACGAAAAATACTAGTTTCAGATATACATTTGCAATAACTGTTGAGTTTAGGGTATTTTGTAGTCGAGCTGATTATTCTACATTATTGTTAGATTCTGCTGTCGATTCTATTGCTCTATTGGGATCATATAAATCGTGTCGACGATTGTATAAAACTTGATTGTTTTGAATCGTTGCTGTGATTTGGTTCCAGCTAAATTGCTATAACTTTTGAGCAGTGAGCAAACAACTTGGCATTTGAGATCAGATGATTTATGTGCCGAGAGCTGTCCGCTCGCTGATTTATGAGGTGTCGTTTCCGATTAATAATCGAGTGCTCGGGGTTAGCTTTGCTGCTTATGTAAATGGTAATTTAGCAAAAATTTAAAACTTATCATCGCTATCAACAAATTGAACCATCTAATCAAAAAATCTGGGGAAACTAACCAAGAGACAGACAGGTCAAGCGAAGTATTTTCCATGTGCCAACTCAGTTGGCTTGGTGCACATTTGACAGCAGCTGTTGCGAGTGGTATCCATGTTGCATGTCATCATAAATTATACAGCAGCTGACTGATGTCAGCGTCGTCGTCGCAGCTAATTAACAGTTTTGTTATAAATTACACCAAAGTCATTACAATTTTCGTGTTTGCCCTCCTGGTGGAGCGTCAATCATGCGTTAACTGACAGAGCTGTGTGGCATCATCAAGGGGCGATGGCTGTCTCTCTGTGTGCCCCGGGGCGACGACTAGCGGATACATTTGTATCTTTTAGTTGCTCAAGTGCTTGTTGCCCGCTGTCAACTCCTTGATAATATTTTCTCTGAATTTCTGTACACCCCCGCTGTGTGCTCATCGGTCTGGGATGTTGTGACAATGTTGCTGTTGCTCATGTTGCTGTTGTTGCTGTTGTTGTTGTTGTTGCTTGTGTTGCTGTTGCTGCCGGTTTTGGTTTTCTTTATGTTTTTGTATTTTATTTATGGCTTCCTCGTGTCATTTTCATAATGTTGCGTTTGACACTTTCCCTTTGGCCTCCACTCCTCCACTCACAGCCTATTATTTTACATTAAATGGGCGGTTTCTCTGTCTTCTGTCTTCAGTCTTCTGTCTCCTGTCTTCTGCTTAATGCTTTACTGCTCTACTTGTAGTTATTCTCCTTCTCCTTCTTCTTGTTATTATTAATTCTTGTTTTTCAAAATGACATCTCGTTGCAGCAACAACTGTCAACACACACACTTGCCACGCATTTCATTTCATTTTCAAAAGTTGAGATTTTGGACTTCCTGCAGAACCCCTTATTTTAATATGTATATACCAGATCAATCAATTTGTACAGCTTGTACTTATTTATAGCACAATCATATAGTAAACATAATAAAATAAATTAAAATAAGTCATGTACTAGATTTAAATTTGTGAATTAATATAAATTTAATTCCCCTGAGCAAAATCATATTAATATAATAATTCAATAAAAATAAATATATAATAATTAAAAATGGGCAAAGATGCATTTTTATTTTTAAATTAAATTTTTACAGGAAATATTGATAAATATCTGAATTGATAACAACTTTTTAAGTTAAATCAAATATATTTTTTTCCCAAACATTTTTTTATAAAAAACATTATGTTTTAATTATTCCAAATAGAAAAATGTTGTCTATCGATTTTATTGCCTATCGATTATTCTCCAACTCTGATATCCACAGCGCCAAATATATTTCTAAAAGATTTATGGAATTTGCCGCATTGCTGAATTTATGAGCCGTCGAGGCCTTCATTTGTGGCAGTGGCATAAATACTTCAACTGCTGTGATTATTATTATGGCACCCTCCCCCAACCAGGCACTCACAGGTATGTGTGGATACACACACACACAGTCATTGTTGTTGGCCAAGTCTGTTGGCTCATTTGACGGCTCTTGTTGACACTTCAAAGTAACCGCCGACATTTTGGGAGCGCATTTCTGGTGCTCTAATATATTATTGATAGATCGATACATATATCAGAGATATATGAGCCGACATTCATTTATTGGTCAGTGTGCACACACACAAACACACACACACAATTGATATATTCAACATTCACATTTGGCCATCATAAATAATGTGGGCCAGCAAATGCCATGGCTTAAAACAGTTCCCTTTGGGCTTTAGATTCGATAAGCCCACTTTGCATTTAATCGCTTTGTAATTTATAAAGCATTTCAAAATCAGGTCACTGAAAAAAAAACTGTCAACACTTTCAACGCAAATCAGTTTCGACACGGTAATTATTCAATTATTATTTATTCCATAAGATTTTTTAATTAAATTCTTGACAGTAAAATATGTGGTAATTCCCTGAAACGTGAGAATTGTAAAAATAAAAACTGACCAATTTTTTTGATTTTAATTCTTTTGGTAGATTTTAGTATTCGTTATGGAGATTTAAATATATTAAAAAGCAAAATGAAAGTCGGTTTGAAAAATTGGATTGAAATGAGACAAATTTTTCCATCTTTCTTTTTAA
This sequence comes from Drosophila dives, assembly GCA_035042365.1. Classification (NCBI taxonomy): domain Eukaryota; kingdom Metazoa; phylum Arthropoda; class Insecta; order Diptera; family Drosophilidae; genus Drosophila; species Drosophila dives. The sequence continues at coordinate 1,354,076 of JAWNLJ010000357.1, read as the reverse complement.
CTACCTAAAAAATTAATATTTAGAAAATATTTCTATGTTGTTTTAGCTACTTTTAGCTGAAAATGTTATATAGGCAAGCAGATAAATATTTGCTGAGTTTACTTGGAAAAAAGTAAGTATAAGCTTAAAATAAAAACATCAATCAAATTCCGGTAGCATCTGCTGAAAAGACTTTCCAGTTGCCAGTTGTCCACTTTCGACTTGGTTGCCCCCAAAATACACCCAAATAATCTAAAGAGCATAAATATTTCAGGCAGTGTCAAGATAGCCCGATTGCCGAAGCCGCCTGTTAAGTGTGATATCGCCAGAAGTTGGCTAAATATGGGCTTGACCTGCTGCTGTTGTTGTTGTTGTTGCTGTCGTTGTTGTTTCTGGTTGATGTCCGTTTGGTTGTTGTTGTTGGCCACATTATTAAGCCAATTCAGCGGCAGCAGATAAATAAATAAAATTTGAAACATCGCCGCAACAATAAAAGACGACAGTACACGATTTATTAAACGTGGCAACGGTTGCTGCTGCTGCTGCTGCTGTTGTTGTTGCGGGCCAAATGAAGAGGCAGACATAAAAAGCAGCAACAACGCAGCAACAGCAACAGCAGCAGCAGCAGCAGCTGCCACCGTTGTTGCTCACATTACTCTTTTTGGCGTGGCAAAGACAACGACAACAACAACAACAGCAACAGCGACAACAACAACAACAACAACAGCAACTGCCAGCGATTCAGATACAGATACATTGCTATATAGAAAACATACAATACTTGAGGTTGAGGCCAAAATGACTAATGACCAGCGATTATCAAGCGATAAAAGGCAAGAGACCACAACAACAACAACAACAACAACAGCAACAGCAACAACGATAATTTATTATTGTTTTAAACATTTGTGTTTTGCGCTCAAACGAGATACATTTGTCTCTCTTTTTTTTGTTTTTATTTCTAGAAGCCGTCGCCTTTGTTCATTAAGACAATAATGCAAAGGGTCTCCAAAAAAAAAACATATATTTATATACATAAATATAAAGGGAATAAAAAAATGATAATAATAGTACGGGGCACATACATATTCAAATTTGCTTTTTAGCATATGTGTGCTGATGGCGGCTGCAACTTGTAATTAGTTGGCCTTTTATAACCCGCTTATTTACTACTGTCTGAGTGTTAAAAGTTGTTGCTACCAGAAGCGGCAAACGGCAACAGCAACAACAACAGCAGCACAAAACAGACAACAATAATAAACTTGAAGATTCATGAAAGCGGCAAAAGAAAAATAAACAGCAAAAGCGACGTAAATTTTAGTCTTTCAGAGTATTTCATTTCTTTTGTTGGAGCACCCAACGTAAACTATCTCAAGCCATCAACTAAATCCCCCCTCACTTTATAGCCACGAAGACTGATTACACTTCAAATCAGTCTACAAATAACAGTTAAACATTTATTATTTTCAAAGCTCAATAAAATATTATACTAAAAAAAAATAGATATAAGAAAAAATATATAAATAAATTTAAGTAAGTCTGCGAATAACAGTATAATAAATATTTAGTTAATCCTAAAACTAATTATTGTGCTGCTTAAGAAAAATATATGTAAAGTCATATAAATATAAATTTAAAGCAAGTCTACAAATAATAATATAAAACACTTTTTTATTTTAAAATTTATTATTATGCAAATAAAGATTATGCCTAAAAATAGAAATGAGAAAATATAAATATAATTTTAAGTAAGTTTACAACTAACAGAATAAAAAATTTACTGAATCTTAAAATTATTGCTATGTTAAAAAAAAATATAAATATAAATTTAAGTGAGTCTAAAAACAACAATATAAAACATTTACTTTATCTTAAAACTAATTATTGTGTTGCAAAAATTATGCTTAAAAAAATAGATATATATAGAAATATAAATTTAAATTTAAGTTTGTAAATATACAGTTATTTCTATCACTTAGACAAACTTCATATGTTATCCAAAACTACTCAAATTGTAGGGTATTTTGTGAAGGGGTTGCAGGGAGCCTGATGTTTGCGTGGCTCGTTGTAAATGTGAATTGTTCGAAATGAAAAATAAATTTATGACTTAAGTGGCTATAAATTATATTTCTTGTTAAAATTCTATTGTTTCTCTCGTTTGGATTTTATAATTTTTGTTTTGTTGCTTTTGTGCTCGACTTTCTTTTCGGTTTATTTATTTTTTTTGTTTTAACATTTGTTAAATTATTCCAACATATAAATTTTGCTGCACATTGCCGTTTCCTGACAATATTTACGACGTGCTAATTAAGTTGAGTAGTTCCCCGATTTGATTTGCGCAAAGATATCGCATTAATTATGAGCATTAATAAAATAATAATAAAAAAAAAACAGTTACACTTTATATGTGAATTTTTTTTAATTTTATGACTGCTCAGCCACAATTCACAATTGCTGGCAATTAATTGTAAATCTGTACCGGAATATTCTACCAGCTGATAACACGTTCCACTTCAGCACTCGAAAACAGATTCGAGTCACATAAATTTCAAAGCGGATCATTTCAGGCCTTTGTCCATTACTTAAACACTTGAGTTTTGTGTTATTTTCGGGTTTTTGGGTCTTTAATTTGTTTTTTTTTTTATATTTTTATTTTTAGTTATGTTCTGTTCACTTGGCTGTGTGTCTGAGGTCTTTCGGGTGATTTGTTATTTATTAAACACTTCGACACGACTTTTTTGTGTCCCAACATTTTTAATGCACTCAGTTTTTTTTAAAGTAGTTTGGCTAAGTGATCGACTTAAAAATAAAAGCTATTAATTTGCTGTGTTTTCTGAAATAGCTGAAAATGCAAGTAAAGAATTACAAAATATAAAATATTATTTATTAAAGCTCTTAATTTGCTGACGTTGCTTACTTAGCCAGCTGAAAAATGCAAAATCCGTTTGCAATTTAATTGGAAAAGTGATTAATGTGTTTATCTAAGTACACAATATATTTAGATACTTGACAAGCTGTTTGGAAACAATTAATTTTTAGCTTAATTAATTGTAGCTATTTGATTAGAGGTTGATTTTATTAATAACAAATTTAATTACTTTTATTTAACTCATTAGCATATCAAATAACTTAAATACTGAGATAAACACAAATCTAACTAACAATTCTGTTAAAAAAACAATTATGTTTGCACGCTCTGAGTATTTACAAGAAAATATTTTTTTACAATATGTCAAGAAAATATTTTGCCAAACAAAAAAAATTAATCATTCTTCAAAGAGTACTTTATGATTGTGTACTGTTTTTAATTAAATAATTAGACGCATTCGACTGAAAAAAAAATTTAGCCAAAAGATCTGTTAGCAATATTCTAAATATGCAATTAAAAATTTCATTTTATTTTAGTCATATTTAATAGAGCATTAAATATTCTATTTTTTTCGCCCAAGGCAACTCCCTTGTTACTTTGACACTTTGTCACGCCATATATTTATATATATACATATATATATATATATTTTGGGCGCAGCATGAATTGAAGGAATATATAATTAAATGGAATAGGTTACATAAGTAGGAGGCGACACAATTGCTGCTTCTCTAATCTAAATACAAAGCAATTAAAATTGAGATTTATGGCGCTAATGTGCCACATAGACTCGAAGAGAGTTCAAGATTTGGCCTCCGTTAATGACACGTCTCCCTTCCCCGAGAGAGAGACCATAATATTTTATAGAATTTTATGATGGTTCCGTTTTCATTGGGGAGCTAGATTCAAGTGATAATTTGTGTGGGGGCAATTAAAAATTTGTTTGACTGCCGATTCCAACGTTCAGAGCTAATAAACCAGACAACAATATAAAAAAATAATAATAATAACAGCGCACATTTGTAATACTTACCGCTAAGTAAAGAGATATCTTTTAAAAATAGCTTCGGCATGGCTTTTGTGGTATTTTCAAGATAAACAGACGACGACGCATTGCAAAAGCCCCCTGACAAGTGTCAACTGTGTGTGGATTGGAGAGGGGAGGTGGGTTGTGGGGAGACTGTCTGTCTGTGTCTCCGTGTGTGTGTTGTTTTTGTTGAAAACATTTGAAAACATGACAAGAGCGTATAGTAAATTTAAGTAATATACTACATCAACATTTTGCAGCTACTTAAATGCTTAGCTGCAAAGATAATAAACAGCTTTTCATCTGCATGGCAATTGTGGCAAGCAGATTGTGGCAGAGTCTGGTCTCTGGTCTCGAGCAACGGATTCGTGTTGGTGGCTGGTCTCGTGAACGTGCCGCGCTGTCTAAATTTAGTATCTCATACACATTTGGTTAGTTTGCTTTGGGTTCCAGATGCCATTTAGATAACTCCCCAAACCCAACCGGTTAGATTGTGATCTTGAGATTTGCAAGATCTGTTTGCCTCCGTCCGTCCGTCTCTGACGTTGATTGTCGTCTGGCACACACCGATTATCACTGCAGCATTCTATTTAATCTATGATTGTTGTTTACAGATCTTGACGGTTTATCATCAGCCTTATGACAGTCTGCTCAACCAATCATTCCCTCCCCATCTATTTTATACAAATCCCCCTAATTTATGGCCAACTCGCAGAGCTTAACGTCTTCTCTTATTGGGCATATTAAGAGCTCCAGGGGAAACATGTGTCTACTACAAGTATGTCAAAGCATAAAACCCAGTATTTTATTGTCATTTTATATAGACGAACGCACTTGCTGATAGACAGCTCATACTTCAGATATATATATATATATATATATATATATATATATATATATCAGTTGTTTATCGTCTTTGGTTGTGATTAACTATGAGTTTTATGACAAGCAGCTTCAATTGTATTGCTTTGTTGAGTTTTATTATTGCACTCGAGTTTTACAATTTGAAATTGACAAGTGCTCAAAAAGGTGCAAAAAGGTTTTGTCATAAAAATTATTTACATTTATAGTTATTGCCAACTAAAGTGCCTTTTGTATTTTTATATATATACATCTATCTCTCAATAACATTACATAAATATTTTTTACACGCAAAAAATTACTATTGATTTATTTAGATTCTACTACTTATTAACTTAAAAATTTACTATTGATTTGTTTTTATTCTATTATTTATTAACTTAAGAAAACTACTATTGATTTATTTTAATTCTATTATTTATTAACATATGCTTTCGATTCCAGATGATTATATAATTTGATTTTAAAATATAATTTATGTTTATGATTATAAAAAGCTTTTGGGGCTTGAAAGTTTCTGGTTAAAATGTTTTACAAACCAATATTTTATAGCATTTAAATGTGTTAATAAATGTTTTCAAAATGTATGAGAAAAACAATAATCTGTCGAACTATTTTATAATTTTTGTAAGATTATTAGAGAAATGATTAAAGAGGTCAACATTTTAATTCACTCTCAATTTAATATAAATAATAGCAAAAATGGGTATTTAGATAATAATCTCCCTATTAAAAATAAAGTGTAGTTTAATAAAAATAATGTAGTTAAAATTAATAACCAACCAGTTATATTTTTTATAAGTGATTTATGCACAGCAATTGTAGATTGACGTGTCACAAATGACATTCACTGATTGTATAACAATAGAAAAAATTGAAATTGCTATTGAGAAGAAAGTTGATGTTATGGCAGTCATTTTTGATTTAAGTGTTTTGCTAGATTGACGTGTCACGATTGATATTCATTGATTGTTTAGATGCCAACTTAAACTGTATTTTGTCGGGCGATCAATGATGGGTCTTAACAAGCGCTGCTTGCGTAGGCCCAAAACAGAGCGGCTCAAAAAATGGCAAAATGTGTATACAACTTGGGGTTTTTCGTTGAATGTTGTTTGGCAACGAGCAGAGCTGCCTGCCCGACTGCCTGGCATCAAGCTGTCAAGCATTTAAGCCGCCCACCATCAGCCAACTGTCTGACAGTGGCACTCTGGCGGTCATTTAATCACAGTATTAACTCTTTTGCTGAGCCGCTGTCAGTCTTGTCTCATTTTTGTTGCCCCGTATTGCTGATAGGGAGAAGGGTGGGGAGTGGAGAGGGTACACGTTATAAATACTACTGTCTTCCAACTGTCAAGTTTGTCTAAGTTTTGAGCACAAAATACAAAATACAAAGCCGAACTGACAGCTGAACGGTCTCCCGAACAGGCCTGCCTCTATGCGATGTTGATGTTGATGATTATTATGTATTTTTGTGAGAGTGAGAGGGAGATATATATATATACTCATATGGCTGTGCATTCGTTTAGGCTTTGGAACGCTTAGGCCGACTTATGTTGGACTTAAGGCGAGTGGCGAGCAAAAGCCGCAACTTGGACAGCTGAAGACGCCTCAACTCGACTTTGGCGACGTCGGCGGCAAAACTTGAAATGAATTCGGACGCGCTTCGTATAATGAAAACGAAACGACACACACACACACCACACACACATACTTCTAAAAAAAAAGAGAAACACACAAACAAAAAAGAAGCATTCAAAAGACACTGTCTAAAAATCCCCAACAATCCCCGACACAAGAATAAAAACGTCAAAAGTGATTTTGCGCTTTGGTCAGCAGTAAAGTAAAATCAAAAAGTGCCGCCACCGCCGCCATTCAGCACCTCCAATGAGCAGGCCCCCTCTTCCCTCCTTCCTACACTTAAGCACACCCATTTACTGAAACTACTGTCCACCGTTAACTGTTTTGTAGAAGCTGACAAGCTTTTGGGCGCTTGGGGGATTTTGACATTTAATTTTTGTTCGCTTTGTCATTTTTTTTTTGTTGTTGCGCTTTGCTTTTTCGCTCTTTTTGGTCATTTTGGCACGTACTTTTTCAGTGTCAAAAGTAAGCATGAAGAAGGCACCACAAAAAAAAAATGTTATTTAACTGTCCACACTTTTAACCCATGCGTTGCCAATTTTTCGCAAAGGGAAAATACCAGGAAAAATTTGAAATTAATGTTGCTTTTCTATGCAAAATATGTGTAAATAATTTACAAAATTCTTTGCTTATTTATTTATTTATATCATGCTTAAATATTGATATAACTGCATATATAAATATTATTTAGAAAAATAAAGAAAATATTTAGTGCTTATTGGTTATAATTAAAATTTGTTTTCGCTGTTTTTATATATTTTTTATATTATTTTTTTCATACACTCTAGGGTATTTTAAATTCCGTGAAAAATATTTTTCATAGGAAAAATAATAAATTAAAAAATATATTTGAATTTTGAACTTATTTAGTAATGCTTTTCCTAGAATAACTGAACAATATTATTACGATAATGCCCATTATCAGCGAGTAACATTGGGTGTATAAATGATTTATATGCTTAATTTCAATCAGTTCTTATTAAATGGGTTAAGGCACCCATTTATTTTAATGCCAACATCCAGCAGAGTCAAAAAAAAATAAAAATAAAATAAAAAAATGCACGCACGTTTTAATTTGTAATGTTTTTTTTTTTGCTTGTTTTATATATATATATATATATATATTTTTTTTTTGCTTTGTATGCCGTGCAATGCGAAATTGTTTATAAATTATTGATTAAATGACAATGCGCTGTCAGAATTTGATTTATGGCCTGGGGAGCGGGCCACGTCGTTGGAGGCACGCAAGCAAATTGTGTGGGCAACAGAATACATTGAAAAATTGTTAAGCAAACAATAAACAATAAACAACAAACAATAAAAGATGGCCGCCACTGACGTCGCCGACGTCGTTTCCCCCCCGACGATTTATGACAGCAAATTATATGTGAAAGGGAGCACCACAAAAATGCGTAGCTCCAACTGGAGCTGGAGCTGGAGCTGGAGCTGAGAATGGGGCATCGCTCTGGGGTCTAAAGAATAAACAAAGTTTTATTAATTTATCATTGGACAACAGGCGAGGCGGCGGCGGCAAAAAAGTGACATTAAGTCAGTCATCAATCAAAATTACCAAATGGTACAAAAAACAAAAAAAAAACAAAAACCAACATTGCAATAAATAAACGATAAAAGCTCCATTTCATCCATTTCATCCATTTCAGACTTGGAGTCGAACGCACGTCGAGTTGAGGATTTTCAATGGCTTTTCAATTAACGATGCCAGCAATTTCTCATCTCTTTTTTTAGCCTGGTTATTTAACTTTTCTGAAAGGGTACAATTGGCTTCCGGTGCTCTTTGAGTTGGTCGACTAAAAGCCGCCACCTGGACTCCCCATGTTATCTGTGTTATCTATTTTATTACTTAATAACCTTAATATTTTTAATTGTAAATTTTTTAAGGCCATTGTATTATTTGCACTGTCTTCCAGACTATTGCAAATATGTACATTTTCGTATATCAAAAGATTATGAAAAGTAAATAAGATATCTGAGCAAGAATTATGTTATAATAATCCAGAAGAGAAAGCTCGATTTGGGAATACTCTGAAAATAATTTCAGGCAATATAGTTTTAATTGGCTTAGATGTGTGATTCAGAGAACAGATTGTAAAATCTCGATTATATACCGATGCTGTTCCAATGCTTAAAATCTGTGTTTCTTTATCGAAATTTATGAAATGTTCACAGTTGATCAATATTTTTTAGGTATATCTTTAAAATTGTATATTCTGTTGCTATGTGAAATCGATTTTTATTTTGATTAAAATTTTGTGTGCTTATATCAAATTGATAGCGGTATCTTTAAAAAATCGATTTAATAATTTAAAATCTATCTGCACTTGATCTACAAGTACTTCTATGCCCAATTTGAAGTGCTTAGCTCTTATTATTTCTGAGAAAGACTTGTTCAAAAATGGGAACAGACACGCGTGGCTAAAATAACACGATTTGTAATGCTGATCAAGAATATATTTTATGTGCCTTTGCACAACTTTAAAGTGAGTAAATTGTTGTAAATCTTATTGCAAACTACTGCAACTAAATACATAAAAAACTGAAGATTGTTTGCACAGCTAACAAAAAGTTCACTGTGCTAATATTGGTTAGAGCAGCAGTAGAGAAAAAGAGAGAGAGAGAGAGAGAGAGAGAGGGGGAGACAAAGACAAGGTTAAACAGAAGTTGTAATCACGATTAGATTTACAAGCAGCCACCGCACAAATCATCCAACATGGGGCAAGAGAGGTGTAAATACCACGGATTATGCTGCCTATGAGTGCTACTGGGTTCTGGGCAAAGACAAAACGAGACGCTCAAAAAACCCAATTCTTTTTTTTTATTTGCTGTATATTTTTCTCTCGTTTTTTTATGAACAAACCAAGCGAACTGTTCAAATATTTGCCAAACATTCAGCAGCAGCAGTTGTGGCAGCAGCAGCAGTTGTGGCAACATTGGTTGGGTTGACTATCTGCAGTGTTTATCAAGTGTAACACGCTGTTTATTTGTTATCCAACACTCAAAAGTTGATTGCCTCTTCTATCTCTATTTGACTTTGGAAACATATATATATATACATACATAATCCAAGAGAGCTGACTGATTTATATAGCAGGCAGTTGGCATCTGGTGTTACGGTAATATCCAGTTTTCACTTTTAGCCAACTGGCTGCTGTCGGCCGATGTCTGGTTTAAACAAATGGTTATAAATCTGCATGTCAGGCGATCTGTCGTCTGTCGTCTGTCTTTGATTTACACCATATAATGCGAATTTTTCTCCTGCTTAACAGACTTAATGTCTGTTTATAAGTTCAGTCAGCAAAACACCGCAACCCGCACCCTCTCCGCATTCCTCTTATCATTTAGCCAACTTGCGTTGACATCTTGAATTTCACATTGCTCGTTGTTTGGGTGTTGCGCTATAAAATATATCATATTTGTACGTATATATATATAACAATCTGATTTATTGCATTTTGATAACCTCTTGGCTGTACCTTTCTCACTTCCCCTCTTTCCCTCTCTTGTTGCGCGGCTAGTCGAGCGGAACAGCTTCGAATAAATGTGCAAAATGCCAGCTATAATTGCGACCATAATTTATGGTTTATTCTTATACTTCAGATTTATAGACGCTAGCAAACACACACATAAATAATCGCCTATGTGTGTGTGTGTGTGCGTGTGTGAATGGTTGACTTTAATGATTTTATTTACAAAAGCTTGACTGACAGCTCAATTTTGAATTCATAATTAACAACTGAACGTGTGGAAAAGGGAAGCATTTTAAAGGAAGTATTTGATATTAATTTTGAATTTAATCAGCTGATCAACAATTTCGAGGTGATCAATTTTTTATATATATTTATATATTTTATAGATATTTATATATATTTAAATATTCTAAATAATATTTATATTAAATATATATAGTAAATAGTCTATAGAAAAGACGTGTTCGATTGCTTGCCAAGATCAGCTTTTAATGGAGACATAATGAGCTGGAATACTCAAGTCCAGACAGCTCAACTAGGATATTCCCTATATTTAATTGCCTATGTTAAAATAAATAAATAAATAATTATTTAAATAAATAGTATTAGTTCTATCAATAAGAAAATATGTTTTTATTTTACCAATCATTTCTTCTTATTTGATTGTTCAGTTAATCAATGAAATGTCTCATTAAATTATAAATAATAAGATATTTATTCGTATCGATATGTACAAAACAGAATGAGTTATCGATAAAATTTTATTATTTTATATTATGTTTTGCATTTCTTACTACTATACTATCATAACTGTTACTATCGAATTTGTACTTATTTGTAAATTATATAGTTAGGCATACTTATATATTATTTCTACTTTTATCTTAACTTTGCTATTGCTCTGCAGTCAAAGTGATATTCTGAGTTGCTTACAAAATAGCTCTTTCATTGTGACTTGCTTTAGTCATAGCATTATGATAACTGTAGATTTCATTCTAATGGAATTTAACCTTGTTGCACGTGTACAAATAACGGTCTATTGCAGATTGCGTCAAGTGTCGTCTGGTTGAGCTCATCTCCCTCTTGACGAGAGGTGATAGGGGTTGGGGTACTAATGTTACGAGTCTCTCAAAATTTGTTCTGCAAATATTATCAGATAAAAATGACAAAATATTAAGTCAACACACATTTCCCGTGACAGTGATAAGTATTAACTAAACCTGCTAAATATGTGTGTAAATAAATTTAAAAATTGTTTGTGATTACGTTTTTTTTATGCATAAGTCACATTTGACTTTTACTTATATCACAGCTATATATCTCATAATATTTGATTATATAAATTACGTTTTATCTAAACTAAATTAAAATCTGTTAATCAACCAAATAAATTTGGATTTGTTTACCTTTTTATTACTCACATGTTACTCAGCTCAAGTGGCAAATACTATTTAATTTATAACGCAAATAGACGCAATATTGTATTAAACACATAAATTTGCTATTAAGTAATTTATAACTGTTTGTTAATAATAAAAACAAATTTGTTGTTGTTTGTTGGGTGTCTGTCATGGGATGTGCACAAAATCATTTGGTATTTAGTATTGACTAAATATTATGCTGTTACTTTGTATCGAGTCAAATAGACCAACAGTGAGTTAAAAAAAATGTATTTGCCCAGCTAATTAAGACGCACACGCGAAAGTTCATTAAGGCGGCACTCAACCAGGCAGTCTCTGCGTCCAACCATTCATGCAACGCGGCAACGTGTCCCACTCGAGATGGTTATGTCAAATTTGAATAGGAAAATTACTTTGACGTGCTAGCAAAAAGAGGGGTGCCGGGGGGAAAGCCAAAAAAACATAAAGAGCCGACAACAAAGACGACAACCGCACTGACAACCAACGTGACTCTTTGGCCAAAGCAAAGCAAATTGTGTTAATCAACACGAGGGCAATCCATAAACAGCTTTTGCATGGCTGTCAATCAAAGGCGGTGCTCGGCTCACGGCTCACAGTCCAAGGCGTGAACATGAACGTGAACACTGAACCGTGAACCGTGAACCAAACACACACACACACACAAACACACACACGGTTAGTAATAGCAAACTGACAAATAGTTAAGGCTAAGCGGGGGTTAAATTGCCGTTGATAATGACAGCTGAATAATTTTTATGGAACATCATCAAAACAATTTCACGCTACACTTGAGCTGAACACACTGAACTGTGTGGCAGAGAGATACATTTGTATATATATATATACACACAGATACAAATTGACGGTGCGTGTGTGCGTTGGCGTCGCATAAATTAAATGTAATGTGACATTTTTACAAAATGCGCTCATTTCTCAACATATCCGGCTGAAAGGAAAATCGAAACACAAAAACCAAGAAACAACACACAGCAACAACAACAACAACAAAAATAAATAAAGCAACTGTGAAGAGATGCCACAAAATGAGACGCATAAATTCTCAGATGTGCCGAGCGAAATATTTCGCCTTAAATTAGCCTCAATTAAATGTTAATGCATTTTGACATTTCTGCTGTCGCCCTGGCAGTGAGTGCCCATCTTCCTGTGCCCCTCCCCGCCCCCCTCAACCAGCTTAAGCATGAGGCACATAAAAATATATACTCATGAATAAGTTGCAAGACCACTCAGACGATGTGTCGTGCATTTGTCACACTCACACATCAAAAGTGTGCGCTATTCGTCGGCATTCAACAAAAATGAATTATGATTTTCCAACTGAGTATCTGAGTATCTGTGTATCTGAGTATCTGTGTATCTTAGTATCTGAGTATCTGAATATTTGAGTATCTGCGCATCTGTATAGTGCAAAGAGCAGTTAGCGTTGATGTTGCTGCAGCAGCTGCATCTTCATTTATCATATTATTCTGCTGCTGCCACTTGCAACCTGCTCTTTACTTTTATATTTTATGGCTAACAATTATGTTGGAAAATATATTCTGCAAATGACTTAATGAAAGAACTCAATGAAAGGCATTTCTATGAAAGTTATCTGAGTGCCTCTATATACTGAGTGGTACTATATACCTAATAAGAATATTTATTAATATTAATTATATATATTAATTAAATAGTCCTTGTAAATTACGCTGCTACAATTATTTGTATAAATTCTTGTTAAAGAAAGTCTAAAGATTCTCCTGCTTTAAAGTGTTTATATTCCTGATCAGCATCAGCGGCAATAGCAAACAAACCTGTCTCAGAGACTATATCGTTTAATAGCGAATATCGATAATAATCAACTTCCAATAACAATATTGATCATTTTAATGAACTAGCTTTTAATGTGATATATAATAAAGATTTTGATAAGCTTGTTATTATTATTATTTTTTTTATATTTTGTGTATTATTTTTCAAATTCTACAATAATATGATTAAGAGTTAGAGTCAGGTCGGTGACTCATTTAAGAAATGTATTTCTAAATAATAGAAAAATATATCTGAGGCACATAAAAATATTATTCTGAATCTAATTAGCTCTTTTTCATATACTAAGAAGATATTTCTAAGAAATTATCGATCATAATCGACTTCCATTAGCAATATAGAAAATTGTATTAATCTAGTCTTTAATGTAAATTTTTATAAAATTGTTATTATTTTATTTATGAATATTTTTTAATTTTGTGTATTTAACAATAGCTTGTGACCCTTTTAAAAAAAATCATTTTTAAATATTAGAAAATATATCTAAAGCAACACAAAATATTATTCTAATTTTAAGTAGTTCTTTTTCATATACTAAAATAAAAAAAAAATTTTAATTTTAGAGCTATTTTTTTCTTGCTATTTTATTTAATAAGTAAGTAATAATTTTTAATTGGGCGAATTTCTTTTTTATATTTTTTAAAGAAAAGAAAATATATCTGAAGTACAGAAAAATGTTATTCCAATTTGAAGTAGTTGTTTTTAATATACTAAAAAATTATTCGTACAAATAAATAAAAATTATTTAATTTAATAATGAAAGAATAATTTTTACTGGGACGCACTTATTATTTCCACCATTTAACCTTTTTTTATCAAATGGAATTATTCAATTGCTAAAAACGGCTAGCTTAGCCCAAAATCTGTCAGACTGAACGGGTTCAAGGATATCCTCCTTGCGTGCATCCTTGAGCAAATAATATGAGCAGTGACAGCCTGGTTTGGTTAACCTCAGAGCAATCTTGAATCTTGAGAATAACACGCTTGACACGTCGGAACTTAACATCTGCCAAGTCGCATCTGCAGCTGGATTTTACCTGCATTGAGTGGCGTTAAATATATATATGAATATATATATAAATATATATGCATAGCATTTTATTACAAAAATTTGCGTAGTCGTCCTTTGGGTCTGGGTTCCCCCCTTGCGCCTGCGGTTGTCCTTTTTGCCGTTTGCACATTCGGTCGGACTGGTCGGCCGCATGTCATCGTTAGTGTCTGCTTTCGGCAGGGATTTGTAATATTATGCTGTCAAGTCGAACATGCCCACTGACAGTTACCAACTGTCTGACGGGCGGACGCTTGACTTGAGTGTGTAAGCCGACGTCGGGTTACACACACACACACACGCACACGAACACACACACACCCCTCATCCGCAAGCGCAATCGCAATCGCAATCGGACTGGAAATTGCGCATGGTTATGGGAATGGACCTGGTCATGGGTCTGAGCAAACGGAGTGAGCGGTATTCGGGTTTAGGGGCGAACTGCCAATTACACTTTTGACGCCAGGCAACGTGTGCACAGACAGGCAGGGGCGTCGACAGCGTCCTGATACTCCTCACATATTCGCATTGTCTCTTCTCTCCTCTCTCCCAGCGTGGTCCTTGGTCGGTTGTCGGTTGTCTCGGTTTGATGCTAACAAATAATGACATGGCAATTTGCAGATTTCACAGCATGCCAGCCCAAAGCTTGTAAATAGTCGCATATATTCCACTCGAGCATTTTGCCAGTCAAGCGTCAAGTCAACTCAACTTAACAAAGTCAATTCAAAGCGCGACGACTCCAAGTTTGTTTAGCGACCAAACTTGGGTCTGAACAGCTACCTACCCACAGCCCATCCCTGCCCAGTCCATGCCCATTCCATGCCCTGTCCTGCCCAGTTCTTTTCTGCTATCAGTGTCAAGTCAAGGTGCTTTGCTGCCGATCCCCCGCCGAGGACCGCCTGCCAATGTCAGTTAGCTGAAAGTCCTGTCCAAGTGCTCGCCTCTGCCAGCCCGCTGTGTGTCCGACCCCAGAGAAATTCAATTGCGAGCATGGGTTAAAAGCTTGCCAAACTGACAGCAGCTCGACCCGTATCCGCACCCCGCAACCCCGCAAACCCTGCATCGTGCTACCCGTTTGCCCCTTGGTGGTCTCGCATTCGGGTGAGGACCTCCTGCGTGTTCGCTGTCAAATTTCCTTGTCTCTCCGCACAGGCCTCTATATGTCAGCCCCTCCCCTTACCCGCCTGTCCGACTGTCTCTCTGTCTGCCTGTGTGTGTGTGTGTGTGCGTGTGTATCTTTGGTAGAACTCAAGCAAAACCTTGGCCAGCAGACATTTTTCTCGACTTGTGCAGCTGTCATGTGATTAAGTCATTAACTTTCAGATTGAATATTTTACATTTATTATTGCAGTTTTACTTTTGCCAAAAAAAGATTCCTTTCTGGGCTCTTTTGGATTCGTTGAAGGTATTTTATGAACTCTATAATTACTCATTATATGAATACCTAATCGTAATTAAAATGAGCGAAGGGAGATATTTAATAGGAAAACATTTAAGCAATCATTTCCGAATTATATTATAAATTTATGTTCCTGATAAGAATTAGTTAAGTTATTTATTTAAAATAATTTTTGATCCGATTGTGATTTTTCCCAGGTTTCTTCATTTTTGAAAATACATATTTTATATTTTATTTTTGATATTTAGAAATTGTGTTCTAATATGTCTCTTTCATTTGAAAACTTTATTTCACTTATTCACTTTTAATTTAATATAATTTAATTGTATTATTTATTATTTTATGTATCTTTTTTTATATTATTAAAATTTAATTGTATTATTTGATATATTTAGAAAGTGGTAGCAAATAAATAAATGATTATTATTCAATGTCAAATAATAGTTTTATTTTTAATTTGTATTTATAAATCTTTTTTAATGTTTCTGGACTGATATTAAATAAGAACGAGCAAAGATTTAATTAAGTTCTCAGTATTTCCCAAAATATCTCACACTTTTACTTAATATGTACAATCCAAGAGATATTATAACTCAATAATAAATAAATGCATCTATTCATCTAACCCGGAGTGTGATTTAATTGCTTGTATAACAGATGCACTGAGCTGGCAAAAACCTGGACAACTTGTCACTGGAGAATAGTTGAGAATTGTTGTGTCTGGCGAGACTTGAGCGCACTTTCATCAAAATTGATAGCTTGGCAACTGTCAGACGATGTTGCATGCACCATAAAAATGCATTAAGATTAGGCATTCGACGACTGTCAACTGTTGCATAGTTTACCGAGCTTATAATCAATTAGCTTGTGTGGAAATCACATAAATTGATGTAACATTAAACGGGTCGCTGTTGGCCTGTTGCCTGTCTTTGAATTGAGCTGGAATTGGCCATGGTTATGGCCAACATTTCTCAAATTTTACGAGCCGCATTTCAAATTGATAGAAACATTTGCTAAGCTGCCAGCGCTTTAAGCCAAACGGGTTTCGCCAAAGAGCGCCGACTGCTTCGCTGATTGTCCCCGTTCTTTTCAGCCCGAATCCCATCGGATTCGGTTTGTGGACTGGACCGGATCGCCATTGCGACGTGTCTGCAAATTTATTGCACTTCCTTTTGCATATAATTTTCAAATTAAGTGTTGCTTCATGTAAATTGATACATTCGCAGCTCCGTTTGTCGGCTCATGTTGCCATTTGAGCAGAGATTTGCATTTACTCTCGAATAATGCAGACTTTTTACTGCAGACTCGATTACCGATTAGACATCGCCAGAGTGCAGCATTTAATACAGATTTTTTTTTTTATATATATATTACGCATTTCATAAACTAGGAATCGAGTCCATAAATATGTTTGCTATAAGTGTGCCATAGAAATGAAGTTTTATTAATTGTCGAAGCAATCGTCAGGCAAATTTATTTGAAGTATTTTTTACACCTGCTGCTTTTAGGATCTGTCAATTGATAAAACTAATTTTAGAATGCTCAACTAGTAGATACTCTGCTCTTAGTTGATAAATAGGTTTTAATTAAGATTTTGGCAAATAAAAAAATTAAATTTTTTAAACGTTGTTTTTAGCACAGCACTTTATGTCAGGATTTTATATAACAATCACCAAGCTATATTCCTTAATTTGTGTCTTTTGTTATATAAATTCGATTGTTATCGATAAGCGCGAAATATGTAAAGCTATCTATAAAATTAAATAAACAGTTTTACCTAGAACTTGAACTTATATTTAAAAAGTACAATTTGTAGCTCGAGTAAAGTATGCTTATATCGGCTCGGCTGTTAATCCTGATTAAGAAATATATTTGATGGAGTCGGAGCTGTTTTCATTAAAGCATTTAAAATTAAGTAAAAGATCAGAATTAATCTGCTGACGGATTTCCTTTTATTGTTTAAAATAGTAATTTTATTTATATTTTATTTTTATTTTATTATTTATTTATTTTATATTTTAATTTTATATAATTTTTATTTAATTTTTATTTTTGTGTTATTTTTAATTTATTTTTATTTTGTTTTTATTTTATTTCTATTTTATTTTTATTATATTTTTATTTCATTTTTATTTTTGTATTATATTTAATTTATTTTTATTTTGTTTATATTTTATTTTTATTTCATTTTTATTTTATTGAAATTACTTTGAACTTTAGCTCAACTTAAAGTTTTCATATTTATTTCGACTGTCTTTTTCATTCATTATATTTCTTCTCGCTTACTTTTTGGTGCAAAATAGGTTTCCAAAGCACTTCCCCTGGATGCCCCCCACTCCCCAGCCGCCTGCTGACAGTCGTTTCCTGCCGGGCCGTCGTCTCTTGCGTCTCTTTCGTCTACCCGCAGGACATTGTCTGGCAGTTCTCCTCGCTTAGCTGACGGCTCATTAGCATGTGTGCGTGGCTCTCTCTCTTCAATTGCGCCCCGCCCTACACTGCTCATCTCCTCTTTGGCTGACAGCTCTGCCGCTGCTTGCTGTGCCATTAATTTTGCGAGCATAAAGGCAGACGAAAAGAGAGAGAGAGAGAGAGCTGAAAAAAACTAACCTAACCTGCAGTGTAATGCGTTGTATTGTTCACGCAAAATTTATTTCCGCTGCGTCATGAACATCCTGCTGTCGTCGCTGATGTGTGGATATGTTGTTGTTGTTGTTGTTGCTGTTGTTGCTGCTGTTGTTGTTGTTGCTGTTGTTGCTGCTGTTGTTGTTGCTGTTAATTTACGTAATAAATACGCTTGAAATTTTGCACGCACATGCAAAATGAATTACGTCGCTTGACGTTGGCGCAGTGGCTATAGCAACAACAGCAACAGCAGCAACAACAACAGCAACAACAACAACGACAGCAACAACAACAACAACAGCAACAGCAACAACAACAACAACGACAGCCACAGCAGCAGCAACAACGACAGCAGCAACTTAACTGTCACTTGTCACAGGAACGTTTCGTTGGGGGCCCTTGGCAGCATGTCCTGGTAGAGCCGACAGCCTCGTCCTACTCACACTCGTCCTCGTCCTCATCCTCATCGTCCTCATCGTCCTCATCCTCATCGTCGACGTCGTCGTTGTCGTCTCTCACATGTCAACGCGCGTCGCTTTGCTTGGCATTTTTGTGATGTGAAATGAAGCAACGAGGCGACAGCCAAGAAGGGAGTTGTTGCTGGTTGCAGCACCAACAGCAGCAGCAGCAGCAACATAAAATGAATTACTCGCGTGAACAACAAAAACTGTCAGAGTGCTGTCAGCTAGGCTGGCGCAAGGGCGTGTTGCAGTTGCAGTCCCAGTTGTTGTTGTTGCTGCATGTGTGTGTGTTTGAGGTGTCAGCGCAATGCATTTGAAATGCTCACACACAGAACAGTTGACAGGCAACAGTCAGTCAGTTGAACGCCAGCAACAACAACAACAGTGACACGCCAGCAACATGGCCCAGGCTAGCAGCAACATGTTGCCCAGATATAATGCGTCGCTTTTGTGGCACACTCCTCGTGGTGATTATCTTACCTAAATTGCTTGTAGCAATCCACCAAATGTGACGTCTACGTCTTCCCTTCCTACCTTGCGCCCTCCTCGCTCTTCCCTTCTCATCCCTCCTCTGTTGCTGTCGCAATTTTCATTTTCGCACTCCATTATAAAGTAAATTTTTTTACATTACTTATGCCTGTCAACGTCTGCTTTGACTGCTTTTTCCTGTTTCCGCAGCAACGCCTCGTTTTCCTTTTCATCCAACTCCTGCTCCTGCCACAGTTCGCGCATCCTTCTTGCTGCTCCGCAAAGATTAATATGTTGCTGCCGCTGTGCCCCCCCATCTCCAACTCCCCACAGCAGCAGCAACTCCAACTCCAATTCCAGCTCCGGCTTCAGCTGCCAAGCTCAAGCTCCGCGTGTGTGACAGTTTGCAAATGTGATTGACAACTGACACTGCCATATAAATTCAAAGCTTTCACAGAGCAAGAGAGTGGAAGAGCCGGCAGGGGGAGAGAGAGAGGAAGACAGACACATGGCAAGCAAACGCGTTGACAGTCTACACAACACATTGCAACTGAATGGGGCACGGGACGCCTTCATGAGGCATGACAAGCTCGCAAACTGGCAAAAACCGACCGACTCAGTGACTGACTGACTGAGTGACTGACTGACTGATGGGCGGTACAACTCTGACTGACGACGACTGATGGATGGATGGATGGATGGATGGATCGTCGGGTGACGGGCGGGTTTGGTTGTGTGTTGAGCCATCAAGCGAACACTTCAGCTGCAAAACAAGAATGGAAAGATATTACAGCCAGCAACTCTGGTAATGGCCAGGTTTGCGTGCGATTAACTATGCACAAGATTAGACTGGCTTAAATTAAGAGTACATGACACAACATGGCTACAAATTACTCCAATGATCTCTCCTCCTCAACTGTTCCCAATGTGCCACATTCATCAGTTGGATTATTTATGCCAAATCGTTGTTGTTGAATACATATTTATCACCTTAACCCAGTCAAAATGTGAGAAAGTTTATAATAAAATTGTGTCAAACGATGTACGACTTTATTAAATATATATGTATTATATATATATTCTGTAACACATCAGTCAATTTTTCTAATGAAAATGGCCAATTTAGAGACTATCGGAGCTGGAAACATGTTTGGCATATGAGTTCTTTAATGCAGATCAATATTATTTTAATTATTCGTTAACTGCCATTGTTTAGCGAATATCGATATAAATCGATTTCAATAAAATGTACAAATTTAAAGTTATTTATATATAATACAAACAAACAATATCTATTGATCAACTGAATTTCTCTCGATGGAATATAGAATTTGAATATTAAGCAAACTGAAAACAAAAATTGTAAATGATCAAAAAATATTATTTTAAAAAAGATTAAAAAATATATTTGTTTTTACATGTGCAAATTTATACAATCCTACGTTTTATTTTTAAATTTTATATTGAATAATTCCAATGATCGACAAACTTGTTTAAGATAAAAACTTTGAGGCATAATTTGTATATTTTCGCACTGACTTATTTATAAATCTAGTAAATTTACCCACTAAAAATATGTAAAAAAAAAGGACAATCAAATATATAACATAAATGCTAATCAGGCTAAAAAAGGACAATCAAATATATAACATATGTGATAATCAGATAGGCGAACATTAGCTTTTAGCATATCCCCTTAAATTATATTCCAGTTAACACTGGAAATTGTTGTTATTAGATGGAAATCATTTGTTTGATTATAGCCAGAAAATGGCTCCGTTGTTGGCTGATTGCTCAACTCATTGTGGGACTTGTGTGTGTTTTTAGCTGCTTCCTGTGGCTCTTTCGATTATGCCCAGATGTGAGACAACTTTATCTATACAATAATTCCAATTATCATGACTACTTCCGCTGTCCGGGGCACACTCAAATTACAAACTAATTGCTATTTAGGGTTCCCTTCGGCATTTTTATTCTTCTTTTTATTTAGCTATTATTTGGTCATCAGGCATAACTGCTGACACGGCCAGCTTGATAATAGACTCATCAGGCACCTGGCCTCATCATCATCATTATCAGAGGGGAGAGGGGGAGGGTGGGAGCACAGCAGGTAGCTACTGCGGCAACTGGGAGCCCAACCTGTCGCTCGTGCTGACGACAAATGTGTTGGGCGGCAAACAGGAAGTGATGCGACACAAATCCCTGAAAGAAAAAACTAAAGACGAGAAAAAATAAAAAAAGATTTGATTATAAATGTTGAGGCTGTGGCAGAAAGTAAGACTAATAAATTAATGTTGATCAGCCCGCTCCTCCTTCTCTTCCTTCAGCTCCTCAAGCTGCATCTCAGGCAATGACAATGACAAAATCAACGAAGCTGACAATGATGAAAGTGACAACGACAATGGCATTGAATGACAAGCCAACCAACCAGTCAACCAGTCAAACAGTCATCCAGTCAGTCAGGCTGGGACACATGGTGGCACATAGGGTTTTTGTGGCAGGGGCAGTCAGCGGTGGCAACTGGCAGCTGCTGTTGCTCTTGAGACGCTCTCTTGCCGTGACTTGTTAACTGGGCATCAACAGCAATTTGACTGCAATCGCTGAAGGTGTCTGTCTATCCGACTGTCTGTCTGTCGATCTGTCTGTCTGTCAGTCAGTCGCTTTCTTTATTCAATATTCAATGGGACAGTGGAATCACCTGTTGGAATCAGACTCAACTCGACTGCCTCGCTTAGAATTTGTGTGTTCCTCAATTAATTAATTGTGGAGTGGTAAAAACTTTGATTTGCTTTTGTTTTTTTTTTTTTCATCATTTATTTAGCATATTTAATTTATTGTATTGTTTGATAAACTCTTTAAAATATTTAAATTTATCTGATTTTTTTTATGTAGATACTAGAAGTTTAAGACTCATTTAAGAATCTTTTATTATCAATGTAAAATTGATGTGCCAGCAAATGGATAACATGTAAAATGATAAAAGCATAAATAAATATTTATATAAATATATATATATATATATATATATATATATAGCTGATGACTTCATTAAAAAATCAGCATATATAGCCCTAACTATAAGAAACTATAATCAGAATCCAGAATTAACTTTTTGCTATAAATAAACCTAATTTTATTTTGCGCCTCTCATTCCAAGTTAGGCGATAAGTCTTTCAATTGTCTGTGAGTTGGGCTGTCAGGCATTCAATCATTCAATCATTCACTCATTGCGACTGTTGTCACTCACTCAGACTCTGACTTGAGTTGCATGTGGCAGGGGCACGTTGCGCGTTGCACGATTCGTGATACGCTTCAATGAAAACAAACTGATATTTGCCCGACACTTGAGATTGATTGTCATCCATCAAGAGAGAGAGCTGCCTTCATGCCTCTGCTCCCCTCTCACCACACCCCTTAACAGTCCTCTGGCGAAGTGATTGAAGGACAAAGATTCGCCTTTTGCATTTTGCATTTTGCATTTCGAATTTACATGCAAATTCCCTCAAAAACATTTGCACGTTTGCCTCAGCTAATATTCAATTACAAACCTGAAGTTTGTCCACGCCTGTTCCAGTTCCTGCTGCTGCTGCTCCTGCTGCAGTACCGGTTCCTCCAGTTCCATTTTTGTGCTGACCACAGAAGCCGTTGGTTGACTTTCAAGCCCAACACCTGATGAGCCGGCAGCCTCCAAGTGGAGACGTCTCCATTACCCAGCAGCTGTTGCCCTAACAAGCAAAACTGACTGACATCCCCAAGATCATATTTGGCTTGGATCAGATGACCGCAGCAGCAGAAGAGGCAGAAGGGGCAGAAGACTCCCAGCGAAAACGGAGATTGCAAGCAGTGCTTGTAAATCATGTATGTCATCGCCCAAGTCCTGGTTACACTCTGAAAATTAATATGAGTTGTCCTTAATTAGAGTTTATTTTAGTTGACAACTTTATGAGGTGTCTGCACTATTTTTAGCATGCTTAGTTTTTTCAGGGTTTAATAAACATTACTTAATAAATATATAATATTTAATATATACCTTATTTTTGGCGAAAAGTCAGTTCTGAACTCAGGGGAAATGTCTTTCTTTAATCTTAGCATTTATCATTTAATTAACATATTTTAATTTGCCAATTACATTAAATTTGCTCTTTCTAAAAATTAGATAAATAATATTCGCTTGTGAAAAAGTTTTATTAAGAAAGTTTTTAAGTACGTTAAATTTTTTTTTATTTTCAGAAATATTTTTTCTAACTAATCAATATTTTTTAGTGAATAATAATATACTTTTAGGTAACTGATTCTTACTAAATTTAGAATTACTGAATTATAATCCGTATCAGTTTAAGCCATTAAATTTTTCACTGGAAGTAGATTAAAAATATATATAAATATTTATAAAGAAAAAAATATATTTCAAGGGCATATTTATTTTGAATAGCTTGACGTTGTTTTGACTAACTAAAAATATGTGTGGTTTGTGGCAAAGACGCTTATCTCAATTTTATAAAGACGTTTATGCTGAGTAGATTACAATTTATAAAAAAAAATCTATTTCGAGCTCAGCTTTAGAAAGAGCTAAATATGTCCCTGGGCTGTGGTTAAATTCATTTAATATATTTTGTGTTTTAATTCTTCTAAATAAAACGTTACGTTAACTGATTAAGTAAACTTTCTTATTTTTTATATATGTTCACAGAGCTTTTTCAGTACCTAATATTATATTTTTTGAGTATAGTTCTAAGGTTGATTAAAAGTAGAAGTCCTTATTTATATTTATATTTTTTTTTTCAACAGTTACTCATTTAATTCTGATGGCCGCTTTAATTAATTTGCCTTATTAACTAATGGCAACTTTTACAATAAACTTAATTTAATTTAATAACTAAATTCAAAAATAAATATTCAGTTTAAAAACTGCAGAAAATTCTCTCGTTTAGTAACTGCTCCAAAGCCAAAACAAGCAGGTGAACATTTCTCAAAAGCCGCCAACCTTTGTTGGCTGATAAACACAGAACACAGATGAAGAAGGGAGAAGAGAGGAGGGGAGGGGCAGTCACAAGTAGCACATAAAGAAATTGAATTCATTAAACATTAGCTTCCTGACACGATCGCTCGCCGTAGACCTTAAAACATTTAGTGTCGCAATATGCAAATACATAAATTTTGTGCCCAGATCTTGGAGTCTTCGAGACTTGAGCCTGGCAACAGTTTGCCAGTTCTTCAGTTCCCCCGGTGCTCCCCGGTGCTCCCCGGTGCTCCACGGTTCTCCGTTGCTGCAGTCACTTTTAGTCGTCGCCGTGTCGGGCTAACAGAAGACATACACACGCGATAAAGAAATTCGATTAGGCATCAATTTTAAATGAGACGCATTTTACCCCACACTCCCCTCCTTTCCTCTATACCAGGCCGCCTGCTGCGGATGCCACGTAACCTGATACGGTGACACTCGTCGATGTTGCGACGTCGTCGACGTCGCCGTTGATGTTGCCCCGACTGCAATCTAATTTATGACTTAATTATCGGGCCATATTTAATGTGTCCAATAAACTAGTCTACAAAATTATACCAACACATCGTTGTTTAGGCTTGTTCCTCGTTGCTGCCCCCGTCTCCCCGCTCTCGCTCTCCACCCTTGTGGCTTATTAGGCTTTTGCTTTATGCGTGGACAGGCAGAACTTGAATTCGCTTGCCCCACTCGATGCTGATGTTGATGTTGATGTTGCTGTTGATGCTGTGGCCTCCTTTAGTTTTGCGGCCATCAATTTGCTTTTAAATGCAACAATTTGGTTGCCATTGCAGCAGCCGCCGCCGCCGCCGCGCTCCACTCCACTCCACTCCACACCCTGGTCTGCGGTCTGCCTCTGGTCGACGACGTCATCGTCACCGCATGCAGTCAACGTATTTGGGTTGGTCTTCGACCAAGTCGCCAAGTATTTTTTTTTTTTGTTGCGCCTCCAACTCCAACGGCTGGCCGCCGCAATAAAAATTTCGTGAAGTGGCAATAAAATTCCATTTAAAATGGCAGCGATTATGTCTCAACAGACCATTAAAGTCACTCAAATGACAACTACTACTTAGGCGCACACACACACACACACACACACTCGCACTCGCACACACACTCGCACAACAGTTTTTGGATCGTCGATCGCGACATTTGATGTCGGCGCCGTTCCTCGCACAGTGGGACTCATTTAACGGCTCAAGTTTATTACCATGGGGCGTCGCTTTGGAGGGGGGGAGGGAAAAATGCGTCTCGTTTTTGTGGCAATGAAAGTGTCGTTGGAGCATTGCAACTGCAACTGCAACTGCCAGCCAACAATTTATTATTTTTCAAAAAATAAGCTGCTTCCGCTTTCAAATTTGGCTAATTGCAGTAGCCAATTATTTGAAATTATCCCGTTTCAATGTTTATCCTTAGCCTGAGGCAGATATTTGGGACTATAAAAAATTATCGTTGCTAATTTGACTTTCTACTTGTATTTTGTATTTGCTGTCTTGATAACATTTTGGCAGATATTGAAAATGTGGAAAAATGCATAAAAAAAAGTTGTGGAAAAGTGTAAAACTGATAGAAGAAATAAATATATATATATATAAATAATAAAAATATTTGATCTGCTCGTTTAGATAGTTAGACGGAAGTGGCTAATTGGACTCTATTATCGATAAGAAATTAACCACTTCCGTCTAACTATCTAAACGAGCCGATCAAATATTTTTTATGAGGTACTTAAAATATTAAATATATATTCACATATACCATAGACAAGTCTAGCTTATTTTAATTTGAATAATAACTACATCCGTTTGGTGAATATTAACATCAACAAAATAAAGATATAGCCTACCAATTGATATATAATAAATTCACACATATTAATAATTAATCTCATTTAGATCAGAAATACAGATTTTATTAGCCTAATTTTGTTGTAGGTTTTATCGACTTGATCTTTTCAGCTGGCGTCTGTGAGCCAGATCGTTCCGCTATACTAAAAAAAAACCACTATAAAAAATAGACGTCAAAAAGTGTGTACTTTAATTAGCCACAGATATATTTAACATAACAAATTTGTAAATATTTAACAAAACAAATTGTTTACTCATAATAAAATTCGTAGCACTCTTAACAAAAATATAATTCATCAGAGCGTTCTGAATTTTTTGTATATATTTTTTATTGTATGTTAAATTTAGGTTATATATAATTTGGAATTTTATTATTTTATCAAACAAGAAAGAGCATAATTTTAATACGAAATATAGTAAATTTAGTGTTATAAATACATTTCCGATATGATTAGTCTGCCCATCAGCAATGCACTGATTTAATCGATAAACATCGCATAATATTACAAAATTCTTAGCAATAAACATAATTTCCTTTTTTTAATCTGCTTTTTCCGAATTGTTTTATTTAGTTTTAAAAACGCTGATTTTTCTTCAAACACTAATTTTTTGTAGACAGCACATTTCCTGCTGAGTTAACCGTTTTTATTCGATGGCCATTAAGCTGTCTCATTTCAAGCACAGACGCTCATTTAAGCCAAGTCTGTTTGTGCGGGGTAGGTGATTATGGCCAACTTCCGCAGCCATCGTTTTCATGCACTTTTATGGCATGTGTGGCAAACCGAGTTTAGATAAGAACTTGCAACCAAAAAAAAAAAAAATCACTAAAAGGGAAGCAGCCTGTCAACTTTGTGTGTTTGGTATCAGTTTTCAGGAGATTTTAAAAATTGCTGTATAGATTTTTCTATATGGCAAATTGAAATTTAATACAATTGGGTAAAGAGGGCAGACAATGGAAATTCAATGCCATAATTTGGCTTTCAAGTGGCTGCAACAACAATAACAAGGATTTGAACACAGCTCCTGTGAGGAGCGAAGTTGATCCTCATTAGTGGTCACATGTCAGACTGGGTCGCATTTGCTGTATAATTTTGTCATTCATCATTTTTCGCCCATTTTCATTTTTATTATTTTTTTTTTTTTGTATATATGCTGCATGCTACACAGGACTCGTATTTCAGCCTCTGCACCCCTGCATCTCACACACACACACACACACTCACAATCTTTCAACTCCTGTGACATGTGACAACAATGTAGCCCGTTGTCATTGTCATTGTTGTTGTTGCTGCTGTTGTTGTTGGTAGCTGTTGCTGTGACACATTTCTTTTCCTGCTGTGTGTGTGTGTGTGTGGAGGCGAGGTGTTATTTTCAACAAGTTCGTTTTTGCCACATGTGTATGCGTGTGTATCTGTGTGTGTTCTGGAAAGTACCTTACTTTTTTTTCGATGTTTTTGTTTTGATGATGTTGTTGTTGTTTCTGGATTTGGTTTGCTTGTTTGTTTTTTGTTTTTTTGTCCAAGGCATTCTTTTCTTGGCAAGCCGTAAGCCGTGCGATATATCACGCCCTGACGACACTGACGGATGACTGACGCAACGCCAAAATGATGATGGAGTACCCCTAATGACACCAAGAGCTGGTCAGCAACTGTCAACAAGTCTACGCAACACATAAACATATAAAACACCTACTTAACAAGGCCCACATACAAATGTACAGGAAATCGAGGTTAATTGAGATGGCTTACGCATTCAGAATTATACAAAAAAAAAACACAAAAAAAAATGTGTTTTTAGAGCATTTTTTATTTTTAACAAAAATTCGTAGGAAATGTAATTACTCTACGCCTTGGTAATTGTTCAACTAACTGCTTTAGTTTATTACACAATAAAGTAATTTATGCTACAAAATCAACGATTTTATACCACAATTATTCATTGGTGAGTCAATTATATGTTTTGAAAATTTTAAAATTTACTTTAGCTATCAATAACATTAAATTAGAAATGTTTTTATTACGTCATGTTTCGAGCGCTTTTTACAATTACGTAAAAATATATTTCGGATTTTAAAATTGATTTAAATGATAACATATAGAAAAATAATAATATAATTGTAAATTATTTACTTTAAAATTGAGAGAAATTAAAATGTTGAAATCAAATAGTAAAATTGAATATTAAAAATAAAAATAAGTTTCGCATATTAAAAACATGACTACAAATTTATTTTATTCATATTAAAACATTTAGAAAAATAATAATAAAAGAGTAAATTAAATTCTTGAATATAATAACAAAATAAAAACCCGAAAATAAAAAAAAAAAAATTAAAAATTAAAATAAATTTCGCATATTACAAAACATAACGAAAAATTAATTTTATACATATTAAAGCAAAATTACAATAAATTAGTAAATTAAACTCTTTTAAATTAAGAGAAATTAATATTTAGAAAACAAATAGTAAAATTCAAAATCAATTGATTTTAACCTAAAAATACTAAATAGGTTAAAATATAAAATGAAAAAAATAAGATTTTAATAAATTGGAACATTTATAGAAAGGATAAAGAAACCCCGAAAAAGAAAACAATCCATCCAAAAATACATCTATTTAAGTTGTCATATTAGTAAATGCTAATTTCTCAACATGTTTGGCTCATATCAAAATAGAAAGAGAAGCACTCAACTGTTGAGTTGCTCCCCAAGGATTCAGACACAGTTTGAGCTTCAGCTGCAAACTTCGGAGTTGTCATTGCCTGCTGTGCGACGTCGTTGCTGCCACACTGCGCGTTGTGCTCTGTGGCAGCCAACTGACAGATAGACAATCCTTGCCACTCGGGCAGGAAATGCCCGAGACAATGGCTGGGAAGACGGGTGCTAGACGGGTTAGAAGGGGTAGACGGGGGTTGGCTGGCGGAAGGGCAGTGCGTAAGACGAGTAGCGGAACAAAAGTTTCAACGGATTCTCGCAAGCCTTTTGTGAGGCATTTCTTATTTTATTTGGTTTTTTTTTTTATTTTTATTTTTTTATTCTGTGCCTCGGCTTGATGGTAATTGTGAGTGACAACGCCTTGATGCCTGATTATGATAAATGAATTGTTAAATTGAATTAGGTGTTGCCGCGCTGCTGTCACTCAAAGCCATCCTCATGAATGGCCTCTCGCCCCTCACCTCCTCCCTCTCCTCTCCTCAGTTTTTTTTTATTATTATTTATTTTTTGCGTTGAGTTTTCTCAGCCTCTACACAAATTAAATTGCATGAAATTTGATATTTTCCAGGGCTGTCAGCGAGCAACGAGCAGCAAAAGGGTTGACAGCCCGTTTTGAATGATTTGCCTGATGTCTGGTTTGGGGTCTGTGGCAACACAGGATGCTCGTCTCTGCTCTGGGATTGCCCTCGACAATTGATTGTTAGACTCGCAAAATTAGCTCAGGTTACCGTAATTATGGGCTCTTTGTGACACCTTGTTTATTTCTGCTCAGTTGAGCTCTCCAATTGCAAATGAGAGCACCAAATTTCACATTTCATTTAATATGTATTTGTATGGGGAAATCTCTTGGGAAATTTTATAAACAGTTTTAACTAATAAGCCGGACGGTTTAAATTAGTAAATTTAAATTAATAAATTTGTTACGTTTTTTTTTAATTAATTGTGATTTATATGTGATTTATAGCGTCTGCAATACTTGTTTTGCATATTTAAAATTTGTTAAAAAATGTGCGAGATGCTTTTGCTTCGACTTCAGCAGGGAAAACATTCCTTTTAGATTTCGATACGTATTTTAAATATATAAAATAATGGAAAATATTTTATATTTTGCAGAACAGTTAAAAAAACACCTTATCCAAACTCGAATAAGTAAATCTGCCACAGCAATAATTAAATGAGATGGTAAAACAGATTACAAACTAATTCGTATAAGAAATATGCTAAAAGAAGCTTCAGCATACAACTCTGGTAAGTTTTCCTAATAAATTATATTATATGAATATAGAATAATTTCCGTAATGAGTCATTCTCTAGTTCGCTGCTGGATGGCGATAATTATGCGTCGCCAACTAGGATAACTGGCAACTTACCTTTTTCAAGTGTTCTATAAATAAGTTTTGCCAAGTTGTTGTTACAAATACGTTGCACAGACAGATGACACCCACACACACACAACTACACACCCACCCACACACACCCCTCATACGTATACCAATACGATTGATGCAAATAGAGTTGGCTAAGAGAGAGGTAAACCGAGTTGACACCAAGAACTGAAACCGAAATTCAAAATGCATCCATGTCAACACCGTGTGTACTCAAATTTGTTCACATCTATACCCTGTACATAATATAAATAGGCTATAGAGTTGTTTAAATAGAGTTTTATATTTGTTAGAACTTTGAATACGTGTAGATTTTTTTAAATACAAAATATTTGTAAGCCAATAAAAAGAAATTGTAGCATGCAATTTGAACATTAATTTTATTAGC
Organism: Drosophila dives; assembly: GCA_035042365.1. NCBI lineage: Eukaryota > Metazoa > Arthropoda > Insecta > Diptera > Drosophilidae > Drosophila > Drosophila dives. The sequence continues at coordinate 1,323,637 of JAWNLJ010000357.1, read as the reverse complement.
AAATCAATTTAAAAGTTCTCAAAATGCGCAACAGAAATAAATATATATAAAAATATATTTATATTTATATATAATAAATAAATATATAAATATATATATATATAAATATTTATTTATATATATATATGCTCATTTTATATAAAATATTTATTTAATTTTAACTAACTATTATCTATAAATAACAAAGTTTCCTTATGTTTACAGGGTAACTGTCAGTCGTGCAGCTTTCTCTCGATTTCTTGCTTAGCTCGAGCACTCTTACTTGTTGTTACAACATATGTGCATATGTGTCTTTGTACGCAGCTGCCACTGCCACTAGCCATTAATTTTTGGCCAACAGAAACAGACACAGAAACAGCAACAGCAACAGAAACAGGAACTGGAACTAAAAACAAAACCCAAGCGTCGTGTTGTGTTTTCCTTACGTTGCCTGCTCAACGCGTTGCGTTGCGTTACGTTATGTTAACGTTGTTGCTCTGTCGCTGTCAGCGTTGTTTGGCGCTCTATTCTCCACTCTCTCTACTCTCCACTTGGCACTCGGCACTCTAGCGCTGTCAGCGAACAATGCTTTCACTGTCATAGACAGAGACAGCGACGTGGTGAAAGCGGAGGCGAAGACGGAGAGAAAGAGGGACAGAGAGAATTTCTGTTGTAGTTGCTGTTGTTGTTGTTCTTGTATTGCTGTACAATTTGTTATGTGTCGCATTGTTGTTGTTGCTGTGGATTTTTATAAAAATGTTTGCCATATTGCAACGCGGGAGAGTGCGGCACATGTCAGCAGCAACGATGCATTTTGACAGCCCAATGACATTTTCTACATTTTCGTAAATTGCTACGATTTGTTGTTGTTACTGTTGCTGTTTATGTGTGTGTATGTGTGTGTATGTTTGTGTGTGTGTGTGTCTGTGTGCGGAAGGTGAATTGCGAATGGATTCCATTGTGTAATGCCAAATATGCAATACACAAAGTGATTGCATGTTTTTACAAATTTCCCTTTTTTATTGTTAACTTTCACATTCTTTTGCTGGATATTATTATAAAAAAAAATAACTGCTCGGATAACAAGGAGTTTTTTGGGCTACACATTTCGAAATTAAATATTTTAAAAAAAATAAATTGTGTATTATATAATGGAAGCTCTTTAGTAGAATATATTAATCTAAAATAATAATTTGCTAACTTTAATTTGGGATTGTTATATTAAAAGTCGAAATGAATGTAGTCAGAATGTGGATATATTTTACACAAAATTTCCTATCTATTATAGATCAAACCCATAAAAAAAAATATCTGCTTACAGAACACTATTACTTATAAACCAAATTATAAGTGTTTCGTTTCTGAAATCGGTTTGTTTATGCAGACGGACACGGATCATCTGTTAATTCAGATCAAGAATATATATATTATATATATATGTATATAAATACATAATTAATGTGATCAAAGATTTTCTAAACACTTATTACAAAAATATAATTATACAATATACAAAACAAAAATTTAAATATTATATTATAATACCAAAATAAACAGACTATAGAAAAAAATCTTGCTTTGCGAAGCAGCAGAAAATATTCATTTTGCTGATATTCTTTTAGTTGTTAAATGTGGCAAGATAATAATTCAATTATTAAATGTATAAAATAATCAAATCGAATGGCAATTTTCACATACCAACAAAATCAAGAAAACTTTTGAACCGTCTTTGTCTAGTTTTGTTATTTATTTTTATATTTCATTTTATATTATTCATTAAATGTAAAAAAATAAGTCTCCCAATCAAAAAAAGGGGTTTAAAATGAATAATAAAATATGGAATATAATAAATATTGTTTTTAAGATCTAACCCACTGACAGCTAAAGTATTTCAGATCCGCTTCAGTCGACTTTTGTACCCAATATTTATTGCGTCGCGTCAAAGTGTTGCCAAGTTGAAATATCTGCTTGTTGGCGCAACTTGCAACATGACCGCTAAATGATAAGAAAATTACGGGCTACACTTATTAGACAGCAACGTGTCAGAGATAGCTAAAAAATACCAAAAAAAAAAAAGAAGAATGTTGGCTAACAAAAGGCGTGCTGGGTTACCCAACCGCCTACCTTCCTACGCCCCTACCCCCCCTCCAGCAAACCCAGAAACTGACGTTTTATCCTCGGCAATGCCATGGAAATCAGAAAGTGTAATAAATTTTAAACAATGCGGAAAATTTACGGTGATTTTCGCTGACATGCCCACTTCTGTGCTTTTGGCAGACAACATAGACAAGCAGGGGGGTGGCACTGAGGGAGGTAGTCTATGGGGGTGTGGGGGAGGTGGTAAAGTGTTGGTAACATGTCTACACACAGAGAGTCGCGTCGACTTCAGGCGGTATATCAAAGCGTTTGAACGCCTTCGCCCCCTCCCCCTCCTCAGCCAGAAGGAGCTGGATAAATGTGAAGCGACGACGACGACGACGACGTCACAAACTGTTGAAAGCGCAAAGTGAAAGATATATGACTTCAAGTAGGTGTAATCACACTCACACACAGCACACACACAGCACACACACATAGCACACACACATATGTGAGCTTAAAAAATTGCACTAAGTGTTTTTCAAGGGAAACCTCGTCGACGCTTTGACTGCTCCACGCTGAGAAATTACTTGTCTGGCCTGCCTGTTGTTATACTCTTCCAGAGAGGGTCTAACAACTAGTCAATGCCATTTGTATGACTTTTAAAACCATAAGGTATTTATATATATACCATAAGGTATATATTTCCGATATAGCCATATTCGACTGCATCTCTGCTTCAAACTATTTTCTCATTTTTAAAACTGTCTTGTTGAAACATTGAATTTATTGGCAAATATGTCGAAGCAAGACGAATCAGAACACTATTTGACTCACATAGGAATAATCGTTTCAATCATGAGTTCTGGTTCTTTTTTGCTTAACAAGTTATTTTAGCCAGTTTAGCTCATACGTTATACATTTTATAATATGATCGATCATATAATCAATCTGTCAAAAAAAGAGTTGACCATTTTATAGTATGCCTCTCAAAAAATAATCAGGATTGAAATTTTATTTTACATGGCTGCAACAGCAACCGATCAGTCGTAAAATGAGTTATTGATTAAGTACACAAAGTTCCAGAATATGCATATAATAACTTATCTTACATTTAGGCGAAAAATCTTGGAGTTAAGACTACTATATCCGTTAATTACAATAGAAACGATCAGACGACAAATGATTTCTTGTTTGGTAAACTTTTTTATTAATTAACTCAGATTGAATTCACATACTTGGGAAGTCATAAAGCTTCTAATATATGTAGGAAAATCAAGGATGTCGAGCTAATATAATATAGTACTACTACTATATAGTACTAATATAAAGTTTTAAATGGAACTGTCAGTCAAAAGCTAAGTTGCCAAACAAAACGTACGTTTATTTTAAAAGATAAACCAACTAAATTTATTTGGGCAAAATGTGTTTTATAATAATCTTAAAATTCTTACAGAACACTTTCATCGGGTAAGTATATCATAATTGCTCACAATATGTAAATTTATAGGGCAGTGTATCTAAAGTTCGTTTTGCTGTAATTTCCTGCTGCTATTGTTGCAGTTGTTGTTGTTGTTGTTGTCTGTGTGAAACTGAAACTCGACCTATGCATAAATTTTCTTGGTTTTGGCTGCTCAGTGTAAGGCATTTAAGGGGTTCCCTTGCCCTCTTTTCGCCACTCTCTCTACCTCTCTCTCTCTCTCTCTCGCTCGCTCTCTCTTTCTCTCGCACTCACTCACCCCCTCTGTTTGTCTCTGTCTTTATTATTTTGGCTCCAGCTTTTGGCAAAGTATGCGTGAAATACGATTTATTGTTTTCGTTAAAAAGATTTATTATACAAGAACTCGCTTCTCTATATCTATCTCTATATCTCACTCTCTTGCTCTCTCTCACCCTCTCTCTCTCTCGAAGTTTCAACTGCGGTTGAACTTTATTTGAAAAGTTTTCAGCAAATATTCTCAAGTTGCTGCTCAGCTTCTGTGTCTCTAAGTCTGCCACAAACAAAAGGTATATTTTCCTCCCAAGACTAGCCACAAAATGGATTCCATTTTAGTTTTATTTTCTTATCTGTTTTCTTATCTCAGCATATTGGCGCCATGATCTGTTGAGCAATACTTTTTACTCAGTTCATCAAATTTTGTATGATTATCTGTTTAGTTATGTTTACGATTTAACACTTGTTTTAACAGCCAAAAATTAAAGGAACTTTTTACTTGGCAAAGTGGTTTTTATATATATTAATATATTATATATTAAAAGTGTATCATCATTTTTTTAGTTGACTTTATTTCATTTGAGTTCAGCTTGATAAATTTAAGTTAGTTTTTATTCTTTTTAAGAATATACATATATAATTAATGTGATCAAAGATTAAATTTTCTAAGCCCCAGAATATAGAAATGAACTCTTGCTTTGCGAAACACGAGAAAATATTAATTTTGCTGATAATTTTTAAGCTTTGTTAAATGTATCAGTTTTAGTTATATATATAAATTTAAGTTAGTTTATATTATTTTTAAAATTTTATTGATAATTATTAAATTTTTATTGTAAAACATTCAAGCTCATTAATATTATTCTGTAGATATTTTAGCGATTTTTAAACATTTTCTTTCAAACTATTTATTAAAATTTGAAGATTTTTTTATAGCTAAAAATGTATATGGAATATTTAAAATGGCAATAAGGAATTAATTTATTTAGATTTATTTTAATAAATATTCTTGCAAACTCTGAGACAGATATTGTTACATATACAGCTGCCCCTCTTCGTCTCCTCAGCTCCTTTAATTGTTTTTAATATATCGAATTTTGCATCTGTTTTTAAGTTAACATTTTATGAGATAAGCTACAAAAATATTGCAACATCTACAAATTTTTTTACTTTCAAACAATTTATCAAAGATGTTGGCTCATTTCTAATTAAATGGAAGATAACATAACTACTCAAATATATCTTTTATATCTTTTATAATCATAACTAGTGTTGCTTACCTGCTTAAATAAATAGTAGAAAAATCCTTTGCACTTAATGCACAATTAACCTGAATGCACAAATAAAAAATCGAGTTAAAAATGCATTTTGTAGATTTACACAGCACACTTGGCACACATCTATCAACAACATCATCAATGTTATATGTGTGTGTGTGTGTGTGAGTGTGTGTGTGTCAGCTGGCAACAATGCAATACACGCCCCCACAATCGAAACTTTGAACCCTGTGGCAGCCACAGCTGACCCCTGTGTGTGTTTGTGTGTGTGTGTGTCGGGTTATATTCAAGGGGATCTATTCTGTCAGTGCAGCGACACAAATTGCAAGCGCAAGACATTTATACACTTGCCACACACACACACACACAGACACACACATACACCCATTATCCGCTAGACCCGCTCCCTCCCCCCCTCGTGCTGAGCTGTCTCAGCTGGCGCTCAGCCACACAGACGTCAGAGCATATTATTGTAAATTGAACTCAATTACCACTGACAGCAGACAAATTGAAGTGGAAATTGAGATCTTCTTTTGGGTGCCAGCAGCAGCAAGAAGAGACTCCCCTTCCCCGCCACTCCACAACCAAAAAAAAAATGGAAATAAAAATAAAAAGAATACGAAACTTAATAAAACTGAGAAATCGTAGTCTTATGTTGCTGGTGGTTCTGGGCGCTTCTGTCAGCAATATGCTTACATATAAAAATAAGTAGAAGAAGAAGAGCAACAACAACAGCAACAACAACAATAATAACAACAACAAATAATTCACTTAAAAACACTTTGCTCGGCCCAGTCTCGGAAATGTTGTAGCCCAGAAAATGTGTCTGGCAGTCTGTGAAATGTCATTTGTCAAATGCACTTTGTGTCAGTGTCTGTCCGCCTTTCCGCCAGTCTGTCTGTCCTTCTCTCTCCCTCTCTCTCTCTGTCTGTCCTTCGCTCTGTCATGAATTGCCCCCCCTTACTGTTCACCTCAACGCTTTTGATGTGCAACTGTCAGAGACATGCGGGTGAATTTGTCTAAATTCCCAGCAAATACTAACTAAGCCATAGCAAATGATATATATATATATATATATAAATATATGTATATATATTTATGTATATAGATGGAGAGGGGAGCTAGCATAAGGGAGGGAGAAGTACAGGCAGATTGGGTACTAGCTAATTTATGAGCCAATTATTCTGTCTGTTGGCCATTCATAAAAGAGCCACATATACAAATATCATAACTACCAAAAAAAAAAAAACAAAAAAACCAGGACTCAGAAATAACTTGAAAACAGCTGTTTAATGGATTTCTGATTGTAGTTTTATCAACATAAAAATCTGTTTTCCATCAATCATAAGTCTTTATCAATTCTATACTGCAAACTAATATCCAACTTTTATATTACCTTATTTGCAGAAGCCCTACAAAATAGTTTTTAAATTTATTAAATTATTTTAAGCTATTTAAAAATGTATTAACAATTATGAGAAATATATTTTTGCATAGAGTAAAAAAATTACCCAAAAATCTATATAAAAAAATATAAAAATATATAAATCTAAATATATAAAAAAATATATGTCTCAAGAAAAAATCCTTAATAAAATCACTATTTTGTGTTTAAATACTTTTATTCCAATGTGCTAAAAATATTACTTTGTCGATAACTTTCGCCATTTCGGGAATATCAATAAAAATCTTTGTCCACCTGGAATAGATAAGAAAAGTCGATTTTTTTATTTAAAGCGAATTTTCATATTAAAGCAAAGAAAGTCGACTGTCAAAATTTAAAAAAATACCTTTAAAACTTGTTTATCTTTGCTTTTATTTATTTAACAGTTGACTTTTGGGTATATTTTAGCTAAAAAAAAAATACCTTTAATACTTTATAATCTTTGCTATTATTTATTTAACATTTGAATTCTGAGTATTTTTTAGACGAGTCTATTTTTAATGGAGCACTCTAACTTATTATTTTTCTACATCCTTATTTAAAATGTTCTGTTTGTTTCTTTCTCTGCGTTTAGTCATGCATATATTGTTCATTTAAATATATGTATATATATATATATATTATATAAATATATATATATTTATTTATATATATATATGCATTGTTCATCTCCCTCAGCCTATTCCCACCCAGCGTTCTTAATGCGGCAATTCGTGCGTTGATTTTATTGTTTCTTTGGTTTATGACTCGTTGAATTTGGCACATGCCTCACTTTGAGTTATGCCTCAGACGATTTGCGGCGCAGTCATCAAGCACACATAGCACAGCACACAGCACACAGTTTCCACTGTTGCACAGTTGCACAATTGGCATGTCAAGTTGCAACAGTGTTGCACTGCTTTCGGGTGGCAAACGCATCACTGAAAATTAAATGCTCTTGTCGATGCGATGCTGTTTGCAGCCAAGATGAAATGGGTTAATGGTCGAGGCGTGTGTTGTTTTCTGTTCTCTGATGTTGTGTTTTGTTGTGCACACACACACACACAACACAGCTTAGGGCTGATGCTGATCCGGTCCGCTGCAATCGGCAAATTGAAATCAACTGCACTCAAATGGGCCACCAAATAAATGGCTAAATGTGAACCTAATCTAAATTAGAAACTATATTTGCAAGTGTAAACTATTTTTATAGCTGTAATGCACAAAGTGTGATTATAATATATAAAGTGTGATTTTTTCATAAGTAATGTATAATACAAATAGAAATAATATTATCTTGGTATTCTTATTTATCTCATTTTTTTCATTAGCTATTTTTTATATCTTGTTTTAAACAATTTCTTCACAATTTTTGGTCTGATCGTATTTTTTCTGGCATTTCAATTTTTCTTTTTAATAACCTGAGATTTTTTTTACATGTTTTTTTTATTTATTTTTATTTATTTAATTTTTAATATTTAATTTTTTAACTTTAATTTAATCTTGTATTCTAAGCTGTGTTTCTGTTCTATTGCTATATATTTATAGATTATTTGTAACTCTTGCAAAGAATTAAAGTTTTTCTGGCAATTGATTTTGTTAAATCTAAAGCGTATTTAAATTAATAATATTCATAAATTTATTCACACATTATCTGAATTTAAAAATATTAGTTGTCGCCTATAAATATACGCTCTGCTGATAAGTTAAAATATTTCAGTGCAATTACATAAATTAAATGCCAAATGGCTTGCATAATTATAATATTAATAAATTTGAAAATACTAATAAACTGCACGAACAACAACAGCAACTGCAACAACAACAACAACAACAACAAACAATGGCAACTAAACATCCGGCGGAGGTCAGAAAACACAAAAAGCTCATAAATAAAGGCAGCTGACACGCTGCAGGCGAAAAAAAAAACAAATATAACAAAACAATAAAAACAACAACTAAAAGCCGAAAAACGTACAATCCCACAAAACCGAAATAAATATGTGTGTATAAATTTTGGTGCTCTGCGGCGATAAAAACAAGTGGGCAAAATCTCTGTAACCATAACAATGCTGGTAACAACAATAATAACTTATAAATTTGTAAATATTTCATAAATGGCACATAAATTAACACAACTAATGCCAAACAGTGCCAGTCCAATAACAAGCTAAAAATTCGCTAATCGGGAGGAATCACGAAATTCAGATACCCTGTAAAAACTGCTCTTAAATGCAGAAAAGAAAATCTACTGTTTTTTAGACTAATTGAAAAAAGAAATTTACAGTTGATCGATAATATGTCAGAGTATATTTCACTAAATAGCTATATCTTAAAGGTTGGCTATCGATAATCGATTTATATCGATATGTCTAAATCGACTCAACGATTGATACTAATCAAGAGTATAAATATATCTCTTTGAGTCGCAGATGATACACATTTTCCAACAACTTCAAACTACCCGATTTACACATGCGCAACATATGCGTGGCATAACAACTGTTTTCATGATTTGTTGCACGATAATTGCAGCAGTTGCAGCTGCAACCAAAGAGTCACAGTTGACACTATGCTCGCTTTATCTAAATGCACTGAATAAATGACACATAAACACAGCCACAGATACAGTTATAGAGAGTGTATATATATATATATATAGAGTATAACCAGACATTTAGTCGGTTAGAGGACGGGCAAAGAGGCAGAGGAGCAGTGCATAAATATTTAAATATGATTTACAAGCGGATGTTGTCGGAGCGCCAAAAACTCTAAACAGCAATATCTAAATTATATTTTGTGCGAATCATTTTGCAAAAACAGGATGTTTACCACAGCGAAGTTGGTAAAATGTTTTTGCAGCATGCAACATGATAACTAACGAAATGTACTTATGGGATTACGAGTACAAAAAAAAAAATATTTAATATAATCTGTTGTAGGAAATTCATTATCTGTTTATTTTAATACGCGAATTTGGAGTGGCTTATTAAAATATATTGTGAATATCTTCAAATGGGATTGGAATTTCTTTGCTTTGATAAGAACTGAGAATATGAGGAAAGACTTCTTCGGAGACTCTCCCATTAAGAGACATAAACTTCATTAGAAACATATCAATATTTTAATTAAATTTTTAGTCCTGCGAATCTTCACCAGAAAAATGAGGAATTAAATATTAGAAAGAATCTTTGCACTTAGAGAGAAAATAGATCTTAATGCAATAATTCAATAATGATACCAATGATAATTCCTAACATATTCTCTCATATAATTTCATAGGTAAAATTAATTATAAATAAGCAAAAATATATTTATATTTTATTAATTTCTTTTTTTGGTTCATATTTTATGTTCCTGGTTTTGTCGTATTTAATGTCTATATTAAATAATTGATATTAAAATATCATATTATATTATTGTGTTAAATTGATATTATAAGACATATATGAAGATGTAATTCTAGAATTAGAGTGATCCCAATTTCCGAAAATTTTCATTTTCAAAGCAATTAACTTTCAAGCAATTTTTAGTTGTGGAATAACTTTTACTTTAATTAAATTTCACTACTTTGCTGTTAATGCAATCATTTATAAGTTTCATAAATATGATCTTCATGATCTAGGTCATATTCCCAAGCAAGCTTTGATACTGACATAAATCATCTAAGAAATAATAAAGATATTTATTTGAATTCTTTTTCAAGTGTGAGATTTGCAATTAGCCATTTGGATATTTGTGGGCATTGCACGATGCATTCCTGTGTAAACCAAATCCAACGAGTGCTGTAGACTTTCAGAAAAGTGTCACAACAACTGCAGCAATCAAAATGAGGCAACAACAATTGCAGCTGATTGAGTTGCTGCAACAACGTCAGAGGGAATCCCACTGGGAACACAAGTTGCACGAGAGTCGAACAGATCTTGACCTCAGGCAAGAGCATGTTGTGCGCATGTTGTGTAAATGTTTATGTTATTGATTAATTACATTTACAACAATCAAAGTTCATTGAGTGATACCAATCAAAACAAGGCAACAACACAACAACAACAACAACAACAACAGCAACAATGAAAGCGATTGCAATGCAATGCAATGAATCTTCCAGTTGAAGTGGAAATTACTGACTGAGTGACTGACTGAGAGACTGAAGAACATGTCTAATGCTGGCCCCCCCTCAACCCCGACCACCATTGCTGCTTGTTGCCACTGATTGCTTGCATGTTGTTGCCTCTTGTCGGTTTGCTTGTTTGGCATTTGTCTGTTTGCTCGCCTTGCTTTGATCTTGTTGTGTTTCTCTTTTTATTTTTATTTTTTCCTTTTCTTTTTTTTTTGATCTTCACTCGCTTTGATTGATCAATTAAATTCATTTGTAAACAAGTTCTGGGACGATGATGACGATGACGATGAAGATGAGGATGAGGATGACGCGCCACAGGAGACCCAAAGTGAAAGATGCACGCAGATTGTGTGAGATTTATTTGGTTTCTATTTTCGGGGATTAGCCATAATAAACAACAAGTAAAAATATGCCTTTTAATTACAATTTACAATTTGTTACCAACTAACTAACTAAGAGTTACCAAATAATAAGTACCAATTACCAACTATTCAATTACCCGGTTTAACTGGTAATTACAAAATGTGATATTCTATTTTAATTCTTCGGTTTCCATTTTCCATCTTTGCTTTTCTCAGGAATAAATTATAATAAATCTCAGGAAGCAAAAGAAAAAAATTTGTTTTAATTTGGTTTCAACTGCAGTTTACATTTTTTCAGTTACCAACTACATAGCAAAAAAAAATTACTTGTTACCAAATCACATTTTTGAAAATTATTTGGTTTATGTTTTTGCTTTTTAAATACGACCACAAAAGTTTAAATGTGACAAAAAAAAAAGAGTTATTTCTTTGCCTGGTTTCAAATTACGGTTATCAGTTACTAGTTACCAACTAACAATAATCAGTTACTTCACAGCTAACCAACTAATAAATATCAGTTACCAGTTACACATATCACAGACTGTTATTTTGTTTTAATTAATAATTCTATTTTATTTAATCGGTTTCTATATTTGGGAATAAATTATTATAAGTATAAGTAATAAAAAAAAAAAATTAATTTTAACTGCAGTTTATATTTTTTCAGTTACCAACTACCTAGCAAAAAATAGCTTGTTACCTAATCACATTTTTTAGACTTATTTGGTTTATGTTTTTGCATTTTAAATACGACAAACCACAAAAGCTCAAATTACGATTACCAGTTACTAGTTACCAACTAACCAACTTACCAACTAACAATAATCAGTTACCACTTAACAGCTAACCAATTAATAAGTATCAGTTACCAACTATTCAATTACCAGTTACACATATCACAGACTGTAATTCTATTTTATTTAATCGGTTTCTATGATTGGAAATAAATTATTACAATTCACATATAGTAAAAGAAAAGAGTTAGTTTAAGTTAAGTTTAGTTTCAGCAATAATTTACATTATTTACATATTTTTGCAGTTACCAACTAGCTAGCAAACAGTTACTTATTACCAAAATAAATGTTACACAGAGCAGAGATTTATCAGAGATTTATTTGAAAATCTGTTTTCGAGGGTTAAACACAACAAAACGCATTTGGTTATAAGAAAAAGAGTTAGTTCTGTGCATAGTTTCACATTACAGATACCAGTTACTAGTTACCAACTAGCCAACTAAAAGTTACATAGGACACATAACTCTGCAGAGATTTAATTTGTATCTGTTTTCGAGGGCAATAAAAAAGAGAGTTTAAGTAGTACCAGTTACCAACTAAAAGTACCTCAAACAGCCAATCGGAGATTTATACAGATTCTTTTTTCTGGGACTAAACACAACCAATCGCATGAGACAATAAAAAAAAAGAGTTTGTGCTAGTTCTTAGTTCCAGCTGTAGATCACAATTCATACTTCTAACAGTTACCAGTTACAAGTTACCTACTAGCCAAGTAACTGTTACCAGTTAACAATTAAGATATACACAGAGCACATACCTCCCTGGAGACTTATACGGATTGTTTTGTCGAAAAAAAACAGTTACTGCTATGCTTCAATCTAGCTACAGATCACAATTCATATACCTTCATCAGTTACCATTTGCCGACTAGCCAAGTAACAGTTACCAATTAAGAGATACACAGAGCACATACTTCACCTGAGACTTACACGGATCCAGCTACAGATCACAATTCAAATATCTTTAACAGTTACCAGTTTTGACTAGCCAAGTAACAGTTACCGACCAGCAGTTACCAGTTAGCAAGGCTACAAAAACTCAGCCATCAGCCAACAGCCATCAGCTGCCCTTGTCAGAGTTGGTATTGTGCTTTTTTATAGCTGTCAGTGAATTCGCCTGTCAAGTGTCAAAAACATATTCACCCCGTGTTCCCCGCTCTCCCGCTTTGCAGCAAACGTAAAATGCAAAATGCAAAATGCACTTACACAGCGACGCAGCGACGCAGCGACAGATAGCAAAGAGAGAAGCGTCGAAACGACTAAGCGACTGACAATTCACAGTTTTGTAAGTTCGCCTCTCGTTCTTCTCTTCTCGCTCTTCTCACTCCTCTTGTACTACTCTCTCTCTTCTCGCTCTTCTTGCTTTGACAGTGACGAGCCAACAGCAAAAAATATGTGCGATGAGCAAATTCGCATTGTTCGCCAGATATTACACGACTCACTCACAATTGTTGTAGTTGTTGTTGTTACGGTTGTTGTATAATACAAGGTTTTGACTAGTTGTTGTTGTTATTGTTGTTGTTTTGTGTTGTTGACTGGCGATTGCTCTGACATCGCTGACGCCTTGATTAAACTGTCATTTAGCTTCATTTATTTTGACATAAAACTGACAAGAGGCCCCCATTCTAAGTGGCAGCTTGAAATGCATTTTCAATTCAATAGTCATCCGACATCATTCTGACTGACCTTATAATTTATATACCTACATCTATATATATATATATATATATATATTTAGACATATGTCTCAAAATTATTCGCACACACAATAATTTATAGTTCCTAGTAACATTTATTAAAAGTGCTTACATATTAATACGAAAGTTGCGTAATTCATATATTATATATATGACTATACATATATACAAAATCAGCAATCAATTACTCAATAACATTAATAACTATCTAAGCTCAATCGGCTGTCAATTATTCTATAAATTACACAATTATTTTTGCAATTATAATTATTATTTCGTAAGTTGATCAGTTTAAGTATTTTTCTGCCTATGAAATCTGTTCTTATTTGATGTCATTTAAAAGCTGTTTAAATTAGAATTACTACATACAATATAAGATAAATTAAATACTTAAAATACAATAGTTACACGTAAATTGCAAATCCAATTAATTCATTACAAAGATAGCTAAACTATAAGTTAAATAAGTCTCACAGGTAAAAAAAAAACATAAATAAACAAGTCGGTTTTCTTTTATCGGTGTGACAGAAATGTTCGATTGAGGTGCAACTCACTTATGCAAAATAACAAGTGATTAAAGTTGGTTGTGTGGCGATATAAAGCTGTCACTAAACATAAATTACAATATGTCAGTCTCAAGAACCTTTGACTTTTATTAATGTAAACATGAAAAGCAACACGCATGCTGAACGACCAACTGGAAAGGCCCCAGATAAATTCGAGACCCAGACTCAGTCCCAGAGTCAGAGTCAGGCTCAGACCAAGTCTAAATCCGGTACTTGGAAGCGCTGACAGCGCAAAAAAAAAAGAGAGAGGGAGAGAGAGATAGATAGAGTGAGTGAGATGGAGAGTTGGGTTATCTCGAGTGAAGTGTTTGCTGTGTTTTTTTGGATTGCTACTCAAAGAAGATGCAAAACTTGGCATTTGCCTTTGATTATGGTATAATATGCGTATGTAAAAATGCATAATACTGTCAGATACACACACACACACACACACACACATACACACACTTGTAGTCATACTTTGAATTGGGTTTTGTATCTTGAGCTCACTTAGCGATCATATCATTTTGACATGCTCGTGTGTTTAAGCTGTCAAATTGCCTGCTGTCTGCGGCTGCTGACGATGGATGCTACACAGCTTCATGCCACAGACTGCTGCATGCGACTGACTATCTTACGTTTTTATTTTTTTCCAACCTTACAACACACACACTCTACACGCCGCCGCACTCCTTGCCCCACTTGCCACACTCGCCACTCGATTCGGATACGGATTCGCTAGCTTGGCTTGGCTTGGCTTTGGCTTGGCTTGGCTTGGCTCTGACTTGGCCTGTCTATTTGTATCTAGACAGGCACTCGGCCTTATGCCTCCTTAAGTTGACGTGTTACGCTGTCAGCGTGGAGAAAACCTCAATTTCAAGCTGTCAGTTTGTGTGTCAGCTTCAACTGACAGTTCTCCACAATGTCGTTGTCGTATTCGAATTGCTGTTGTCTCTCTTTCAACTTGTGTCTTGTTATTGCTTTTGCCTTTGCTTGTGGCAGACTTGCTTCTCTTAAAAAGATACAAAGATACTTTGAATAATGCGCGCACGGCAACAACTCAACAACCACAACTAACTGTTGTTATGGCATAGTTGCAACTTGTTATGCCTTGTTTCTTGTGGACACTTAACAAACTAAACGACAACTCATTTGCTAAACAAACAATACTTTTAACCAAAACTTTTATTCATTTTGTTTTGGGCGTCAAATTAGTTGAAGACGGACAAAGTTTAAATACAAATATTTTTGTACTTATTTTATATTTATTTATTATAGATTTAAGCACTGTAATAATTATTGTGCTAATCAGAAAAAAGTTTAAAAATATCTATTTATTTTTTAAATATTTCAATTGTAAAAGATTTTTAATAATTAAGCTTAAAAAGTTACCTAGAGCTAGTCAGAAAAGAGTTTAAAAATATTTATTTACTTTTTAAATATTTGAATTGTAGTTAAGTTTACAAAGAGTTTACAAATATTTATTTCCTTTCAATACATCAATTTTAAAAATTCTTAATAATTAAGTTTACTAAGTTTTTTATACTTTTATATATGTAAGACTAATAATTATTGTGCTAGTCAGAAAAAGAGTATAAAAATTATTTATTTTTTAAATATTTAAATTGCAAATGATTCTTCATAATTAAGCTTACAAAATTTTCTTTTATTTTTATATTTATATATACATATTAACAATTAACAAATACTTATTTACTTTACAATATTTCAATTATAAAATATTCTTAATAATTAAGTTTACAAAGTTTTCTTTTACTATTGTATATAAATTATTAATAATACATTATATTTATAATTATAGTAAATAGTAAATAATAAATCAATATTTAATTGTAATTAAATTGTAAATTGTTATAATTACTGTTAAGTTAATATTTATGTGTATAGTTATAGTTCTTTATCAAGTCTGGCTAAAAGATATATCAATTGAAAAATTGCTGTCTTAATGTCGATTATTATCGATAATATTCGACAAACGGGAGCAGTTGTCGATAAACTATAATTCGTCAGATCTGCTTTGGTAAACTAGAACTTATATTTAAACTTTGAAGTTGTTGTCACTTCTAGTCTGATTAGCTGATCTATAATATATATACCTTATGTGTTCAGATGTGGTTTCATCTTTAATAAATAAATAATAATAAAAAGTCATAAATAAAGACAAATATTCAGAACTTATATTTTATGTACGCTGTTCAAAACAGATTAAGTTGAACTTTAAATGCTCATTTTTTTATAGTTGATAATAAAAAAATAAGAGAATTCTTCCATTAGAGAGTTCTTTCATAATTTAATAACTTTAAGCTGATTGGCTTATAACAGAGCAGTTAAACAAATAAAGGCTTGCCACATGCAAATTAGCCTTGATTAGCATAGAAATCTGTGACTTGGTCAATTGGTATTTGAATGTGGAATGTCTTCGTTATGACAGTTAAGTATTTTTAATGCCGATTTCCATAAGGGAGATTGAGTTATGGTACTAAAGATGAACTTAACGCGAAACGGTTATGCGGCAGAGCATTCGTTTTATGGCAAAGTTCTTGCTTTGGCCAGAAACGTTCTTGGGCGATAAATAAAGTTGTGAACATTTGCTCCATTTGTATAGTGAGAAGGTGAGCGTCGGGAGAGGAGGAGGAGAGGGGGAGTGAAGGTAGCATAGTATAGTGAATGCATTGCTTTATAAGTGCCGCTGCCCCAAGTGCCACAACTGTTGCCCCGGCAGCTGCCATGTCGTTGCACTGCGTCGGACACAAAAGATTTACGATTATGGTGCGACTATTAAAAAGTTTCGCCTCTCGCACACCTCGCCGAGCAGCAACCAACTAAAAACCAAGTGAATCAACTGAACCAACCAACTCACTCAAGCCCACATTCAAAGTCAAAACAAAAATATTGTAAAATCCGCACGAGGACTTTGCAGCTGGCAACGACTCGAGTCGACTCGGCCATCGATTAATTATGTGCGGAATTTGGTTTATTGAGTTCGAACCGCCTTTAAATTGTCTAAAAGACCAGCAAACTGAAGCTGCAGCAGAAGTTGGAGCAGCAGTACGAGCTGAGCCTCTAGCTGTAGCTGCGCCTGGAACTGAAGCTGAGGCTGGGGCTGAAGCTGGGGCTGAAGCTGGGGCTGAAGCTGGGGCTGAAGCTGGGGCTGAAGCTGTCAGGGCTCCAACGATCGCATCTGAACAGCACCAACAACAAGAACAACTAAGAATATTCTGCAAAAGTGAGCACACTACGAAATACCCTGTAGATAATTTATTTATCTATTATTTCAATGATATTAAAAATATTATTATTATTTTGGGTAAGTGCGAAAAAAGTGGACTTTTGGTTATTATCTTGTAGACAACTGTTCCACTTATTTTAATGCTGTTAAAAATTTTGAAAATACTTTATAATATTTTAGGAAACCGCGAGAAAAAAGTGCACTTTTGTTTATAATTAATATTTTATCTATGCCTCTTCGTAATTTTCTAATTATTAATTTTTGTACTACTTATGAAAATAATAATTATTATTTTGAAAATAATAAATGATGAAAATAATACTTTTTTGTTATTAAATTTACTTTTATATGTATTTATCTTATATTCGTTTTTTATATAAATATCTTCTATGTGAATATTTGTTAACAGACAATTTACAGGCTTGCTGAGAATATGTTTTCGCCTACAATTTAACTATTGCTTATTAAATAATTATAAATAAAACTACTGCAGTTAAACAAATTATATTATATATTAAATAAAAAAAATAATGCCCTTAAAATTTCTGGATTTTATTGTTAATGTAAAATTGAGAGCATCGATAAAAATATTAAACATGATACTGAAACATATATTTCAAATTTGAATTCTCTGATTGGAGTCTGTTAATGGCGAAGAATATATTGGATTGATGAATTCTTAGATGCTTCCTTCTGCGCGTTACATCCCATTGTGCAAATCGTTTAAACCCTTTTTAGCCATTTTGAATAAGTGTAGGGCATAACGAGAAACGGCAACGGGTTTCAGCGGCTGACTATGCTGATAATTTATGAGTTTAACTATAATTTTGAACATTTACGTTGCGCCTGCGTGCGCTTGCAATATGACAATTTTCAGTAACTGAAACTTGCAAAGTTGAAGTCGCACAGGGGGCGACTGTATTTGGACTCGATGTAGACAGCTGCTGGTCAATTGAGTTGGCGTTGCCGACAGACAGACAGACAGAGAGACAGACAGACAGGCAGACAGTCGGACGGACAGACAGCCAGCCAGGCAGACATCGTTTCTCTGTTAAAGGCAACCATTTTGTTGGCTTCGATTAGACTGTTAAGTTGTCAGCCTCAAATTGATTTGTAGCCTTTTTATATTTTTATATAGGGAATTGGCTCTGAGCCGAGTTAAATGAATGTCGCACAAAGCGTGCGGCATTTTAAAGGTGTTGTTCACTGGATGGCGCTCAATGGACTGATCATAAATCGTTGAACTGACTTGAATTTATGTTGCTGAAAGCACAATTATAAGTGGAAACATTGCAAACATTCATAGTTTGCCAGTTGGCAGCCTATCTGACAATCTTTAAAAAAGCCATTCCTATAAAGGTCTGTCAAACATGGGTTTGTCTAGCTCAGAATAATACTGTGAATGCATATGTCTATTTAATCAACTTTTCTATAAATTATGTATATATTTAAAAAATGATTTATTATTATTTATTATGTTAATATTTATGCCACAATATATTTATAGATTAATTTATTGCAAAATTCAATTAAAAATAGTTTTTTTGTTTCTTTGAAAAATAGAAAATATTATATGTACGTGTGATTAAAACACCAATTTCAACATTTACAAAAATTTTAGATCGACTTCCCAGCTAGATTGCAAAAACAAAAAAATGTATATTACATAAAAAAAATAATAATATGTCTTTTCACATTTAAATTCTGACTAATCTTGTATTTAATTCACTAACACTCACATACGTATATATACTCGTATATATATATTTATATATTTACTCTATATTTGTTAAAATCAAATTCGCATAATTCTTTTATTGGCAGCTTTTTTTTACAATATGTTTAAAAAAATAAGTAAAAATGACTATTTAAATGCAATGTATATATATTTCCCCAAATTTTCATACGATCAGATAGTCTTTCAGTTGATATTCTATATAATCACATATATTTTTAATCATTTATACTAATATTATTAAGTTTCTCTAAAAAATACAAATGTTGTCTACAAATATATTTCATATTTATTTTACACTGACAACTGAGTACAGGACAACTAGTAGTCGAGCTAGATTAGAATGTATTATTAGAAATATAATATATTAAAACTCAGATAGATTTATCACCATTAAAATAGGATCAAAGTTGACATACTTGAAAAATGAATAATGAATAATGAATATAAACTAAGTATTCAAATGTTTGCATGCAATCGTTAATTTTCTGTCTTAATAAATGCAAGTAAACAAATCACAATTTAAATCAATATTTATATTAATTAATGATTAGTTGCTAAAAATATAAATTTTAGCGATTACACAATCTTTTTCTATTATGGGGTATAAAAAGCTAGACATACTTTTGGCGATCAATCAAATTACTTTAAGATTGTTAAAAAAGTGCTTCATATTTTTAGTTAGTTTGAGCACACACTTGAGTGTGTCAGTGTGTGTGTGTGTGTGTTTGTTTTTTGGCTTGGATTTGGTTGTGCGATAAGTGGAATAAGTTATAAGTAAATGTTTGATGTGTTTAAGAGCCGGCACTAAATGCCAAATTAAGTGTCATTGCTATTTGGGGTCTTATCAAAATCTGCAGCATAAGCAATTACGTGAATGTTTGATTGACGGAGTGGCGGAGGGACGGACGACTGATTGACTGACTGACTGACTGACTGACTGAGTGACTGACTAATCATCTTTCAAAATTCATTGCGATTACATTTAATGCACACTTTAATCCAAAAAGTATTATTTCATCTCACTGAGCTGCAGATTGTGACTCGTCTATGAGCAGAGTGTGTGTGTGTGTGTGTGTTTGTTGTGCGTGTGTAAAAAGCTGTTTGAAGTGGTTGTCAGTTTCGGTTTCTGTATCTGTATCTACATCTGTAAATGTATCTGCAGCTGTGTGTTTTTGACTGAGTTGGCGTTCGCTTCAAAGGAGTGTTGCGACTTCTTTGACGGCAACGGATTTGCTTGCTTAATCCCCCCCCCCCCCTGAGCAGTCCTCCCCCTACTCGCCTGTCTCCCCACTGCTGTGTGTGTGTACCAAGTATAATCTGACATTTAATTAATAATAAAGTTGACAGTTTGTTTTGAGTGACTGTGACAGTTTTAATTGAGATTTGTTTCCACATAATGCGCTACAGAGGCGAGTGTGCGGCTTATGAATCTATTCAGATATGCAGATATATTCAGCTTCAGTCAGCTTTATTCATCTCTTGTTTGTTCACTGAATGCTACCGTTATCATCATCTGATTTACTCTATACAGCTTTCAATTGGTATAATACACATAGAAAAGGTTTCCAAGTCATTTAACAAGAATTGTAAGTATAAATATTTTTTGATCAAAGCCAAAGAAGTTTTATAAAGTTCGGGAATTAATATATAATAGCATAGAAATTCGTACTATGCTGGTGTCTTTTTTTATACTCAAAACAAAGTTTTGTGAATTAGCAAATCACTTAAGCAATACATATATTATAATTATAAAAAGATGTCACCTTATAAAATTCCAATAAGTTGAACAATTTTCTATGTTTTTCACGGGCATAGTGGATCTTAGAATTAACTTACATCCCTTGTTATCTAGTGGTATATTGAAATTTTGCATAGTTATGCAGTACCAGATTTATTCTATATATTTCAATGGATTTAGTAAATTGTATGTATCTATTTTTTATTGTGATAGCTCCTTACATTTTCTTATAAAAAATATATAAATAATTTTGAATTTGCAGTGCAGATTTCCATTTATTATTACTATTTATTAATTTATTTATAAAATGAATAGATTTTCCTTATATAATAAATGAGGAGTATAAGTTTTCTTAAACCAACGCAGATAAAGTCTATTTAATTTTATTTCGCAAATATTTAATATCATTTATCAAGATCATATAAGAAACAGGATTAATATCAGCAAGCCTACAAAATATTTAACAGCTGTGTGCAGGGTATCTTCTAATCGAGCTCTCCCGACTGGAGCATTCTGCTTGCTCACAGCATTGTAGTATAATGTGTTCAAAAATAGATGTTAATCTAACTAGTTCACTTGCAAGTGACTTTAGGTGCTATCAGCTGACCACCGCTTTGATCTTGAAGAACGCCTTTCCACATACAGCTGGCATGAGAGCTCCTGCTCTCTGCTCCACGCTCCCGGCTTCCTGCTCCCATTCATCCCGGCTGCAGGGCAAGTCACAAATCACTTGAAAGGCTGAGCAATAAGCAGCGAGTAACTAAACAAGAAAGACAGCAACAATGAGCATTGCTGCCACTCAAATGTGCCGCAGCACTTAAGCTTTGCTGAGTGTTGTGTGTGTGTGTGTGTGTGTAGTCAAGTCGATTGAGAGGCGATTAGCGCACAAAACACAAGTGGCATGTTTTGATGATGATCATCAAGCGCGTCTGATTGCTGGCAATCAAATGTCGCTGGTTGCTTGAGGGTGTTCGTTGACATGGCCGGTGTGTGTGTGTGGGAGGGGGAAAGAGAAGAGACGGGACGAGAGACACGCGTAGAAACGTTTGGCTACTCGATTGAGTTGTTAAGCACCCAGCCACACCCCCAAACTCAGTCGCTGGCATTAAGCGCGATAATTGAGTTTTATGATTGACACGACAACTTTGCTTTTTAAATTGACATCAATTTCAATATGCAGCGAACAAAACAAGCCGAAAACCGAAACAGAAACAGAAACAGAAACAGTAATAAAAACCGCAACGTCATGCGAATTGAACGAATTGAACGAGTGAACAAATGAACGCCGCACGAATGCTGCCAATGCGAATGTGAATGTGTACATTGAAATCCGTCGAGCAACGATCTTTCGGTTCGTGCCTGCGTCGCTGTCTCAACGATAAATTGTGCAATAAATTTCAATTACAGTTATTTCGCTAGCATACACACACATACGAATAAAAAATCAAAAAAGAAACACAGAGAATTGTCAAGCGGGTCGCATGTACACAAAAACTATTCAAGTGTATGGTCTGGAAGGGGGAGGAGTTGTAAAGGCAAAATATGCGCACACAAATTGTGATAAATTTGATGTTAAAGTGCATGAAATTATATATGGGCGACACATTTGGGCACTCATAAATTGTATTTAAACAATTTACAATTGTCATTCGACAATTGCTTGCCACTGCCTCCACCTCCAACTCCCCTCCCTCTAACTTCTTATCTGTCTCTCTCGCTGTAGCTTTACTGCTGCTGCAGTTACACATTAAACAGTAGCCAAAAGCTTTTGTCACTTTTGCAGTTTGCAGTCTTTACTATTTAACAGTTATGAGTATTTATATATGTGAATATGACATTTAGGAACAGTGCTTGGAAATGCTATGATCCTTTGTAGTTTTGGCTTTACTTTTGATTCTGCTACTAAGTTAACAGAGAGCAATTGTAGGGCCTCTTACGATAAGCTAAAATTAATGCTCCTTTCCCTTGCTCTACTTTAAAGAGAATTGAATATTATTATTATTATTATTATTTATTCTTGTTATTGAAATGAAATTTTTTTCTCTGTTCAATGAACAGTAGCAGAAGCTAGCGAAATTTCCACTGTGCTTTCTTTAGATGTAGCAAAAGCAGAATGAACGGGAGCAAAGATGAGCTGCCAAACTGCAGAGCTTTTGCTGCTGCTACAAAAATCGTATATTTGTTTTGCTCTTTTGCTCCGTGTAGTTGCTACCAGAGTTACTAGCTAAGCTGCTATTACTTTTCTAATAGGTAATTTTTTATAAGTCGAATTAATACATTGAGTCACTAAATTGAAGCATTTAAGATAATATTAATATAATGCATATGCTCAACTCGAAAACACTAACTGCTCTGCTCAGACATGATTTGGTGAGTACACAAAAATAATATTCATTAATTCGTACTCCACATAGAGTATATTTATATAACATACAGAGCATTTAGTGAGATGAAAGAAATTTAGAAAATTTATAAAAGAAAAATTTCGACATTGGCTTTAAGATATCTCCAAATCATTCATGTAAATATTCATATAACACATTAAAGTCATACCTTACTCCTGCTATTTATTTTATTTCATATACATATATATTATCTATCAATTATCTTCCATGAAAATAAAGTTCGCATATTAATTTCACAATGATAAATTTTCGTTAAATTTCTGCCATATTTTTGATATGTAAAGTCAACTTTGTGGCAATTGAATTGTGTGGGCAAATAAATTGCCTGACTCCAAATTGAGTACTGTCTGCAGCACCCAAAAGCGAAACTCAATCAAATTACAACATCAAAGCAAATGTCGTCAGAGGATTTCCACGTGAAAAGTGCCCAAAAAGAGTGGCCAGAGGAGAGGGCGAGCCAGGCTCAGGCAATGCCAAACTACACTCAGAAAAGAACTTAAGCTAAATTTTAAAATAGGTTAAAAAAAAATATAAATTGGTTTTTGTTTTTCGAAATAATTTGTAAATTTTAGGCAAACCAAGTTTTGCAAACTTAAAAAATTTTTTTTTTATATTTTTATTATTTAGATAAAATTTTGACAAAAATGTAAAACTAAGTAATGAAATTTACTGGCTCTATTTACGTATTAAATATATTCTGTCTCTAAGCTAATACAAGTTTTTTTGTGTATAAAAAATAAGTAACAACAAAAACAAATATAAGAATTCTTCAATTGTGAATCAGACATATTTTTTTTTTAGAAAAATCTGCTCTGCATGTTAGCAAAGCAAACCGCAGTTTTAAGAAAACCACAAAAATTAAAATTATAAATTTACTTTGTAAATAATACGAAGACCAACCACTGCAGGCAAAAGTATATAATTTATTAAATTTAAACAGATGTTTTTTTGAGTGTATGTTATGGCAACATCCGACTACGATTGCGACTGAGAGCTGCTGCTCTGCTGGCTGTCAGTTGCCAGACGGCATCGTCATGGTCATGCCGTGGTCTCGTTTCTGTTGCTGTCTGACAACTTACTTTGGCATTTGGCTGTCAACATGCTGTCAGACATTTAAACAATAAATGACCAAACACTTTTCATTATGTTGCTCTTTGCGGTTGCTGTCGCTGCCAGAACCGAGAGAGCAAGCAGAGAATTTGCCAACTGACAGAGACAGACAGAAAACTCCGCAATCTGAGCAAACTGAGCAAACTTTGCTTTGATGCCCACCGACAAAAGAAATGCGAATAAAAACCAACCAAGACTAGTTCGATTTAGACAAGAGACGGGATTTGGGGGGGCATAAGGTTTTTAGACATGCGTATGCATGATTTGGATTCTGATGTGGGTCAAAGCGGCAAACACTGTCCATCAATGCTGTGCATGCCCCTAGCCACCCACACTCTTACATCGCTCATGTGGCACAGACAGAGGTCAAAGTTTTACGGCTGTTGCCTGTCATAAAAATGTTGCCAAAAATGTTGTTTTGCACCCCAAACACTGACAGCTTTTTTCTCTTTGCTTCTTTATTTTTTTATTTTTATTTTTTTGTTGTTGAACTGTCCAAAGTCCTTTGTCTGCTCAACGAGAACCCATTTCAAAAATGTTGACACTCAACAGAGGGCAATTAAATTCATTTTTCATTCATTTGCTCTATGCTCTATCTGCCTGTCTCTCCCTCTCTCTCTCTCTCTCTCTCTCTCTCTCTCTGTCTCTCTCTCTGCACTGTGCTGGACACAGTTGGCAGCCTTGTTGAAACTAACTGACATATTGCGTTGCAAATTTGAAAGGTTTTCCATGCCCATTATTGCCACGAAAATTGCTTCAAATATCCAATTTTCAACAGACTCAAACTCCCATTGAAAACATACGCATTTTTTTTTTACTGCTATTTATTTGCTTTTAGCTCCTTGTGTGTAAAATTTATGATTCCATTGGTTTATTGCCAAAGTTGAGCATTTGAAATTTGTGACATGTGCCACAAAAGAGGTTTTCTCGACACAAAAGACTTACATGGCATGTTATTTGTCACATCAAATTGTGTATTTAACAAATATTATGTAATTTGTCACGAAATGGTTGAAAACATATATTAATAGAGCGATTGCATGAGCAGAAAAAGATATATGAGATAATATAAAATGAACATGCATAAACAAATATGGGATAATTCTTAAAATATTCATTTTTTCGCTGAATTTTTGTTCATATTGAAAAAATAAATATAGCCTAATAAAGCTAAAGTTATTCTATAATTGATTTGATTTTCAATATATCTGTGCATGAAAATGTACTAATAAAGAATTTGAGTCGGTTGAAAATGTAAGGATATACCTCGAAAAAATAAATAGAAAATTCTCATTTCTTTTTAGTAAGTTCTTCTATTAATTGTCTAAAAGCTCATTACAAAAAACAAGAAAGATTTATAATTAAGATTAATTATATCGTTACTTAATTTATATATAATTAGAATTAAATTTAGTTTTAGAATGGGTACAAGTATTAATTATAACCAAAAATATTATTAATACGAAAAGTCAGCGAATGTTATGGTCTTTGTATTTATTATATTTTAAGTATGTTGTTTAAAATTAAGTTAATGAATTTACTTATATACATTTATTATTAATATGTGAATACTAAATTGACAAATAAAAATAAAATAAATAAATAACTCATGTAATAATAAAATTAAATATTTGAAATTTGCTTAACTGAAAATAAGTTTGTTTTTTTAAATAACTGAAGATAGGTTTGTTTTTTTAAATATTTATAAATGGTTGTTGTACGCATCATAATTTGTAGTTAAGCATAAATGCTTATAAGTACATAAATATGTGTTGTGTGGAGAGATGCGTGTTGCCTGGGTCACAAATCTTCCAGCAGCAGCAGCCATAAATACCTGAATACGCTTAGCGTATTCCACGCTTCCACTCGGAGAATGTCAGAATGGCATTTAAGTGCTTTTTTTTGACTAGAGACGCATTAATGGAGCTAAAAACACGTTGTTGGCATTTTTTTGTTCGATGCGGAGGCCATCAGAACAAATTGCTTCGCACACACATTAAGAAATTTCCCATTTCCCATTTCGTTGAGCGCTCATTCTGTCATTCAGCTCCCCTACCCCTAATGCTCGCCATCTTTCGTAAGGATCTGCTGTAGTAATGGGGAGCGGGGAAGGAGTGGGCAGCGGCGACCATAAATTTTATTTTATTTATGAGCATTTAATTTTTGTAACATTAATTTAAACATAACTGCCAAAACATAAATTAGCTTCCGTTTCAAACTAATTATGCCGCCTGCTTCAGTCACAGGCCCTTGCCCCGCCCCCCATCCTCTTGTGTTCATATTGTGGCAATCGCTCAAGCATGAAAATCGTTGACTGCACAAAAGGCAGCCCACATCAAACACACACACACACACGAACGGAAAGATATACCATGGCATAAATTTAAATATATGTACACTTAACTCCCTCTCTTCAGTTATACCTTTCATTCTCTCCACCCACGCTCACACACTCTCTCTCATTTTGTCTCTCTGTCTAACTGTTACAATGCGTTTTATCTTTTAGGCTGCCCTTCGTTCTGTCACTCGATGATAGCTCTGCTGAAGATATTCAGTTCAGGGGGGGAGTGTGGGGTAAGTTCCCTAAGTGCCGTTACACATGCATCGACAACGCATGCATATAAATTTAATGTGTGTGTCTGTATTTTGCCGCTGCTCTTTTGAACTGCCATCAAATTAGTTGTTCATCCAAGCAATTAACCAAATGCGCCCACAGTGCCAAGCGAAAGTGACTCGTGAGGATCAGGGCTGCAGAACATGCATTTGCATACCAAACTGTCAGCTAACAAAACGTTTTATTTATTTATTTATGTTAAAACCAAGCACATACATCTCGCTCTCGCTCTCTTGCTCCTCCTTCCCTTTCTCCCTTTCTCTGTCTTTTGTGTATTAGGAGTGCCGTATAATTAAAGTTATTCTCAGTCCCCAAAATTTGATTTGCTGTTTGCGGCAGCCCTGGCAAAAATAGCCGAAAGCAAGCCAACATAATAATCATAAATATATCAGACAGCTAACTTTTGCTTGGCATAATAAAATCCAATTAAAAACCAAAGAAAACAATGTTTACGACCTGACAGCGCCCACTACACGCTGAGGGATGGTTGGGGAATGGGCGGGGGGTATGGGGGTTGTACTCGCTTTTTGGCTAAAGGGCTGACGCGGCGATTGCGTTGAGTTATGTTAATGGCACTGTCTGCGCCCACAAAATGAGTGTCTTTATGTGTGTGTGAGTGTTTGTGTGTGTAAATTGTTTTTTTTTTTTTTCTTCAAAAAGTGCATTTCACAACAGCTGTTGCTTGAGCTGTGAATGAGTAAGGGTATCCATAGTCGCCAAACCGAAAAAGAAGCTGAGCTTTCAACAACAACAACAATAACAGCAGAAAGAGAAGGTAAAGAAAGAGAGAAAGAGAGAGAGAGAGAAAAAGATCAATCGAAATAACAAGCTTTAAAAACAAATTTCAACTAAATATATGTTTAAGTTGTAAAATTAATAAGTTGAATAAAGTTAAATAATTAAGTTGCAAATTAAATAAATAAAATTCAAATTGTTTTAAGGAATATACTCTTGTTATATGCGTTAACAGAGTATCGAAAACAACAATAATTCTTCAAGTAACACAACATAATTCACCGGTCACAAAACGCTAAACAGCTGAGCATCGTTTCCCTTGGCGACCCCAGCACACCCCTTGCCCAGCTCTGTCAAGTGTCAGCGTAAATCTTAAAATTCACGAAGCAGAAAGTGTTGCTCGGTTTCGTTTTGTTTGGATATATTGACTTGGCCAAATGCAGTTGGCAGCAGTTGGAGGTCTCCGAAACGAATAGATTCACATTCAGTAAGTAACTACAGTATTTGTGGTAGTGGCAGTGGTAGTTGTAGTGGGTGCTCTGAGTGGGTACGGAGTGGGTGGAGTGGGGAACCGGTAGAGCAGCTCTCCTAGCCTAGGCAAGGGCTTGCACTTTATTATTTATGGCTGTCGAGTTGAGTACGAATTCATTTTATTTATGAAGCAAGTCAGCCAAGCGGCCAACCAAAGCAACCAAAACAACCCAAAGCAACCGAAATGGCCAACTGGGTCCGCTGTCGCTGCCTGACTTGGCCATAAAAATGCGAAAATTTGTTTTCCACAAAGAAACGCGCTAGCACAAAAAGAAGTTGAAGAAGAGAAAGACGAAGAAATTGTAAAGACGGATTTGTAATCCACTTTTTACAGTGGTCGAAAATGGAAATATTATCCGAAGAAAATATGAGAAGCTGACAAAAATAAAATACAAACAAAATAAAAAAATAAACAAATGTACTAATACAATTTTTTAATTTCTTATTATTTGTTAAACTCTTGTTATGATTTTATGTATGTTCTTTGCTGACTTCAGGTCAAGTGTTTCTTTATTTTTATACACTTCAATAAATTTCTAATCCCTTCAGAGAATTAGGGGAATCTGTTGATAATGGTAAGGCATTTTTATAGGCAGGAGAAGATTTGGTACTTTAAACTCGAAAGACATGGAATCCCTTAACCGGACTAAATTGTTATATAATTCATAATAAATAATAATAAAACATTTTCAAATGGCATATATCCATCAGACTTTTAATATGATTTTTTAATTAATATATATTTATAATATTTACAAATTGATAACGGATTTTTTAAGGATATTTTTACTTACAACATTTAAACCACAGCAAAGTGTTTGCCTCTGTATAAGCCAGAATTTGAAACCAGTTATTCTGACATTTACAACGAATTTACTTTGAATTATTTCTTTGATTAATTACAACTCATTTGTAGTTCAAAGAGGTTTTAATAAATACAACTTAAAAATTTATGTTACGAATTAAATTATATACAATTAAAAGGCAACAAAATTAAATTCAAATGAAAGAAATAAAATGTTATAAATGATACAAGAAATCAAAGATTATTAAATTATAAACTGCCTCAAAATTTATTGCAAGAATTGTTTAACTGTATTTCTGTAAATTTATTGCAATAGTTCCCAAATAATATTTAGCGTAGACATATTAATAATTAATGGCACATTACTAGATAAATTTACCTAGTTCAACAATTCAGTGCATTTCATGTTAACCCCGTTGATCCCATTGTCCAGCGTCCTTTGTCCTTATCCTGTGTTCATTGTCCTGGCTTGGACGCCCCAAAGTATGCAATGCGACACTGGGACTATGAGTGGGGCATGGCTTTTGGCCCTGTTGGTTAGGTACGTAGCAATTTTCGTGTTGGCTAATTAGCTTTGGGTGTATTGTTTATAAATTTATGACGCATGTTAAATGGGTTTAATTAATTTATGGCACTTTGAGCCAAACAAAACAGCCACCGAACTGGGCCAAGTCCGAAACGAAGCTTCACTCAATTGAAATTTAGCTCGTGAATTATGTTTATGAGTTGCGGTCATTAAGCGTTTACTTGCCACATTTTAATTGGGCTTGTCAGGGAAAATAAAACTCATCTGATGATTATGACTTAAAACTCTGCTCACTAATCGCCTCCAGGATCAGACACCACAAAGCCAAACACCCGTCGTCCCAGTGGTGTCCCACTGTGCCAGACAACTCTATTACCAAAATATTCCATATATGAACCGATGTGAATCAACCCCAATAAGATGTTTATACTCGCATTATTCTATTCTATGTTGTATATAATTATGTTATTCAAATGCACATTTCTCATTTCACGCAATTCCAAATTGCTCAATTGAATATTTTTACCCTAAAATTGGGGTATTTCCATTTTCTACACTTGTTTGTACTGCTTTGGATTTATTAGTTGAATTGGTTATTTTGATGGATAAGTGATTTTTTAAAAGCAGTTTTTATTGAATGAGCAAGTCGCTGTATATTTCTTCGGTATTAATAGAGATATTGACGTTTTTCGCTTTTTTTTTTAATTTTTAAAACTGTCATATCTTTGGTAATAATGCAGATATTGACATTTTCGTTTTTATTTTTTTTTACATTTTTAAAACTGTCATATCTTTGGTAATAATGGAGATATTGATGTTTTTCGCTTTTTATTATTTTTAATTTTTTAACCCTGTCATATTTTCGGTAATTAATTGCATTAATTGATTCACATTTGTCTTTAGTTAATTTTAAGCTTACATTTTCATCTTTCATATGAGGTCATCATTTTATTTTGTATTAATCATGTTTGAACTGGATCCATCCAACTGGATCCATCCATCAAAGGCAATTATTATTCTATATAAGCAAATAAAAATTATTAAAGTTATTTGTTAAAACTACTAATTATTTATTATTTTTTTTACTTAGCTTCATATATTATTATTCTTGTAGTAAATCATTTGACTTCAATATATATATATGTATATATATATATAATATCATATATATATATATATATATATATTAGCTACATCCATAAGACTCAAACTATTAAACTATCTAACTAAGTTAGCTATATCCATTTAATTATAGTAAACTTATATTTATTTAGACAAACTTTAAACTACACAATTGACTAACTATAAAAAAAATAATAATATATTGTAAAAATAATTAATAATAACAAAAGAACAGTTGTTGTATAAGCAACTTTTCCGATCAATTTAAATTTAAATCTCATATAAAATTCATATATCAACTATGGCTATTCCAATAATCTATCCATTTTATTTATGACAATAAATAGATATAGTTCGATAGAGTATTTCGTGTTCGATATACCTCAGATATTTGTGCCTCCACCTTTCCATTGCGGTCGTCATCATCATCATCAGCGTCATCATCATCATCAGCGTCGTAGTGGTTGTTATTGTTGTCGTTGTCACACCCAGGCGCCATACCCGAAATGATCAATGGGCGCTAATTAGTGTGTCCTCTCTTTTGGAAAGTTTACACATGCTCCCTGCGGCCGATGGTCTATGCTATGGACGGTCTGTGGTCTACGCTTCATAGTGCCACCAGTGGCAGGCAGTGGGGCGAGTATTCGGTTACAAGTGTCGTCTGGGTCGTCTCTGTTGGGTTCCCTGCGGCGGCCGCAGGTCATTTATTATTTGTGCTGCTGCTGCTTCTGCTGCTGCTGCTGCTGCTGCTGTTGGCGGGACTTGAATTTCAATCATTTTGTAGCTGCGTCGATTAGAAACTGCGATAATGTCCAATGGCGACAAAAGTTTCGGTCGTACCCCCTCCCCCCTCGACTGTTCCCGACTCCGTTTCAAACTCGGACACCGATTCCCGCTCAGCTTTTGAGTCGCCTGTCTGCAGTTTGTCAGCTACTCCAAGGCTTATCTGCATTTGACTGCCAGTAAATTATGTTTTATCTGCATCTGTGGGTCAAGCTTGTATCCCAGCTGAGAGTTGAGAGTTTTGGTTCCACATGAATCTCTCTGTGTGTGTGTGTGTGTGTTTTGGACAATGGAAAGCCGCGTTGCGCTCAATTTGATTGATGAGCCCGGAGCGCTAATGAGCTGCAATTAATAAAGTCATGGACTTTGCTGACCGCAACAATGTTTGTTGTGGTCAACCTGCCAAATGACCAGGCATAAGGGATTGAGGGGTGCCAGTCAGTCGGTGTCCAGCTGATTAATGCAAGGCACATTAATGAGCTGGTTTTTGACTCGACTTCTACTTTCTGTTTGTCGCTCGACATAAGTCTTGGCATTGCGTAACTACAATGAACATGTCTTTATAGATATTTAAATTTATATAATTAATATTAATATATATATATATATATATATATATATATATATATATATATATATATACATATATATATATATTTATATATATTTATTTTTAGCACATGACCAATACTAAGTCATTGAAAATTATATGAAATATGAGTCTGAAATGCTTGTCGAGGCTGGTTTTTTTTATTAGCATAGAAATAGACTCGGCCAGTGATATTGAATACATATATATATATTTACCTTGAGGTATTGGATAATAACTTAATATATACAATAACTATAATAACAATAACTTAAATTTTACCAGTGGCTTTTATTTAATAGTATTCCAATTCTGCTGTTTCTGTTTTTTTTATTTCTGCATTTCTTTGTTTTTTTTTAATTAGCATCTTAAATTATTTGTATCACTTATCTTATCATTTTTATTAACATTTATTATTGTTACTGAGTTTTTATAAAATTTTTAATTAATTAGCAAGAGATTTTTAATTTTTTTTTAATTTAACAAACTCGTTTTTAGTCTACTTTTTATCTTTAAAACTTAATCTTTTAAATGTTGTGCATTATTCATTACATTAAATAAATACTCAAGTAAACAAATATTTAACAAATGATGATTTACACTTGGCTTATGCGTACACAGAAAAAAAAGATTGTATAATCTGTATTTACTTACCACAAACATGCAACTAGTTCCACAAAACAATTTATCATGTTTAACTATTGTAAATGGCCAAGATAAATATTTCTGGAAATTCATCATCAGGTCTACGCTAAGTTAGAGGGTGAAAAGGAGAGTGGGAGGAAGGGGAAGAGAGCGGCATATGCAAAACGTAGGCGTTTTAGTTGCAACTCCTTTGAAGTTGCGCCGACAATCGATGCGGCACGTTTACAGCCGTCTGTTCACCTAATTATCACACTATTTGAGGCATCATAAAAATCGAGAGATCTGTGTGTGTGTGTGTTGGTTGTGTCTGGTTGTGTGTGGCTAAAAACAAATAACGAGGCCTGCGATAAAAACTGAAAATAGGCGAAATAAATAAATAATCGAGAAAAAACGAACAAACTGCATTGAAAATGGAAATGTTAATGTAAATGAAATGCAGCCAAAGTCAAAGTGGAAGATGAATCCAAAATAATTCCCCATAATTCTGGATTGCTCGTTTTGTCGTTATTATGGGCCGCAACATAAACCCATAAAAGTGCGGCGAGATCAAAGCATCAAATAACACAGCGTGAAGCAGCACAAGGTGCATACAACATATACATATAAATGTATATGTATGTGTATATATAGTATTAACACACATACACACACAGGAATCAGCCGTGCACCCAGATAAATAATACCCTTGAATTTATGGAAATCAACCTATTTTGGCCCATCCCAGAACTGAGAAAACAAAATGGGAAGGCTGTAATTTTGTTTATTTCTCTGTTTACATTTTTCTAAGATTTTTTAAAAAATATATATCTCATTTTTAAACACTTACAGTAGTGTAAGACTATTTTTTTTACTATAATATTTTTACATAGGTAGATGTTTAGTTTAGTTCAACACAAATTGGATTTTAATTTTGTCAAAACAGATATTTTTTGTAAAATATTTTCTATATATTTTTTCTATATATTCTATTACAAAGCAAGGCATTTATGAAATTAAAAACAAAAATGTGTATTTTTGAGAAAATTATAAAATTCTCAAGTCGCATCCGAGCAAATTGCGTCGATCTTTGAACTTTGAAAATATATCGTTTAAAATGCAATTGATACAAGAACTTTAGGAAAAAAAAAATAATAATAATAAAAGCCTAGATTATTTGGATAGAAATAATTTCTCTAATATATAAAATGGCAAAACGGTGGAATATTCGACAACCCATCAAAAATGGTATCAGGACCAACAAATTTCGATCCATTAATTTCCATCCATTTCTTCGTCTGTTACCATATTTTGGTCTTTTCGAAACTAATGATATCAGTTTCAATATTCCAAAATATAAAATTTAGGCTCTGAGAGCGAATACCAATTTCGATCAGTAAAATGCGATTTCAATTTCGATTCCATTTCCGGTTACACACCTTGTTTAATGCAGAATCTATCGTTATTTACAAAACTATACTTATTTTGTAATTATAAAATTCCCATATCTGTGTATATTTTATTTATAATAGTCGAAGTAGAACCCTAGGGTTTTTCATATCTGATCTCAAACATAGCAATTGCAATTCTCTAACTGCATTCCATTTGGGTATCATTAATTTATGCTCGACCCGCCAAATTAGCAGTCAGTTGCATCCGCTTTGGGGGCGTCAAGTTTGCAACTTAAATCTTGTACGAGTCCGGCAATTGGAAGTCGCAACTCACACAGACACACACACACAGACGTACACACACACACAGGCACACACACACAGACAGGCACAGCTGCAGTTGCACATGCAAACTAATAAATTTCATTGATGTGTCTATTTTCGGCTAGTCAGTTGTACTTGCTTTGCACCACCCCCCCCCTCTCAAGTTGGACCTTAAAGTGCCTGCAACGGAAGCAATTTGTAGCTACAAGCTGTAATTTCTATGCCACACACACAATTCACCACCCTTTTGCCACCTTCCATGGCCATGTTGCAGTTGCCGCAATGCCGCCTAAAAGACGTCGATAATTCTTAAGCAACGGCGCGAAAATCGCCAAAATAAAATCGTGCAAATTTTAGTAGTCAGAGGGAAGTGTTGGGAAGGGGGTTTTTAGGGGGTGTAGTGGTTGTGGGGGGGTTTAGTGAAGTGTTTGGTTGGCGTAACAGCTATTGTAGCACATTTTATTTAACCCTTTTTATGGCCTCATTATAGCCCGGGGCAGGTCGCAAACGACGCACACAAACAGACAAAATATATATATAAATATATATATATATATATGTATATTCTCTGAGGGGGTTGCAATGCGAAAATGAGGCTAGGAATCAAGCAAATAAATGTTTTATAAAATGTTCGCAGCGCACAAAGTAAGTAGCGATATTCCCAGCGATATTTCCCAGGCACTTCTCGAGCCATTAAAATGAAATTTATTGTTTACAGTGTTTTATGGTTTTACCAAAAATTCGTGCAGACTGTTTTCTTGGTAATTTGGTCGAAAATCAGCAGAGTCACATGAACTGAAGTGGTGCTAACTTATTGCCACTTTGTCGCCGTACTTACAAATGATATATTCCCCAGCTTAAAAGCGCATCCAAAAAACAGATATAGTTTGGTAACAAGACGCAAGGGAAAACTTCATAAAACTCAGAATATTTGTTTTAAATGAAATAATATTAGAATAATATTATTAACCCAAATTGATTTTCGATTTAGGTTGCGTACTAGAAATTCAATCGGATCTGTTTTCAGTTCTAAGTTTTTATCGATTAAATATTTAGTTTCGTTATTTGGTTAATGCATTTCATTCCATTAATATACAATTTCCGTTGTAGATCCGAAATGGAAATTTAATCTATTTATATTGATTAACGGTTTTATTTACAGCTCTGGCTCTAAGTTTCAATCGTCTAATTTTTGTTTTCTCTTTGGCTTTTGAGTTTTTATCAGTTAAATTCGGTTAACCATATCAAATGCTATTTAAATCATTGAATTTTTATAGATACTTCCGATTTTGATTCTAGATTCTAATCGCTTAATTTTGGTTAATGCTTTTCGGTTTTATCTACTTATTGACTTTTGAGAATTTTTTCTCTCTTTTCTATTGGTTCATAAATCAAATATTAAAATATATAATTTTTTTTTTGAGAAAATATACATTTTAATAATAATGTATTCTGAATCTGTTCGTCTTATACAATATATTAAATATATAAATAATATAAAAGAAATATATAAAATATATTAATATATTTATTAAAATGCATAAAAGTGTATTGTGAATGTAATTATTAGTTCCTGAATTTAAATTAAAATATTTAATTGAAATTCAATTTTTTTCCTTTATTTATTTAAAATAGAATGCTAAATATAATTAGTTGTTCAATCTATTCGCATGACTTAGAAAAATAGTAATTTTTCAAGTGATTTGGCAAGCAGAAAGTTTATCCAGCTAACTGGCTAACTGCTTTTACACGACCAGGTTCAATGCCAACAACTTTGCGTTTAGATAAATAATCTTTGCCAGACCTGTGATTCATGTCTGGGAAATCGTTTGCGATGCAATTCATAATTTGCGCGAAAGGGAAAGTTTTTTGCTCTGACTCGGGAGATGTGCAGAGAAATTAATAGCGAGCAAAACTTTCAGTCTTGGCAGTCCCAGTTTTATAGCCAAACACACACCACCCCCTGCCCCTTGCAACCACACCTAAGCACTTAGTCAGAGGCCGCCGTTTTCCTTTTACAGGCCATAAATTTTTTTGCGGAGCGCAACGCAAAATAACCCAAAAAAAAAAAAATGCAAGACAAGCTCTGCAACAGCCGCAGTTGCTGAGAATGAAAGAACGAGAGGGGTATGATGGGGGGAGGGGATGGTGGAGAGGGGGGAGAGGGGCTGTGTGTGTGTGATATCTAGCGCACATTCAGCGCGACGATAAATTTCCCGGCCAAAATGTGTAAATTATAAATACGAGCAATTATTTTAACTCTACTTAACAAATTACCATGCCATAGCATATGGGGCAAAAGGTATAAATTACCGACTTTTACGACTTGCGGAAATTGTATGGCGACGACGACAACGTTCGCTCTCCCTCTCACTCACACACTCTCTCGATGTGTGTGTGTGTGTGTAGGTGATTATGCTTAATTGTGTGTATGTCAGTGGCGTGGTCTGTTCAAGCACCAGGACCCGTTACGGCTTCCTGTGTTGGCACCAACATCATCACTACTCACACCAGACC
The DNA here is from genome assembly GCA_035042365.1 of Drosophila dives. Taxonomy (NCBI): domain Eukaryota; kingdom Metazoa; phylum Arthropoda; class Insecta; order Diptera; family Drosophilidae; genus Drosophila; species Drosophila dives. Next base: position 1,286,849 of record JAWNLJ010000357.1, on the reverse strand, counting down.
CACACCCTTCCCCTTGCTCCACTCAACCAACCAACCAACGAACCACTTTCACCCCCCTCACTTCACTCACGCTTTGTGCAACGCCAGCACTTTTGCCGTGTGGCAGAAAACTTTTCGCATCAACTTTTAAGCAGCCCAAATGACTTTGTGGCCATTTTACTCGTGTGTGTCTGTGGCAAAGGGGGGAGTTGGGGCACACTTGATAACTTGATAACTTGTGTTCCGGTGTTTCCTGAGGTTTTGCGTTTAATTGCAACATTTAACGGATTTTGCTTGTTATCAAGCAACGCTTCGCTCTGCCTCAGATTTGAACATGTGTGTTAAAGTTCAGTTTGAGCTTGTTGCACGAATGTTTCTGCCTTGTTAACGAATGTTTCTTTCAACACGTTAAGCTATTGATTTTTGTACATAAAACGATTTTAGTTTAGAAATTGAGAAAATTGGAGTTGCATATGAAAAGTTGCTATTTTAATTGGTTTTTCACTGCAACTAAAACATTTTAATAAAAATAGAAATTCCAGTTGGCAACAATGCGATAAAATTTGTACAGCTGATCAATTTTTAATTATTTATATATTTGTTTATTTATTTATTTAATGCCAACTAAAGTCAGTCGATACAAAAATTCAAAGAGTTTCGAATTGAATTTATTTAAATTGAAAATCAAATTTAAAACTATATAAAAATAATGAATAAAACATAAGAAATATTTATTCGATTTTTGTTGGTATTTGGAAAATGCAAAATGGTTTAACATTTTTTGTGTGGTTTGGAAAAAAAATCTCAGAAAAAACAGAATCAGACGAAAAATAATAATTAGCATAAATTTATTACAGTTATTTGGAAGAGGTTTTTAATATATATATATATTTTATTTTTTAAAAAATTAAAGGATTTTTCTATAGAATTTTATTTTTGATTACTATTTCCAAATTTGAGTTAATAAAAAAAATATTAAATTATGATCTGCTTATAGTAGACACGAGAAAACAAATCAAATTTTTTATTATTATTGTGATTTATTATTATTTATTTTATATATTATCCTTTGACAAATTTATACATTGATCTCCCATCTCAACTTTAAATATTATTTACTAATTGAATTAATTTAGAAATTTGTGTTTTGTTGATTTGATTTGAAGAAGGAGCAGCATCAGAAGATTAATGATGATTACATATGAATAATTTATTTATTGCAATTCATTAAAACACATTTTGAGTTGCCACAATGAGTTGCCACACACACACAGCAATAGTTGCATTCATTGCCGAAGTTGTAAGTTATGTTAACGAAATGCGTTTTGGATTATTTCTTTTGGCTTTTTGCCCGCAACTCGCATTTCTTTTGAGGTCTTGTACACTGCGCAAAAATGCTTGTGCGGAGCGAAGGGCGCGCGTGCAAAAATAATTTATGGAGACCATCAACAACCCTTAGAGCTGTGGAGCACAAAATGATAGATGGCGTGCCAGAATGTCTGCCACGGCAGCAGGGCAACTGTGCGGCGGCAACTGTGTGGCAACTGTGCGGCAACTGTGCGGCGACTGTGTGGCAAGGCAGCGAGGCGAGGGCAAATGTGAAGCAAGTTAACCCAAAACCCAAAAATATGCTGCTGGCGATATATTTTTCGCACTCACTGTCAACGCGGCCAGCTCGAGAGGGACAGAGAAAGAGAGAGAGAGAGACAGAGAAAGAAAGAGAGAGAGAGTGAGAGAGAGAGAGAGAGAGAGAGGGAGACTAGGTTTGAGTGCCCAGCACTTTCAAATTGAAATGTCGTTTTGTCTGGCACTAGAATTTTTCATTGCCAATTTCGGGGAGAGCATTCGCCAAGGGCTGCCATATTTTCTCGAGAGCCGAGCACAAATGTCACATCAATCTTGTGACCAGTGTTGCGTAAGAAGCAACCAAAATATTCATTTTGTTTTCGAATCAGCCAAGTTGCGCCTCGACTCGACTCGACTTGCCTCGCCTCGCTGCTGCTGCTGCTGCTGCATGCGAAAATGATTAATGATCCAGCGCATGTTGCGCGAATTTTAAATGATTAAACGCGACTCGTTCTATATAGTTGCCATTATTCACATACAAAAAAAAACATATATACACAAATTTATTTATGAATTGGAAATGCTGTGTTTTCACTTGAATGCCAAATTATTTGCATTACAAATTGTTAAAAAAAATATCTCAGAATTGTTGTGCGCAGATTTAAAGCGATATTCTTTTCCAAGGAAGTTTAGTTTTTGTGGCCAAAAGAGATATTTGGCTCATTGTGCTAGCTCAAAAATTATATCAGATAACGCCAATATGACTAGAATATAGCCAAAGACAGGTAATTGCAATTTTCTTCTTCCTGCCACTGTCAAAATTTAGAAGCAAAACAATTACAATATTTAATGTTTCTTTGAAACAACCTACCACAATAATATTTGGTGATTTTTTTATATGTCATTAAAATTATCAAAAATGTATTTATTGTTCAATATTTTTTATTTATTTATATTTATATTTATATTTATATTTATATTTATATTTATATTTATATTTATATTTATATTTATATTTATATTTATATTTATATTTATATTTATATTTATATTTATATTTATATTTATATTTATATTTATATTTATATTTATATTTATATTTATATTTATATTTATATTTATATTTATATTTATATTTATATTTATATTTATATTTATATATATTTATATTTATTATTTATATTATTTGTTTTATATATATTTACTTTCTATTAAACCTTTTAATAATGGGGGAAAAAAGTATCTGAAAGTCGAATAAAATACAGTATAAGCAGAAATAAGCATCACCGATGCCTTGAGATATATATTTTCATATTCAGCATCAGCCAAGTCGATTTCGTTATGTTCGTCTGTAAAAGTCAATCTTAGAGATTATTAAAAGTAGAGGCTTTAATTTATTTTTAAAGTTTTTAAACAAGTTCTCTCGCATAAGAATTTTATTGTATTTAATAGATAACTGCACCCATTTCGAAAATATCGAAATTAAATTAAAATTTCCGTATGTAATAAAAAGAATATAAAATTAAAGATATATAGTCTTCCAATCTATATATAACATAATAAAATGTGTTCAAAATTAAGCAAATTAATTTCGGTAAAAGTGTTACATATTTAAGATCTGTCTTTTTATTAGAGTATCTCCAATTCGACTATTGTAGCATAGTTTTTTTTTTATTTTACGTTAACTTTGCTATTTGAATTTTAAGCGAATTAAATTTAACCCACGCAATTTGCAATCTCAACAAAAATTAAACGGTTTTTAAATACTTTAAAAATACTTTTAATTTAGCCATTAATTTTTAAGTAATTTTCACACATAGCAAAGCCAATGAGATATGTGATTTTTATTTATTTCTTTAAGCACGAAACAGCTGTTAATGTTTTATGAGATCGAATAGGTCAGCAGCATGCCATGTAAATAATGCTCGCATGTGGCACGGCCGCATGTGGCATCTTGGATGGGTATGCACCTGCGGCGACTTCGAGCGCACACCTCAGCTGCAGCTTATGGGGCATGCCATTAGGTCTGAGGCACATTTATCAAAAAACAAAAAAAAAAACGATTGAGCGCAAGCCGAGACGCCACAGAAGGCGCTGGCGACAAGCGATTTGACAGCAATGTGGCAAACACTGGCAGCTGCTGGCAGATACCCTGCAACGCCAAAGCACACCAATTGGGGTATGACAACTTGTGTGTTGCTAATACGTGTTGCAAGTAGGGTGTCTGTTTAGCTTATCAGTTTTGTATGTGCTGCTTACACACATGCAACTTGTTGCAACTCTTGTCGCTGATTAGCATCGCCAGCGGCATCGGCATCGGCATCGCCATATCGTCGCCGGTGTCAACGCGATAAGCTCTCCAGTTGCAAGTCTCTCAAGTCTCAAGTCTCAAGTCGCATGTCTCAAGTATCAAATATCTTGTCTCAAATCTCATGTCTCGCTGCTTTTGGCTCGCATTGCCTAGATGCCGATGTGGATGCCACAAATCATTGCCAAACTGGCCAGCAAAGGTGTGGCTATCGCTGTTAACTCATTTTATGATCAGCATTTTCATATGTGAATTCAGCTGTATTTTTATTTCAATTATATAATGACACAATATGTAATTTATTAGGCAATTACTAAATCTGAGAATTATTATTGTTATTATTATTATTATTGATTATTATACTATTTTATATATTATATTATTTTATTATTAAACTCTGAGAATTATTATTATTATTATTATTATTATTTATTATTATATTATTTTATATATTATATTATTTTATAAGGCAATTGCTAATGTAATTTTGAGAATTATTTTTATTAATTTTGAGAATTATTTTTATTATTATTATTTATTATAATATTATTATATATATTATATTATGCAATTGCTAATTTAATTCTGAGAATTATTATTGTTATTTTTATTTATTATTATATTATTATTAATATTCTTAGTCTAACGTTAGACGAAAATATAATGTAAGCCCTTTGAAAATAAGTCAAAAGTGTTGAATTAAGTTGAGGCAGCTGGAAGAAAACTTTGTCGACTCTTTAAAGTATATATATTCTAAGTAAGCATCATATATATTTAAGGTATATATACATTCTCGATAAACATCATATATATTTAAGCTATATATATATTCTCGATAAGCATCATATAAAGTATACAAGTTTAAGCGGAAGTTGCCATCAAAGGATCCAAAGCCAACATGCAGAAAAATGTTGCCGAATCCCAGCTAAATTCTCATTTCCATCGATTCGCTGCTTAAAAAGATGTCTGAAAAATGTTCTTCAGCAGTTTTTTTAATAAATAATAAATAAATAAATAATAAATAAATAAATTTGATGAGTGCCTGAAATAAAATTCAACCTATAAATTAGAGAATTTTATTAACGTTTTCCAATTTTGTTGTGGACATTGCATATTTGTTGTTTCATTTTGTCAGTGGTTTTTCTATTCTAATATTTTTTTTTTCTTATTTCTTTAATTTGATTGAAACGAGTTGCTTAAAATGTGCTTCTCGTAATACATCAGCTAAACTGAACCCTCATTTGGCTATGATTAGTTGGACTTCTTCAGCCTACTTTCTTTTTTTTTTTTTTTGAATAAATTTTGAATATATCTATTAACAATTGACTAAAAATATAGCTAACTTGATAGTTGTATATCTTGAACCTGATTTCTTTTTTTCTCTTTATTTTAATCTTTGATATATTTATTAAATAATATTAATTATATTCTAGTGAGCTAAGTGTTAGGCTAACTTGTTAGTATTAAAATCTAAAACCTGCTTTCTTTTTTAAATTATTTTTTAAATTAAATTTTGGATATCTCTATTAAATATTTATAATTTTATTCTAGTGACTAACATATGTTAGATTCACTTCTTCAACCTGCTTTCTTTTTTTTTAATTTTCGATAGATTTATTAAATAATATTAATATTATTCAAGTGACTAAAACTTAGCTAAACTCTTCCGCTAAATATAAATGTCATTTAAGAAATTTAATCTCGACTAATTAGGACACCCAAAAAGATATGCTCAGCATACTATTTATACATGTGTGTGTGTCAGTCTGTGTGTGTGTGTGTGTAAGTGTGTGTTTGTGTCGATTTGAATGTGACCAGCTAACGAGAATGCTTCCTGCTGCGATCTCGCATGTTGTGCGGACACCAGCGGCTGCTCCTCCATTCCAGCACTGTACTTCTCCCTCCGCACTTCTGCCTCCGCACTCCACCCTTCGCACTCCTCCCTTTCCTCCCTCCTCCTCTGACTTCAGCCGGGTCTCATTAGTTGCTGCATTCGATGACGCCAAACAAGCCACTTAATTTAAATTTAAATGTTTACTTCTCGCTTAGCGTGTGGGGCAAAGTATTTTGTCTTCGTTGCGTTTTTACTACTTCCCCTCTTCTTACTCCTCCTCTCTCTCTCACTCTCCCTCTCTGTGTCCCTCTGTGTGTGTGTTTGCTGTCAGGAGATGCCAAGATTTATTTTCGGTATTCCATGGTCGACTAAAATGCGCTGTCAGCGCAGCAGTTGCTGCCACACATCGGACCCATCTTTGCCCCTGCCACTTGCCCCCTGCCCCTTGTTTCTGTTGTAGCGACAGCTACATTAGCGTCTGATGGTGGTCCAACCAGCCAGTCCCTAGGGTCCCCTCCATGCTGCAGACCCACTCAGAGTTCCCTCTCATTGCACTTGACACGCGGAGAAATTGATGCGGCCTGCGCCGGCTCCTCAAAAAACCCACATTAATTAACCAAAATATTGACATGTTGATGTGTGTGCGTGTGTGTGTGTGTGTTGTGCGTGTGTGTGATTTATGCACTGTGGCTCGATTTTAATCAGTGGCCGAATCTCTATTTTGGGCTATTGTCATACAATTAACTGTTTGACAGATCATTTGTTATGGCTTCTGCTTGGAGGCGGTTTTCCTGATGCAACTGAGGCGCAGCACCAGCTGCCGGAGTGCCCCAAAGCGTTGCCTCTTCGCCTTTCCTAGACGTGTTACAGTTATTACTTTATTTTGGCCAACTTGCAGCTTCCACTTGAAGCATTAATCAATACCTACCACTTCCGTTCTTCGCCAGAGTTGCCTGCATAATGGTGGACATCCTGATGATCGCGGATTGGATGGCGCCACTGGTTGGTTCTGCGAAAGAAGGTGATTTTGAGATCGGCATGTTTAACATATGTTCATCTCTGTTCCTCAGATGCGCACAATTCTCAGTGGATTTCCTCAGCATAAGCCAGGACCTCTGCAATCGGCTGCCCTCCACAATGAGCTGCTCGTAGCCATGGAGCAGCTTACGCACATCGACGCCGACCAGCTCCTGGGGCAGCGACTCTTCGCTGAATTTCCTGGATGTCTGCCGCAAGTCCTCGAAGCGGTTTATCAACTGCTTTATGCCACCAGGGGATTCCTCTGGGATATTCTCCTCTTCGGGCAACTGTGGCAAGGAGGTTGCAGCTATTTGTGGCGCTGCTTGCTGATCGCTGCTGATGCAGCGCAGCATCTCCGCTGTCTGCTCCATGAAGGTCTCCTGGTGCTGGCGCAGCTCCTGCAGGCGCTCCTTCAGCTCGTCCAGATACGCCAGCTGCTGGCCTGTTGGCTGCTTGCAACTCATCGCGGCGCCTCACATAAATTTAACACAAGTTTTTAGACACAAGAAAAAAAAAGGAAAAAGGAAAAACATTTGGCAATTTTTGCCTCGGAGCAATTTCTGTACAAATTTTGAATTTTGTTTGGATTCGATTGGGATGAAAAGTCACAGCTTCGGCGCAACTCGGACTTTAGGCGCCCAGCTGACTATGTCGCAATTTGTTCAACTTGAGTGGCCACCAAAAAAGGCGTAACCACCTCTGATTGGCAACCAGTTTGCCATGGTCTTTAAGATCCCACTGATTACAGACCGCCAAATCTTGCACTTTAGCCAAACTCCCAATGCAACTCACTGCGAATCGGGTATTTTCACTTTATTGTGTAATTTGAAACTGCCATTTTTTTAAATTGAATTTTTGGTTTGTTATAAAAAAGTTGTAAAAATTTTAAGTTGGGTTGGGTAAAAACTTTTTAGCTTTGCCTTGCATTTTATCACATTTTGATCGTTGGATTAATCTTCCATTTAAATTTGGAAACCCGATTCTAATCCGATATCTAAAAGGTGCTTTTAGGGATGTGTCAAAATTAACCATAACCAGTTCTTGGTCAAAAGTGATTTGCTTGTAAAAAAAAATAAAATAAAATAACAGGATCTTATATTGACTACTGCATAGGTATCACATAGGAAATGGGAAACTCGGTACTGGAATGATTTTTGCTTTTAAATAACATTCCCATTGATCTTTTTGATTGTCTTAAGATTTTCAGTAATGAAGGATATTTTTTTATATTATGAGCGATAGATATAGAATTGCTTTATCAACTTGGATTTATCGATTTCCCGTTATCTTAAAGATCATATCGCTCCAATTTCAACACCTTTCTTAGGCCAGAAGCAGATAAATTTAAATTCTATGTTTGAAGTCAATCGCTTAAGCATTAAGCATCTTTTGACTTCCCTATCAGAGTATATATATATTTAAAACATAGATAATAGTATGGCGAGAATTATAAAATATATATGGTTATATTAGTTATCGCACACACCGTAATATTGATTTTGAAGTACTTGCTTTCTAAAAATAAAAATGTAATACACATACATACACACTTAATGGGTTTTATTTTTTTTGTTTTATTTTTTATTTGCTACAAGTATTTTTAATTTAAGAAATATTAATTTTTATTATATAGATTTAATTTCTTGTATTTCCTACAAGTAATTTTTTATTTTTACTTAAGAAGCCTTTATATTAATTTGTATTAATTTACTTGTTACTTTTTTTATATTTTTGTTTCAACAAACCTTTGTATTTGTATTAGGTTTTTTTTATGTACTACAAGTATTTTTATATTTAACTATAAACCAACTTTTATATATTTTTATTATTTCAGTTTTAATTTTTTTATTTGTTACAAGTATTTTTATATTTTAACTTCAACAAAACTTAATATTAATTTTGATTATTTTCTTTTAATTTTTGTTTTACCATAAGTAAATTTATATGTATACTTTAACAAGCCTTAAAATATATATTAATATATACTTACATTAGTAGTCCCAAATGGGCTCTCTAGAAATTAATTAAAATTGTGTTTAATTGAGATTTAAAAGCCCCAAAAAGAAATTGAGATAAGTGGAGAATATCAAAACTTTATTGTTTAATACTATTATATATATATTTTTGTAATGAACTATAAAAACAAATCAACTCAAAAAAATCCTAGATTTATGCTATTTTAGTTGCGGTTATTTATAAATGATAATAGGGTATTCAGGGATCGATTTGGCGTGCCTCAATTTAGTGTTCAGTGTTCGACGTTATCCTATTGCCGCAAAGAGCCTCCAAATTGAGATATCGCATGCAATTCGAATTGTGGAGTAAGTTGTAAGTTGCAAGTTGTAAGTAAGTCTGCCTGCCGCAAAATGCGCGAACAATGGCGATTTGAGTCGGGGGCGCTATACAGAGATACAGCTATATATCTTGTGGTAAGCTGGGTTGTGATGGGGGGAGGGTGCAGGGTGTGCTGTGTTGTGCTATGGTGTGGTGCGGGGCATGGTTAGGAATTTCACGAAGCCAGTTGCCAGGCGAAACGTGCCGAATGAATGCCGCCTACCACAGACCACAGAGACCCAAGTCGAGAAGTGACAGGAATGCCGCAGCCCGTCCCAAAGATTTGCTGCTGCTGCTGCTGCTGCTGTTGATTTCACCTGAGGTGAACCACCTCCGCCACCTACCGTCTCCCACATTTTCTGTGGCATCTCTGCCATCTCTGGCATCGCTTTTTTTGGTTTTTGCCTCGCAATTGTTGTTGTTTCATATTTTAATGCCTTTTTGAGTTGGTAGGCGTGCCACGACACGATTCTCTTTGCCGATAAGCTGTTATTTTTATGTGCCGCCAAGATCGCTATTGGTGTCTCAACCGGCTGCTGCAGTGTGGGCTGGCCTGGCAACTTAAAGAAGTTAAAATTATTACAGGCCAATTGTCTTGATCGTTGATTTATGTGCCCCTTTTGTGTTGCAGTGCGACTCCAAAAAAAAACAAAAAAAAAAAAAAAACTCTCTCGGGCAAATTTGCTGCCGCTGCTGTTGCTACTTCTGATATTTATTAGGCAACACTGCCACATGCAACATGGACAGTTGCCCTTCGAGTGCTGCAACAATATATGCCTAATTGCATAGTTAATTTTACACTTTTTTGTCATGCGAAATTCTATTGATTTATAATTTTTGTTTAGCTCTCATTAGAGTTTTTCATAACTTCCATTTAATTATACGCAATGTCATAACAACGCCACGCCCCCCTCGCCACCCACCCCCTTCAACCAACACACCCCTGCTGATTTCATACTTTTGCATACGATTGAACAATTCGCCCATGTTGCAGCCACGCCACGTTGAAATTGCCACAAACTTAATGATTTCATCTTTCATTGAATTCAAATTTGTTGGGCCGCGGGTGCAAGCAACCGCCAGTTGCAGCCGTGTGGCAGGCACAATGTGGGCGTACCTTCATCTATACGCCCCTCAAACTTGTGGCAGTCGTTTGTTGTTGTTTTTTTTTGTTGTTGTTGTTGTTGTTGCTGTTGCAGTTGCTGACTGTTGATAGCCGCCGCACTGTCGGCCGATATAACGAATTTATTATTTATTTCACCTGACAGCTCGGCCAACAGACTCTATAAATTTCCCTAGTCAGTCGTTGTTGTTGTTGTTGTTGTTGCCACATATTTATGGCCTATCGCTGCGATATGCTCATATGAGAATATATATATATATATGTATGTATATAAAAATTATTGATAAGGTACAAACTAGTTGCTTATTTGGGGTCGGCGCTGATTGAAATGCCTTCCTTGGCTGGAAACAGCTTCATTTTGGTCGAGCAAATCGAAAAAACCCAAAACTGAAATCAAAACTGCAAACAACTTTAACCCAATATCCTGCTTGGAGTCATAATTTGTGTGCTGCTTGAGGAGCTGAAGTTGGAGCTGACCGCCTGGACGCAGACGCAGACCCAGACCCAGACCCAAGTGGTTACCTCGTTGGTCAGATCTCAGCATCTCTTCGCATCTTCACATCTTCGCATCTTGCGTCGAGTATTTTATTATGAATTGCTCTTAACGATGTTCCATTTTTCATGTGCGCATTCATAAAACTTGGTTGGTTGGTTTTTTTTTCCCTCATCTTGCAGAGTGGCAAGCGGATTGCAGGCTGCTTCGATTCCAGCCAGTTGGCAACATTTATTTTTTTTTTGTTTTTTTTGGGCACCCTGGGACCTTGTTCGCGCAAGTGAATGAATAATTGCAACAGGGTGTTGTAAGCAGAGCTTGCGGCACTGTGGAGTCGCTTCAATTATAAGCCTTGCCCCCAAGGCACACACTCATGTGTGTGTGTGTATGTGTGTGTCTGCCTGTTGGTGTTGCAGCCGAGTGTCGAAGCACAAAAGTGATTTGTATTTAAGCATAGTTATTTAATTGCCAACTTAAGTAAATCGAAAAATCCCCTCAAGCTTGTTAAACTTTATAATTATGGCTATGCATCTTAAGTTGTAAATTAAATAATAAACGCTGAAACACAAACAAAATCGATATATAATTATATAACAAATATGATTGTGATATTTTGTAAATAAAGTTAAAAATCTGTAAGTAATAATAATAATTAATCAGACGTCTCAACTAAAAGATATCGCAAAATCAGCTCTTAAATGCAGTCTTCGATTTTTGTATTATCTTTAGTTATATTTAAAATTTTAAAATTGATCAGTAATATGTCTAGGTATATATTATATATCAAATGGAAAATTATATCTTTACAATTCTTTAACTATTAGCATAACTATTTTTATGGATATTCGTGCTTGGGCGTGTGTTATTGATATTTTTTTATTAACTGTATTTCGATTGAGAAACGAGAATTTATTACTCTAATTTCTGTAGCATTTCATCTTATATCTGACATGGCTAAATGATTTAAGAATATTTTTTAAATGAAAATAAAAAACGCAAATTTCTGTACAGAATAGTTTTAGAATATGTAAAATCATTTTAAATAATTTTAAGCAATTAAAAATGTAAATTTTGTTTCTAAGGCCAGACAAGCTCTATGAAAAAATGTTTAAATGTTTCGAAATTATTTTAGAAACATTTTTATTTAAAAATGCCTGATAAAAGTTAATTAATATCGTATATTTTTTGGGGTAATAAACTGTTTTCAAATAATTAAAAACAAACAAGAATTTTATTTTAGTTAAAAGATCAATAAAGTACCATTAATGAAAAATTAATTATTTCGAGGTTTTTTATTTTTGTTGAAAGTTTCTAGTTGCAAAAAGCTGGTAAAAGTCATTTGTATAACAATATTGGAGGTGCCCCTTAGGCAACTGCAAAGCCAATTCCCTTTTTCAGATGCACTGCTTAGCTGAGAGAGAAATAAATACACAATTAGAGAGAGAGAGAGAGAGAGAGAGAGAGGTAGAGAGGAAGGAAGAGTATTGCAAACAGCTTTCGGTGTGGCTGTCAAAGGCGCAGCGGGCAGCAAAATCGCGGCAAGCACAATTGAAAAACGGGCCAACTTGTTGCAAGAGGAGGCAGGGCAGAAGAAGACTGCTGTGGCACTGTGCTGAGCAGCGTCGTGAGTGAAGGAGTGCGGCAGCAAACACTCCACACTTGTCAACAGCGGCTCTACTGATTGTGTACCCCGGGTAACCGAAAGCAACCAGGAGAACAAGAGACCAATAGCTTCAACTCCAGCTCCAGCTCCAGCTCCAGCAGCTGCAGCTCCAGCCAGGTACTGGCAACGGGGTCGAGGCTGTGGACTGTGGACTGACTCTGAAACGAGACTCACGCTTATGCTCACAAATCATAAATTGCCGCCTTAAAATTTATCTTCAATTTTCGAGACCCCATGTGGTGCTTAGCGAATGGTGTTTTGAAATTTATTGCTGCATTTGCAATAAATATTGTCAGTTGAGTTCAGCCAGCCAGCGAGCAACAGAGAGAGAGAGAGAGAGGGAGAGAGAGAGGAGGATAGATAGAGAGAGGGATAGACAGAGAGAGAGCTACACTACAAAAATAAATTAAGCAATATTTTAGAAAATCGTCATATTTTTAGCGCCAAGACAAACTCACCTAATTATTCAAAAAGTATATTTATAAATCAAGTGTAAATTTTTGTGATATATAGATTAGTTTTTATTTTCCTTACTACAGTTATTTTCATTTTTTTATTTATATCATTTTAATAGTAAAAGATTTTATTTTTCCTATTTCTGTTATTTAGATTATTTTATGTATTTCATTATTTTTATAATAATATTTTATAATTTAATATTTACAAACAGTTTCGTTAGTTGAAAAATACATTAAATTTATTTAGAAAAATAGTACAATTTGAAGAAGTAAAAAAAACTGGAGAAAAACTAAGCTTAAAACTGCATAAAGAATTTTTTTGTTTATGAAATTGTGTTCATTTTTTGATATATTAAATGATAATTTATGTATATTTGAATTTGCATCCATTTTTTGATATATTTAATAATAATTTATGTATATTTGAATTTGCATCCATTTTTTGAAATATTTATATAAATTTTTATATATATAATTTGCATTAATTTTTAGATGTATTTATATATCTTTTCTATTATTAAGAAAATTATTTTACAAATATAGAAAAAATGCTTTTTTATTTTATGTCATTTATTTTTTGAGAATTTATTAATTTGATTAATTATTTTTCACTTTACTTACGCTTTGCATTTTTACGCGATTTTGAAATATTAAAATTACACATTTTTTTTGGTTTTATTGCGATTCTAATTTTTTTTTATTTATTTTTTATTTTTAGTTATTTTTTTCTGTAAGTGTAGCTAGCTGCTTTGGCGGCAGCATTGCCTTGTTGTTGCCTTTTTGTATGATTGCCGCTGTAACGCCTCTCACACCAGCAAAACTCTGCCTGCCCCACCCGCTGCACAGACTCCTAGCCACACCAACACCCACACCGCACTCCCCCCGATCCCACATACCCCTCACTCCAGTGCTCCCCTGCATTGTTTATTGTTCTCGTGCATATTAATGTGCGTTGATTGCGAGCCAAGGGACGCATTCGGTGCTCTAAGCCACAAGCCGCAAGAGACTGTCTCTCTCTCACTCTTTGTCTCTCTGGGGGCAGTTAGCAGCTGCCATTGTCCCTGTACCCTGTTCGTCCAGTCGAATGGTTAATTTACAGCGCGAGAAATTGATTGCCACTTGGCAGAGTGTACAATTTGTGGGGTGTGTCCCAAAAATTTTGGTTGGTTAATTGTGGGTTTTTTTCTGTGTGCCTCATTCGACATGTGGCATGTGGTTTGCTGCGTTTTCGCAACAGTCATTTATTGGCGGCATTTGCCAACTTAATTACAGTCGAGGTGTTTATACGCGTTATCGAGTCATCACCGTACCGCACACAATAGTCTTCAACGCAATCAACAATTGAGAATGATATATGCCGGGCAATTAACAGCAAGTCTAACCAGTTCTCAGCCCAGTGCAAATATCGGATGGAAATAATCCTTATCGGTATAATAAATGGACAATTGAAATAAATGTCGGCTAATAAATATTACAACTTTCTCTGATTGCGTTATTTACTGGGCTCATTTTGAGACATTAGTGTGACAAAATCTTCCATCATTAAAGTTTAAAATTACATATAATTTATTATAAGAAACAGGACAAAAAACACTCATTTGTATTTTAAATATTTTAATGTACAACTTAAATTAAATCAAATTAGTTGATAAGATTTATAAAAATACATGTTTAAATTAAATTTAATCGATGTTAATTAAAATAAATAATTGAAAGCGAACATATTTTGGCAGTTTTAAAATCTTCCATCTTTTTAGAATAAAATTGTTATTAATATATTATTTAATTGATCTTTTTAGAGTAAAATTATTTTTAATATATTATTTAATATATATTTTATTGATTGGCATATCAAAGAGAAAAAATTAGAATTTGTGTTACAAATATTTAAAACAAGTTTTACTTTAATATTTATTCATTAAATATACATTTATATAAACAGCTCACTCCATTTTTAGTAGCTCAGTAATAGAAATATGTTTGTTTGTTAAACTGTATATTTTTTCTTAGCATATTATGTAATACATAATACATAACGTTAACAAACTTTGGCAACAGCCAATTGCTAACTTGTCCAAAACTCTGTCATGACGAGTTTTGCTCATGTTGTTAACTCTACCCTTAAAATGAGTATTATTAATTTGGCATTGAAGAAAACTTTTTCAACTTTATAAAAAAAATATTATTCTTGATCGGAATTGACTTTTGAATCTTTTTAAGCTGTATTGTTCAAAATTGATGGATCTATCTCTTTTTGCTGGGAACAATAAATATGCCGAAGTCGAGTGAATCAGATCGCTATATCATATAGCTGAAATAGAAAAAAATTGTCAATAAATGAGTTCTGGTAAAATAAATTATTTTATATATAAAATTATTCGAACCAAACTTACCTAATATGAGTATTGTTTTTTTTTCTAAGATTTGCACATTTAAATCATATTTTTCAGACCAAAACTGACCATTTATGATGCTCCCAACAAATAAATAAAAAACCATAAAAATCTATGTACTATTTTTAACAGTTGTCAGTTGTACTTTCAAATCCCAAATTTCATATTGAATATTTAGAAATTAACAGCTGCAAGGGAGTCCAAACTTCGTAGTGCCCCGGAAGACTTTTCCTGCCTGTTTTCAAACTGGGTTTGTTGGCCTGTCGTGGCTAGAAAAAGAATTCAATATTTGGCTCTCACCTCGTTGCATGTCAGGCAACATTGGCAAAGCTATCAATCAATTCAGACACCAGAAATGTAATCCTCGTAACTCTACCGCACCCACACCCCTTTCATTTTGTAGTGTCTCACTTGGTGTGTATGTGTGTGTATGTGTGTGTGTGTTGTGCACACTTCCTGTCGCCACAATTTGTTTGTGCCGCTGTCAAGATGTGAAAGCGACGAGCTTTTCACTGTGCCCGCCCAGGGGTTGGGGGGGCGACTTGTCCAGCGCCTGGCATGGCACGCAGAGACACCCATGCGATCCATTGAGGCATGTGACAGGCGGCGGGCAGAGCTCATCAATCTCGTGTCGAGGTCTAAACAAAATATGCAATGTGTTTGGCATTGCGGCAAAAAGACGAGCATCGATAAACCAAACCAAACCAAACCCATGGAAACAAAAATTAGAAGCCAAAGCCAAAGCCAGAAACAGCAACACAAATCCAAACATGGCAGCCGAAAACCCTTTGCGGCCTAACCACATACAAACAAACACACACACACATGCACACACAAATAGTAAATATTATAGCCACACACACACATGGAAGGCAGCTTGAAAAAAATTAGAGAATATGTGTTGACAGCAGTCATCAATCAAGTGACACAACTTTTGACATGTCAAATGAACGAGCTGGCGCATAAATTACAACTCAACAAGAACAACAGCAGCATATGGAAACCGTTTCAGAACAGAGTGTAGAAAGAGGGAGAAAGAGAGAGAGAGAGAGAAAGAGAGACAAACAAATACAAATAGCTTGCGTGGCAGTAGCCAGCAAACATGTCAAACGGCAGCAATTGGAAAATCAATTTCAACAGTCGTGAAAAGAGAGAGGGGAGGTGGAGAGGGGAGAGTGAGCGCTGCTCAACTGTGACCTGGGGGAGTGTTTAGATGCGGCATGTTAAATGTCATTAAATTACTGATAAGATTGATAAAGCCTAAACGTTTTTGTATGTTTTTTTTTTTTGCGTGACTCTCAAGTGAGTCATGCGGCGCATTCAATCGTTATTCGCTATCACTTGAAATACACTCATTCACACACTCACATTCACTCACTCACTCAATCACTCACAGTCAGCCAGTCAGTCCATCAATCAATCAGTCATCGCAACACGCTGACAGACATTTCCACTTAGAACAAAGGCTGCGCAATTTCAATTTCAATTTCGAACTCGTTTTCAAACAGTTTTTCACTTTTGATTACAAGTTGATTAATTATTATTAAATCGAATTATCAGCAGAGCCTAGCTTAATAATAGTGAACATTTAACAGATAACATTGTAATTATAATTTATTTTTTCATATATGCACTTTGTTTAATTGTCAACTTGTTTTAATTGTGCTGACAATAATAATTATGGATTCTCACATATTGTATAATGATTAAATAAATTTGAAGGCTTTCTGTTTAAGTGTGATTTTAGTAATCATATTAAACTAAAACAATCTACTTAAAAAGGCCTAGTTAACACGCAAATTTAATTTATTTATTTATTTATTAATTTAAGCTACTTTGCATTAAAAACCAACTTGCTCAGAACTTAAAAACTTTTGACTCAGGCAAACAATTTAAAATTCAACTTGAAACAGTTGTTAACCAAAAATACAAAAATGATAAAAATATGAAAATTAATTTTAAAATTTATATAAGTAAATAAATACATAATTTAATGTATGTATTTTAAAAATAAATTATATAATCTTAAGGCATTTTTAAAATAAATTATATAATTATCTTGAGGCAATGACATAGTTTAGTAATTTAAAAATATACATTATTATATTTAATTGTAGTATTTATTGATAATAAATAACATGACGAATAACAAAAATAAAATACGAAATTAATTGAAAATAAGCTTGAACTGCTAATCGTAAATATTTAATGTCTATTTATTATTAACTTATGAATTCAAGAGGCTTATAGGAAAATATCAATAAATAATTTTTATAGGATTATATTAAATCGATGTTTTTTTTTTGGCTACAAGATTTGTTTACTAATTTATATTTTATGTACCACAACATTTTTTATACAAGTTTTGGCTACAAGTTATTTTTACAAATTTATTTTTTATGTACAACAACATTTTTTTAATCCCAAATAAATAATTAAAACAAATAAATTTATGGTTTATATTGGCTACAAGTTTAGCGTTTCTTTGTTTTTTATATTTTTGATTTTTCATCACCTATCGAATTGCTAAAATAGGATATATTTAAGACTAAGAAACAATTTCTTGCCAAAATCGCAAAGGGTATTCAATCGTACGCTAAGTAAAGATTTATGAATTTTTTTCTCGTTATTTTTTCTGCATTTGCTTTTGCATTTAGTCAAAACTGTGACAGATTTGAAATTTCTGCTTTCGTTTGCTGGCCTTTTTTTTGTTTGCTTCTGTTTGTTTGCATTCAGTTGGTGTTGGCAGTGACAAATCCTTTACCGTTATTTGCGTACGCTGACACTTTGACAGCAGCACACACACATGCGAGGCTCTCACGTCCACAAGAGGGGGGGGCCCCTATCATATTACCTACTTCAGGGGCTTACTTTGTTTGCCGGCCTGCGGCAAAGTTTTCAATATTCAAGCGAGTCGCGACAAATTCATTTCAATTTTTATACTGACTTTCACTATACACACACACACACATATATATATATTTTTTTTTTTCAGTGCTATACAAATTTGCTTCCGGCTCAGGCAACTTGCTGCGTGACAGCTGTCAGTTGAGCTCTGCCAAAATATTGACAGTTAGCATGCGTCACTTGGCCAACACTTGGTGACAAGCGAAGAGGCGTTTTGTAAAATTCGTTACCAATTTAAGAACTCAAAGTTTACGTTTGAACTTTAAAAACAATTTTTTGTTTTGCTACGGTATAATTTTCATTCGGGCCAAATCCAATTGCAATTAAGAACTGTCAACAAGTCTTTTGTAGACACAACATTTTTGAAATCGCCATCGAATTCTTGACAGACACTTGATTTACTGTGCTGACAGTAATTTGGCGCTAGCTTCTCGTTCCTCAGATTCCCAGTTTCTCAGATTCCCCATTTGTTTTCAGTCTCGACTCTTGTGGCATGTGGCATCTCTTTGTAATTGATTGGCCGCCGGGTTACCCAGCTGACATTGCATGTCGCATTCAATTGTCAGTCGCACAAAAAAAAGTGCCAAGTGTGCCAAGCTTAATGAAGATCACATCAAATCAAACAAAAAAAAATGCACTTTTCGTATAAAAAACAGAAACAAATAAAAAAAAACGACTGGCGTCTGATTGTGTCAGGGACTGCATTTGATTGATCACCAAATTGAAATTATCTTCGACTTGCATTTTTCTGTGCCTTGAAAATGTGCTAAAAAAAAAAAAGGTGTTCGACTGTTGCAAGATTTTCATTTAACATAAAATACAACAATTGCATGAAAAAAAAAATCAAACATAAGATACAACAATTGCAATCTCAAGTTTAAAAATTTTAGAAAAATTTAGCTTAAAAATTACCTATTTTCACAAACTGGTTAATTCACTAACATTTAAATATCAGCCAAGAGTTACAAGTATTTTTAAATTTTTCAAAGTTTTAAACAAATTTAATTAGTAATTTTGTCTGTTAAAGAGAACCAAACTGATCCAAATATTCTACTAATATAAAAATATTCTACAATTGTCAACCATTTTTATAAATTTTTTTTTATTATTATTATTATTTATTTAGATATTTTTTGTAGATATTGGGAGTAATATTAAGTAAGACAAGTTTGAAGATAGAGGGAGTAATACGAATACTAAGACCTGTTGGAAATATATGGAGTAATACTAATACTAAGACGAGTTGGAATATATAGGGAGTAATACTAAGATAAGTCGGAATTAAATTAAAGGCTTGAATAATTGAAAGTTTTATTTAAATTTTCAAGTTTTAGCTCACAAAACCTGTGTTTCTTATACAATCCTAATAAAAGTTCAATAGCTGATTAATAATATATCTCGGTATATATCAGTTGAAAGTCTATAGTATCTAGTATCTTTTTAGTTTTAAAATAAATATTTATATCTATATCGAGTCAGAGACAGGTTTCACTGTTTTTAAATAAATTTGATCTGCTTATAGTAAAATAAAATTATATTCCAAGCCCAAAATCTCCAGCACTATTCATAGGCTGACCAAAAGTGCTTATACTTTATAGAATTGAACTTATTTCTTTTCTGCTAAAATCAAACTTTAACATCTTTTCAACAAAAAATTTAATTTTTATAAAAAGCAACTAACAAGTCACCCAAAATAAATTTAAACAGAGTACAATTTATGTTTGAGTTCTTGTACATTTTTGATTAACACGTTATTTATGGGGCATTAGTAATTCAAGAATATCAAATATAGTTTTTATTGAACATATATATAACAAATAAATAGTAAAAAATGTTAGTTTAGCTTATCTCGTCATTTGCTCAGGGCTTAGCCGAGGCAGCGCTCCAAATGGGATTGATCGATGACCGCATCATAAAGCTGTCCGCGTGTAATTCCAGTAGGCGCCAGAGCAAATAAACCACATAAACCCCATACATATAAGTATGTATATATATATATATAAGTATAATCATTGGAGTGTATCGTTGAATGGATATTGACACTAGATAAAGCCAGCAATGTGCTTAGGTGTTTGTTTGTTGAGCTCAAAGCTGTCAGTTGTAGAATGCTGATATACGATTTGAACGACTTACTGTCTGTCCAACTGTCAGTCTGTCCAACTGTCAGTCTGTCCAACTGTCAGTTTGTCTGTCTGTCTGTTGATCATCAATAAAGCCGGAAATGATCGGAGTCGTTTGCAATTTATGATCTCGAAACGGCAATAAGTCGACGGCTTATCGCGAATGCAATTTATAATACAAAATGGCAGACGAAGAGTCGAAAGCCAAGCCAAATGGGCAACATAATTAATATTTAAGAGCTCCGAGCACTGACAGCACGTATCCTCCATGACCATCCTACTCCAATCGAACTGCTGGGTGCTCTTCATCAGCGATTCCAATCAGATAACATTAGCACGTCACATCACACAGCGTGCAAAAATTATTATTCATTGAATTTGTGATAAATGTGACAGGGCCCAACAGGCAGTTGTCCAGCGGCAGGCGATTCCAGTTGCAACAATGCGTTGCGTTCCACACACAAACAGACAGAGACAGACGGACAGGCAGAGAGACAGAGGAGGCCGCATCGAAGCTGTCAAAAATTTGTTGCAAAAGATATTATCTGTGCCCCATCGACGATGTTGCAGGCAGCTGACTGACGACTGCTTTTCGCTGTAGCTCATCAATAACAACGACGACAAGGACAAGGACGAGCATGTGGCAGCGAGTGTGTTGCAAGCGTATGAGTTGCACTTGATGACGACGATGATGATGATGATGATGTTGGCAACGATGATGATGACCATGATCGATGATTGGCCTTTTTTTTGCAGTCTGTGGCAGACAAAGCAGACGCTGAGTGACGATTGCTGAGCACAACGGGGCAACCGTACCATAAACAATGTGCAGGCAACTGTGACCACACCCATTGACAGATGGACAGACGGACAGACTGACAGACTGACAGACTGACGAACTGACTGACTGACATGGGCATTGTGCAGCGATGGCAACAATTATTTGCGGAGAATCACAACAGCAACCAACAAATAACAAATAACAAATGCATCCATGGAATGGCCACTTGATTGATGGGCTCAATAAATTGCACGAGGAGCGCAGCATTGTGAGTGTCGTTGATGTTGTTCTTATTGTGGCCTTTTAGCCAATGCTCTTGTTGCACTTTCGTGCTGCCACACAGATCTGCTGCAGTTGCTCTGATAAGATATAGGTGACAGCCACAAACGGGACAGCGTTCGATGCAATTAGATCAAACGGCCAACCAACTGGGCCTAAATGGTTGCAACAACCATGTCAATAAATGCAATGTTGAATAAGAAATTGACAGCTGAGAATATAAAATATAACTACAATATTAAGCAAGGTAATAAAAATAAGGTAAGGTTAATAATAAAAAACTCAATTAATCGTTGAAAGTATAAAATTAAATTCTTAAGCAAATTAACACCTGAGAATAAAAATATAGAACTAAAATTTTAATATAAATTAAGGTTAAGTGTATTAAATAGAAACAGAATTAAAATTTAGCATCAAATAATAAACAAGTTAACAGGTGAGAATATAAAATATAATTACAATATTAAGCAAGGTAATAATAATAATAAAATAAGGTTAATAGTAATAAAATCTGACTCAATATGCAAGTTAATTGTTGAAAGTATAAAATTGAACCGCATTCTTAAACAAGTTAACAACTGAGAATATAAAATAGAACTGCAATTTCAATAAAAGATAAGGTTCAGAATATTAAATAGAAGCAAAATTAACATTTAGCATCAAATAATAATCAAGTTAACAGGTGAGAATATAAAATACGACTCAATAAGCAAGGTAATAATTGAAAATATAAAATAGTTTGCAATTTTAACAATTTTAATTTTAAGTAATTAACAAATGAGATTATAAAATATAGAATTGTCATTTAATAATAAAAATAATAATAATAAGGCAAGGTTAAGAATAATAATGATGAGAATATAAAATACACCTCAATAAGCAAGATAATAATTGAAAGTACAAAATAGTTATTTAATTTTAAGTAATTTAAAAAATGAGATTATAAAATACAGAATTGTCATATAAGGCAAAGTGATATAAAAAAGGTA
This sequence comes from Drosophila dives, assembly GCA_035042365.1. Classification (NCBI taxonomy): domain Eukaryota; kingdom Metazoa; phylum Arthropoda; class Insecta; order Diptera; family Drosophilidae; genus Drosophila; species Drosophila dives. The sequence goes on along the minus strand of JAWNLJ010000357.1, from coordinate 1,264,602 downwards.
AGGTTAAGAATAATAATGATAAGAATATAAATTTCAATTAATAAGCAAGGTAATCGTTGAAAGCACAAATTAGTTATTTTATTTTAACAGATTAGAATATTAAATATATAATTGCAATATTAGGCAAAGTAACAATAATAAGATACGACTGAGAGGATTAAATGGAAACACTGTTTTGGGGGCAGATATGAATATAAATTATATTAAATAAATTAACTTCAAATAAACAATTGTATTGTATACATTTTGTAATTTTATATTTTATTTACAAGCAACTTTTGCAAATCCTATTGATCATCTCTTAATGCTTTTAAGTCTGTCAAGTAACAGCTAAATTTCAAACAAGATCAAATAATACTGATGATTATGGCAAAAGATGTTGAAACATATAATGATGAAAAGTAAATTACTTGAGCTAAAATATTCCATTATAATAGCATTATTTTTATTACTCTAAGACCTGAAAATACATGTGTAATTTAATTTTCTGTTAAAGCAAAAGACTTATTTTACTTTAATATAAGTGCAAATAAATTAAAAGGAATTCAATTAATGTATTTCATTTAAATTAAATTAAAGTTAACATTAAAAAGATTTGGAACATGACATATTCCCTTAAAGTATTCAGTGCTGTTTTTCACGCCCATTCAAGTTCTGATAAATGGATAGCTTTGATAAAAACAAATTAATATCTCTCTATCTCTAACTCTAACTCTAACTCTATCACAAAATTTTAAGAGAAAACTACCAATAACAATTTTTAAATTGAAATAGATATTATAATATTATAAATGTGTTAAAAACTTAAAAAAAAAATTATAATAATACATTATTAGAGGTTAAATTTAATATAATTATTATTGTTATTGAAATGTTGATTTTCAGTGATTTAGTTGCTCAAATGAACATTTTCAATGCTTGTCGCCTTTGTGGAAACTGAGGACATTCTTAGGAATTGTTGTTGTTTTTTGTGTAAAACATTTTATTTATAATTTCTAATTTCATGGCTCATGTCTTGCTGTCAGGTGATTTCAGTGATTAATGCACAAAAGTGTTTCGAAAGTAAGGGTCTCTCGCCAGAGACATACTTCTGACAGTGGTTGTGCATATCTATATATATATGTATCTGTTTATGTATATATTGTTTCCGTTTGAGTTGTGTGTGTTTGTTTCTAAAAACGAAATTATGTGTTAATCTCATTTGATTTGTCATTTTCACATGATGTGATTTGGTGGCCTTCCCCTCAAAAAATGAAATTATCTAGCGCTGTGATGTATGGCAAACAAATGTTTTCTTGACACATTTATTTGTTTAATGAGACGATGAATAATTAGTTGAAAACACAAACCAAATGACTCAAATAAACTTTTTCTAGATACATATACAAACATGTCCGTTTGTGTGTGTGTGTGTGTGTGTGTGTGCATGTGGCACGTTTACATTGGTTGGCACAACAATTTATAAATTATGATTGACGACTCGCCGCTGATTGTGTGACCCGTAATAAGAGCCCCCCCTTCCCCCTCTCTCAGGGCACCCCCATGGCTCATGCATGATATTATATATATTTTTCTCTGTCTGTATTTTTGTGCGGCGCTTTTTGCTCCGCTTCGGTCATTACGGCTGACAGCGAGCCTTCAAAATGAAGAGTTTAGATTGATGGCCACACATCGGTCAACGAGGCAAAGAAGCAAAACATGACCATGCCACATGCAACATGATCAAACTGAGGCACAAATACCCTTATTTTCTTTGCTGAGTTATTTAATATTTTAGAGATTTATTTTAAAATATGTCAATTGTGTTATATGTAAATAATGGATTTTAATAATGATATAAGTAATATTTAGCATGATTAATTTATTATAATCGTAGGACTAAATTTATGGATTTTTCTCAAACATTGTTAGAAATTCAACGTATCCACAGTTGGGGCATAAAAAGTTCAAATTGCAGATATTTCTGTGGTTTGTCTGGCTGGCCTGTTGACAGGTCACTAATTTCACGTTCTCTAAGCACCTTTTTCGTTTTTGGCTGCAAATTTGTTCTTCCACTTTTTGTTGGTCTTTCCTAGGGCAACGATGATTGATGATTGATGCGATATTGCAGCACAAAACAACCAACAAAAAAAAAGTAGAAAAAATAACGAAACCCTTTTTCTGCTGGTCTTTCGAAACATATTTTATGTAGAAATGTCATTTGAGTTTGGCAAAAATATTAATCATCATCGTGGAACGAGTCCCCCCCACCGCCGCCATGTGATAAATGAAGTTCGAGACGCGCTGGATTGGGAAATGCCTGCTACGATGGCTTGGGGTAATTAGCGAGAGCTGCTTGTAAGAGTCGAGACCCCAGAGCCGAGAGCTGTGTAGAATATATGTATGTGAATATACCGCATAATGATGTGCACACACCAGCAAATGCAGCAGAGAAAACGAAAGAGTGAGAGAGGGAGTTAAGAAGAGATGGTGAAATTAAATATGATAAAAGACCCACACACTGTCTGTCGGCATAATTAAGTATGACATGCAAAAGTATGAATTATCACTGAGATGTCAAAATGTCACAGCTGGCGAAGACAGCGAAAGAGAGGCAGAGAGCGTCACACACACACAAACAAAGAGACCAAGCGGAAGGCATAAATAAGATACAAGACGAGAAGAGTCGACACAACACGAGACAAGAGAAGACGAGCCGAGACGAAACCCGACGAGAGCAGAGCAAAGCAGAGCTGACAAACGAACGCCGCGTGTGGGATTAACTGACTCGAAAATTTATGATATGAAAAATTACTTGTTACTCAACAGGCACACACAACAAAGCAAGGAAAGAGCGAGAGATAGATTGAAAGAGGGGAAAACTATAAGTTTGTATATTATTTTCTCTCTCTGTCTGACACCACTCACAACGAAAAATTTGTTGCCCGAACAAATTTTTGTAAAGTCTGTGCTGAAAAATTAATGTGCCCAACTGTCATTGCAGTGACAGAGATGTACCGGAATGGAATGGGAATGGGAATGGGTATGGGAAAGAGGCGTGAGGGATGCTGTTGTTGTTGTTGTTGTTGTGAAAGCTTATGATAAATGATTTTGAAATGTGACAAAATGCTTACGAGTGGGATTAACAAGACGATGTCAGCAACGACGACGTCGAGCTAAGCCTGGCAGAAGGATGCTTACTTTGCTTGTGTATGTGTGTGTGAACAACGGACGGGTTGCGAGAGAATTATTGTTATTATGTATAAACAGCTGTAGTATGGGGTGAGTCGGGCGTGAAGGGTGGAGGGTGCCACAATCTCGGGTCGGATTATGTTGATTATTGTAATGAAGTCGTGGCTGAGCTCAAAATATGTTCAGCGGGCGTTCTACTTTGAAAGTAAGCATAGTAATTATGTCTTCATTTATAAATACTCAGAGTAAAGTACACTTAAAGAAATTGAACTTGACTAAGCTTGTTCAAATTTTGCGTTATTAACGTTATTAAATTGATAGCTGATTACGGAAATGAGTCTGTGAATGAGTCACTTAATGTTGAGTTGCTTAATATAATATAATAAATGTTAAGTGTTATGAAACTTAAAATAGATATATATTTATATTATTAAAGTTTCATATTTTTTAATTTATATATAATGATAAAAGACCCATATTTAAGCTGCTTTTATAATTAAGTCTGACACGCAAAGTATGAATTATTACTGCCAACATTTTCCTTCTGGTGATAAAGATTTAAGAATGCAGCTAATTAAAAAATACTTATATGAAAATTATTGTGCAACTAAAAAAAAAAAAACTGTTTGAAAAATATTTAAATTTGCTAAAATGTAGGTTTTAAAAATAAAACAAATTATTCTCTTTGATTATTTATTTGCAATTTTCTAGAATGAAATTATTTTTACATTTAAGCTCTATATAAAAAAATTGACATTTTGATTTTTCCAACTTTTGGTTTTGGACTGCGATCTTTGATTTATTTATATGTTTGCTTGAAAACTGCAAACCGTTCATTACCAATTTGTATAAGTAAGAAAAAAAAATGGTCTTAGAACTGATTAACTACCGGGCTCTAAAAATAATACGTAAAATTTTATCTTTATTGATTTCTACATCAAAATGTAATTGAATAAGTTTGTGTGGCAAGAAATATTTAAAAATTGATGGGTGGAATAACGAGTTTTAAAAATCGAATTCAGTTCTTAATTACTAAAGAGAAGGTTAACAAATATATTATGAAACTATTAAGAATAAAAGTCACCTAGGTTAAATTCGAAGGAGGAATTCTCAAAGAATATAATATTTGTCACCTTTATAATAATAATAATAATAATAATAATAATAATAATAATAATAATAATAATAATAATAGATATAGGAGAAATATCTTATCAGCTCTAAAGAAATGGAATCCCTGAATCCGACAAATATTATTGCAATCATCCAAGAACAGATTTGATGAAGCAGATAAACACTTAGATCTGTCGATTTTTGGATATTATGTTCTCAAAATATTCATTTCTGAATTAACAGTAATTTTATAATATACAAATAATATTAGTTATGTTAAGTAATAATAGATATGTAATTGAACAAAATTTATTTATTTTTGATTAAGGCTGAACTTGCCACAATTACCTCAATTTATGTTGTGTCATGTTAATCGATCTGCGGCACTTCAAAGCGACAACAAACTAAAAAAAAGTGATTCATTTGAATCCATTTGAAATACAACTCGTATCACATGTGGCGACACCAGTTCCACTGGTCAAGTGAGGCGACGCCAACGCGTGGCAATCGATGATCGGCGATCAAAGCGATCATGTGGAAAACAAAGTGCCATCCATCTTGCTAGTTTTGACGCCTTCCTGGTTATTGTGTAGAGACACGAAAAGAAGACGAGACCAGACAGTTGGACAGTTGGGCAGTTGCCAGTCGGATTCATCGAGCGATCGATCGATCGTTGGCTCGATCTGGCAGGGTTAAGACATCATCAGTCAAATGGACTTGGCAGCGTCCACTGCCTGGGTCAATTGAGCTTGGCAGCTTGTTTGATTTATGCAGCAGACACTTCACAAAATATGACGACCCTCTAGATAAAGATAATTATTGGAGTGCCCCTAACCTGCCCCTGCCCCTGCCACAATTTACCTCTAGCTAGCTGCTAGCCACAATCCATCATGTGTAATTTAACATATCGACAAAGTTATTACACTGGCCATAAAACGGCACTTAGAAGGTAGATAAGCAGGGAGGGGGAGGCACTGCAGGGATTGAAGATATATATCAGTGTGCTCAGTCGCTGAAGGAGTTAACCAGATGTCGAATTTGTACACTTGAGTCGCATTTGACAAGATGGTAAACAGCGATTGGGGCAAGTGCGACGACGCCGCCGCAGCTTGACTAATTGAAAGTATGCAGCATGGGGCAGGAGTAGTGGGAGAGAGAGGGACGTTGGTTGGGGTGAGTGGGCGCCACACCTTTGTCGACTTTCGTCTGTACAAATAAATCAATTAATTTAAACTGTCGGCCAGCTGTCAAATTGTTTGCTACCGGCAGCATTTTACGCGTTGTCTCGTTTTGGGCCTGAAGTTGGAAATTCGAGTTCGGTTCACGTACCCATTCCCATTCCCACTCCTGCGCCCGTTCCCGCTCCCACTCCTGCTCCAGTTGCCGTTCCTGGTTTAGATGGCAATGGCGATGGCGAGACTGGCAGGCAATGGCGACATGTCAAGATTTACGGAGTGATTGACGACTTTATGTGTCATTAAATACCGTTAGCAGCGACTGGCGTTGGCGTTACCCAAGCCAATGTTGTTGTTGTTGTTGCTGTTGTTGTTGCTGTCAATGTTGTCTTTGTTGTTGTTGCTATTGTTGCTTGGCGCATTGCATTTGAGTCATTTTTCATGCGATGTTGCGCAGTGAAAGTCGTCTGCGATTATTTGGAAACTTTGCTTGTTTGTGTGTATGTGTGTGTGTGTGTGTGCGTGTGTGTGTATGTGTGTGTGTGTGTTTGTCTTATGAGATTAGCAACAATTAAACACCAACTGCGTATAACGGGATTAACTAACAAATGTTGTGGATTAGTCAGAAGTGCAAAATAATTATAATTTACACGAGTTGCCAAGCCAAAAATGACAGTGTTTACAATTAATTATAATTACTTAATTAACAACCATGTAAAATTGTGCATAATTTAATGTTGTTTATTATATATACATATATATTATTTTCTCTCAACATTTAATTTGTCACAGTGAGGGATGGTTAATCTTGATTTAATTAATGACTTTTGTGAATTTAAAAAAAACAAGAGAGAAATTTGTAGATGGAAAATTTTTCCAATTGCACAACTGATGAATAATTCACTATTTTAAAAGAAAAGTATAAATAAAATTTGTTCAACTTTTTTTTTATACAAATTTAGTGTATTTAAAAAAGGAGTAATAAATTTCCAACAATAAAAGAATCTAGCAAAATATGGAAAAAAAATTTTAACAACTTTTTGCATAGAGCACCAAAAATAAGTTGTAAATATTTTACTAAAAAAAGCAAAGTAATTTTTCAAGAATTTTTCGATGTGAATTGAATAAAATGTAATTAAATTTTCTGCAACAGTTTATCGATCGTATTGTTGGTTGCATGCCCCAAAAACTGCTATCAAACATAAACTAAAAAAAATTAATATTTTTATTAATAAACTAAAAAAAAATCATTTATTTTAAAAATATTCTTTTTGAAATATATTCAATAAATTTAGCTCGATTTTATTGCATGCAAAGCATGATTCACAAGTCAAAGTTCAATTTGCTAAATTCTGTTTAAGATTGCCATCAAATTGAATGCGGCTAAAGGCCATTTATGATAGACTCCAGACAAGTTGAGTGCCACATTTTTTGGGGCTGGCAGGGGGTGGTAGGGGGCAACAATAAAAACGAAATGTGCGAGTGGCAACGTTAACTGTTAAGTGGTGCACTCAACTAGCAGCTCAACTAACACCAACTGCGTATCACGGGATTAACTAACAAATGTTGTGGATTAGTCAGAAGTGCAAAATAATTATAATTTACACGAGTTGCCAAGCCAAAAATGAGAGTGTTTACAATTAATTATAATTACTTAATTAACAACCATGTAAAATTGTGCATAATTTAATGTTGTTTATTATATATGCATATGTATTAATTTCTCTCAACATTTAATTTGTCACAGTGAGGGATGTTTAGTCTTGATATAATTAATGACATTTGTGAATTTAAAGAAAACAAGAGAGAAATTTGTAGATGAAAAATTTTTCCAGTTGCACAATTGATGAATAATTCACTATTTTAGGAGAAAAGTATAAATACAATTTTATCAAATTTTTTTTAAACAAATTTGGTGTATTTAAAAGGGGGTAATAAATTTCTAACAATAAAAGAATCTAGCAAAATATGGAAAAAAAACTTTTTTGCATAAAGCACCAAAAATAAGTTGTAAATATTTTACTAAAAAAAGCTAAGTAATTTTTCAAGAATTTTTCGATGCGAATTCAATAAAATGTAATTAAATTTTCTGCAACAGTTTACCGACCATATTGTAGGTTGTATGCCCCAAAAACTGCTATCAAACATAAACTAAAAAAAATGAATATTTTTATTAATAAACTAAAAAAAAATCATTTATTTTAAAAATATTCTTTTTGAAATATATTCAATAAATTTAGCTCGATTTTATTGCATGCAAAGCATGATTCACAAGTCAAAGTTCAATTTGCTAAATTCTGTTTAAGATTGCCATCAAATTGAATGCGGCTAAAGGCCATTTATGATAGACTCCAGACAGGTTGAGTGCCACATTTTTTGGGGCTGGCAGGGGGTGGTAGGGGGCAACAATAAAAACGAAATGTGCGAGTGGCAACGTTAACTGTTAAGTGGTGCACTCAACTAGCAGCTTATTAGCAAACTTTCTCATTGGATTATATAGTTGAATATTATAATAATCGAGTTAGAAAACCGTGTTGTCCCATTGCTGAGGGGGTTGGTGAGGGGGGGTTGCAACACACACACACACAGTCGGCAGCTTTCATGCACAATTTCCGTTGGAATAAGCTCTTGGTTTACGAGCATTTACGATGAGGGAGGGGGGGATGGATGTATGGGGTACGGATTGTGGTTTGGGTTTATGTGGAGTAACAAAAAGTGGCCAACTTTTTAGGGCGACAAGGAAATACTTTGCTAAATTGCCTGGGCAAAGCAAACCCAACCCGCAAGCCCCTCTCCAAGCCAATAACAAAACTCACACATGCCAGGCACCTAAATGCCAATGAGTGTGTGTGTGTGCGAGTGTGTGTGAGTGTGTTTGTGTTGAGGATTCAACTTTTACAAATCGTTAGCATTTCGCACGTTTATTGAGTTGTTTTTGTATGTAAATTGGTCGCATAACTTGCCAGTTGTTGTTGTTGTTGTTGTTGTTGTTGTTGTTAGTATGGGATTTTGATATGTAAAGTGTCGAGTGGCAGTGTCCATGGTTGCCTCTTGTGGCATATCCTTTGCCGTACACTGGATTATTGTCTGTAGATTTGCAGATATGCCCCTCTCTCTCCCAGTTTGTGTGTTTCTGTGTTTGTCTATAAAGTTTGATTCCTTTTTTATACCCTAACCTTTGAAAAGGGTATAATGGTATTTTTTGTAATAGATGAAAGAAAGTATCTTTAATCCCATTGCATAAATTCCTTATCTGAATTGATCAATTGTCGAGTCGCTAGAATAAATATAGTTAGTCTGCACACAGATCAATAATTATTCGCATACTCAAATTTTGCCATTATTTTCTCACTCAAAAAAAATTATTTATATTTATTTGGTTTTATATTAAATTAAAATGTTCTAAGAATAGATTTAGATTAATAGGAAAAAAATAAAATAAATATTCTAATAATAGATTTAGATTAATATTAATATAACATATTTTAAAAATAATAAATTGAAAATGTGGGTTAATAAATTATTCCCAAAAAAACTACAGTTTTTTGTAGCCCAAAAATTATACGCACACTTCTCAGATTTATAAAATTCTTATGAAATACCTGCGAATATTTAAACTTATTTTTAGTGTGGGTGTTTTTGTGTGTGTAATGTTCCCAATATCTCTTATTTTAACCTGCATACCTTACTACGGCGTATTTACGGATTTCTCTAAATAAAATTATATATTAACTTTATTTTTCAATTACTTTTCTAAATCACCGCTTTTAGTTTATTTTACTGCAGGCAAAAATAAATGGCAGCACCTCCAAGCAGGCTTACATTTAGAAAATAAATTTTAAAAATAAAAACCCATTTTTAAAAAATGCTTTCAGGGTACATCGCAGTCGAGTTGACTCGACTTGAGCATTCTTAGTTGCGCCAAACGCATTCTCTAAAAAGTTGTATCCATTTTCATCGAGTTTGGTTTTGCCGTCTGAGCTTTTGTCTAACACTTAGTCTCGGCCAGGCCGGGCTCCACAATTGGGTCTGGGTCGAGTTTTGGTACTGGCTCTTGGACTGGCTCTTGGTGTGGCTTGGGTTCTGGTTCTGTTTCTGGCTCTAACGCCGATTCTCGATTTCAGCCAGTCTGCGGTTCGTTGCTGTTGGTGTTGGCATATTTGTCGTTTGTGGTTACAACTGCAAATATTATAGCAAATTGAACTGTAAATAGTTTTATTGCCCCTAAGCCACAAGGCGAGTCATACACACACACACTCACACACACTCATACACACAACTGCGATACTTTGATTGTTTTTGCTGGTTGGCATTTCTGCCATTGCATTGGGCACAAAAACCACAAAATGAAGTTGTTGAAATGCTCACAGATTTACTTCAAGGAATCTCGTTGCTCTTTTCCACACACACAAACAAATACACAATTTGGCCAGCAGCTAAATCAATTTGGCAGACACCTCTATTAAAATGCCAACACACACACACCCACAGAGTGTGCCAAATAGAATATGTAAATCATAGTTTATTGAGATATATCGTTGGACAATTTGTTTATATTTATTATTATTTACAGTGCATCATATATTTTATAAATATATAGAACGATCGATTGTAAAATGAGGTTTTTTTTTTTGAATAAATATAAATATATGCGTAATTAATATGCGTATTTTTATGCTTTATTTACTTGGACAAAATTTAATAATATCCAACTACTATATAATATTGATGCCACAGAAAGATCAGTAAAGAGATGAGTTCTTATGTGAACAGCTTTTTTGTTCTGCAAGTTATTCGAATTTTATTATCACAGAGATTGGCCATCCATAACATATAACTGCCACAGGAATAATTGCTCAATTTGTTAACCAGACCAACCTTATCATATGTTTTTTATTATGACCCCAAAATAGTATTAGCATCGAAAAACTATATCATTTAACTTCATATAAGACTCGAGTTTTTCACATGTTATATATTTCCAAATATTTATGAAACATTAATAATATTACTCATAATAATCTTTTTTAACAGGTCTCTTTAATTTTTTGCTAGTGTGTTTTTTCCATATTTTCATAAAATATTTCTCAACTTTTTAATATTCTATTTTTAATCTGTATTTCTCCAAAATTTACTTTCTTTACTTTAAAATATCTGCAGTTAATTTTATTTTACTTCAAATATTTTAATACATATAATTTTTTAAATTATTGAAAATCAAAACTTTTTTAATATTTCTGGTGTCTTTTGAGTGTATTATAATTTTGTCATGTTATAATTATGTTGTTTTATTAAACACATATTTTTAGGAATTTAACTGCATTTGCTTACTATCAGAATTTACTCATTCATTGGCTAAACTAAAAAAAAAACAATATATTCAAAAACTTGCAGTTGAACAAATATTTATTTCAAAAAAATTCTTTAGTAGTAAAATTTTAATTAAAATCAAAATTACATATTTATTTACAGATGGGACTATAATTACAATAAATATTATTTGACATGGATGCCAATGTTTTATTGCTGCCCGATAAATAAATACTTGTCTATATCTATGTAATTTGTATGCATATATTGAGTCAACCCACTCAGCTGGCTGTATAATGGGTACTCCATCAGTTGGAAATGATAAATGATTGGCAAATTAATATAAAATTCATCGGGGGCTTTGTATGCGGACGCAGAACATGAAACTAATAATTTCTGAATGTAATTTGCATAGATATATCATTATTAATAATATTATTTCCACTACAACTGCGACTTTTTCTTCTTCTTCTTTGTCTTCTGCTTGTGCAACGAAAAAAGACGCCTCGCCTCGCCTCGCATTTTCATCAATCAATCGCGGGGAAAAGCGCGACGCAAAACGCCTGACATGAAAAATATGTCTGCGAGCTGCGAGCTGCGAGCTGTTCCAATGCAAAATGTTAATTTATAAAAATTTAAGAGCACTGCAACGTGGCAACTCGACATCAATCAAAAAAATCTCATCACACTGAGCCACTGACAGTCTGACAGACTGACACTCTGACAGACTGACACTCTGACAGACGTCTCAAATGCGGAACGCTCCTCCGTCGCCTTGTGTCCAGTCGCAACTTTTATAAATGAGCCAAGATCCGAGCCACGTTGTCCTGACCCAGCCTGGCCTGGCCCTGTCATCCTCTGTTGAAAGATGTGAAAATTGTGAAAATTTTTTATAAAAATATTCGCTTGCTTGTTGGGAAAGTAAATTTGATTTGTTCAACACACACACACACACACATTCCACAGAGGCAGCGACTTCAATTTGCTTGCCACGCAGCGGGCCTAATGATGCTGCCCCGGTACAAGCTGATAATGGGCCGTATCATAATGGCTCTCTCTCTCTCTCTAATGATTAATTAATGATCCCTTTGCACAGCTTTAACTGTAACTAGTTTCGCCACACGGCAAATTGTGCACAGCCCCTTGACAGCTGTGCCGCACCATTTATGATGAGTGACAAGAGAAATCCAACAATGAACACAAATGTGGGAGTGACTGACTACAGTTTGTGTGATTAACGACCTTATTATGTACTCTATCTCTATTTCACATTTCCACAACACACACACACACACACGCACACACACTTAACAGCTGCAGGCACAAAAAAAAACAGATTTTTCATTGTTCTTTTTCTTTTTATATGTTGCAAGGGTTTATGGAGATTTCTAGCTTGGAGGCAGGAATTAATTCGCAGAGCAATTGTTTTATTTTGGAAATGAAAAAGTAGACCCAAAAGAGCTGCTATTATTAATATGATTTATTTAATATATATAGATATGTATATATTTTTTTAATTTATAAATTATATAAATCTTAAAATATTTCTTGCATTTGAAAAACCTACTTTTTTTAACTTAGTTATTAAATAAATAAATAAAATTTAAAATACAAATATATATATTAAATATAACATATAGTTAAGAATATTGAACTATTCTAAATTAATTAAATACTATTATTAGCATATTTTAATTACACATATTTTATTTTTATATTTTTTCAATTGGCCTTTGAATAACCCAAGATAATATTTTATATTTAAATTTCTTTAAATAAATTATTATATATATATAAATAAATAAATATTAAAATAAAAATATATATATAAATATATAAATTCAATATTACCTACCTATCTTGAGCTATTCTAAATTAATCAAATAATATTAATTATTATTGGCATATTTTAATTACACATATTTTATTTTTATATTTTTTTCAACTGGCCTTTGAATTACCCGAAATAATATTTTATATATAAATTTCTTTAAATTTCTTTTTTAGTTCTTCACCCTTTAGTTTTGTAATTTTAGTTTAATTTTATTTTTAGTTTCTGCTGTCAATATGAATAATTATAATAATACTCCCCAATATGCCCAGCGATGACGAGAAATGGCATCGAGTGCTGGCAGTGATTGCGTTGTTGACAGCCTGTCAACATGTCGTATGAGTAATGTATTCCAAATGCAGTTGCAGTTGTGCCAATGATAAATTGACTGTGAAAACATTAGCCATGGACCAATACATTTTCTGGCTAATAACCAAGAGCAAAACACAGCATTCCCAGCCAAAACGCAGCGCTGAAAATGCCTCAATTAAAATTGCCTTTCCTCAAAATGCCGAATGCAAAAAACAAACGTTGCATGTGTCTGCATGTGTGTGTGTGTTTGTGCGTGGGTGTGTTTTATGCCCCTTGATGCGCCCTTTAACCTTTCGCGGTGTGGCATGTCTTTGGCATGTCCGTTGGCCACTTGCAGCGTTTGATTGATTGAAACTGCATCCGAAACTTGGGGCAACTTGCTGTCAAAAGTGTCGGCAAATAGCACCGACAAGTTGGCCTGGCTCGGACAGCTTGGTAAAGTGTGCAATTAACGGTAATTATCAATGATCTTTGCACCTTGCCTTGGGTCAACGTGTAAGCCAAATGGCAATTGCATTGAGATAATGTGTTTAGTTAATGTGGGCTAAATATAGGAATTAAAAAATATATATTTAAAAAATAAGTATTTAATCAAATTATAAAAACAATAATCATATGCCTAATAAAACAAAATAACAACAATAATAATATACCTATTAAATATATTCATCAATATGTGTTTTTATTGCTCTCATATTTCAGCTCGTAATTTTTTTACTATATTAGTTTTATTTACTTATTGTTATTTTTGTATATTTGGAATGTTTTTTAAATTCTTTAATAATTTAAAACCTATTTTGTCCAAATATCCATTATTATTGCTTTGCTTATGCATTAGTTTTCAATAATTGTATATATTTATTATGAATATATAATTATATAGTCGAAGTTAAAAATATACCATTTTAATTACTTAAATTAAATAGTGTTTTTCTTAGTAGTTTATATAGTTAGTTTATCTATTTTTATATGTTTATATATATGTGTAATGATTATTCATTATTCGACTTTTACAAGAATGACTTGAAATAACTGAAGTATTTTTAGAGATATCAACTTATAAGCTGTTGGATTTGTCTATAATTTGGCTTATCTTACTATCTTAATTAAGAGATCTTCAGTCTTCTCAACAATGAAATTTGATAACTGCATTAAAAAATATATACAAATTTTATTAGTCAATTGCCACAAGTTGACCAAAAATGTGTTTTGAGCTTTTTCAAATAATCATATTTTATTTGTAGTCAATAAATTGTTATAACTCAAAATTTTTAAAAATACAAAACTTATTTGAAAACAGCTCTCAAGACTGTCTAAAATATTGAGCATTATTCATCTGCATAATCAGTACCTGAATCACAACTACACACATTCAAATACACACTCACACACACACATACTAAGTAAAGATAATTAGCCCACCCATCGCGTCAAGTAGTCAATTGCAGTGTTGTTGATTTGGAAAAGGACTTGATGAAGAGTTGGATTCAGCTCCCTCTTCCTCTTCGCCCTGGCAGGCTGTCACTCGATGTTGGAGCTGTGCTTGAGTAGCGTGTACAAATTGTCCATTTACCTGTGGAGCAGTTGCGGCAGTTGCAAATCAACTCATCAACTTATGTGGCATGTGGCCCATCTATGGTTATGGCTGCCCACTTGCTGCCACAAGAAGTAGCAGCGGCGTCTTGCCCCGCTCGCAGTCAATTTCCGTTCAGAGCACGACTCGAAGTTGGCAAACATTATAAATGCGGCCATAAATGCGTCATAAGCACAAAACAAGCCAGGAGAAAAGCTGCAGCGGCAAACAACATAATAAATTAATTATATGCAACATCAACAACCCGTGCGCCCGCCACGACTAAGGTTGCCACACGTGTATGTGTGTGTGTGGCATGTCGTGCGCGTGAGCGTCTATTAGCAGTCAACGTTGACGATGTGGCACACAGAAAGAGAGAGAGAGAAAAAAAGACCCGCCAGCGATCTGTTGCTGCCCTCCCTCCCTGCTGATCTCTGCCAGTGGCTGCCACTCTTGACAAGGCACACACGAGCCCAAGCAAACAAGGGGCGTGCATCTCCGCGAGGGGAGTTCAAGCGGCGAGGAAATAGTTTAGCATGTGTGGCATCGCAAGCGGCAAGATAGGAGGAGTGCCGCACAGAGGAGAGTAGCTTTGATTGGGCTGAGTCCGCGACGAGGTGAGGCCAGGCGAGACTAGAGACCAGGCCAAGCCAGGCCAGGCCAGTCAAACAGGCAATCCATCCATCAGCCGCTGGCAGACAGCAATTGCCAGTTGCACGTTGATTCTCCACACACTACCCCCAATTGGGGTAACTAGCTTTTGGCCATGATTTTAATGACTGTCCAAAGGCATTATTTTAAAAAAAGATATTTAGCATTATAAATTAGATTTTATTTGTATTTTTAATTGTAATTTTTTATTATTTTATAGCACCTTAGCTTAAAATATATATATTTAATTAGCCAACTCTTTGCTATAAATTATTTATTACTTTTACTTAAAAGGCACAAAATAAAAATTATTTTTTGATTTATAAATAAATAAAATAAAAGAAAAAATATGTATTTCCAAATTAGAGATAAATGATAAAAGGCACAAAATAAAAACTATTTTTTTATTTATAATTAAATTAAAATAAAAGAAAAAAATATGTATTTTCAAGTTAGAGATAAATGTCATTAATAAATTGATTAAATTAAGTTTTAGGTTTATTTCTGATAAATGAAATAAATTTAAATTTAGTCGTAGGATAAGAATTACTTTCTGAATCCAAAATAATTATGTTGATTAATTAAGTAATAAAGTTTTATTTAAAAAATACATCACTATAACAAAATAAATAAAATATTTCTTATTTGGATAATTACTTGATTGATTTTATTATATTAAGCTTTATGATCAACTTGATATATTCTCCATAAAAAAATATTTGTTTCTAGATTAAATTGTATTAAAAATTATTGACAAATTTAATAGTTCATTTTATAAACTTATTTTATTTACGTTTGAGACCAATAAATAAATATTATTTTTATATTAAATGTGGTACTCATATTTTATTAGATTTATTTAATATAACTAATTATTTCACATTATTCTTTTTCACTTATAAGATAAATATATATCCATAATTTAATTTAATTTATTTGCTTTATATAATATATTGAAAATAAGTCCCTTTCGCTTAAGAGCATAAAATCTTCGTTGAAAATTTGTTGGCGTTGCATTACTTGTTTAATATCTGTTTAGTTGTTGTTCTTGTTGTTGTTGTTGTTACATGAGCCAAGACTGTGGCACAAATGTTGCTGACTACGCTGATTGCGGGCTTTGCGTTGCCACACTGCGCCCTCTAAAAAGTGGGCATGGTTGTGTCTTCTGCGGTGGTGGTGGTGATGGTGGTGGTGTTCTGATTGGAAAATCAAGTGTGCGCATGTTTGCCTGCTTTTAATGGTCGACTGATGGCTGCAACTCCGCTAATTGCGAATGCTTGACGCATGTTGCAGGCACTTGGCTCAGACACGGACTGGCAACTGGCAACTGGCAGGCAACAGTCAGCAGTCAGGCCAACTTGCTTAGACAGTTCAGCCAAGTCAGCAATCAAGTATGAGTAGTGCAGGGAGGGGAAATGCGGGTTTGCCGGGGGGAAGTAGTAAAGTGAAGCAGCAGCAGCAGAGGCAGCAACAGAGGCAGCAGCAGCAGTAACTCTTTAGTTGCACCGTTTGCACAGCGCTGCGTGATTTTTAATTAGTTTTCTTAGAAATTAAATTGTTAATTTGATCGACGCATTTTCAGCGACGCTTCGCTGCTAAGTGGCAACTCTTCTTCTTCTTCTTTTGCTGCTGCTTCTTTGTGTTGCAATTGGTCTTGTTGCCTTTGTTTTTTTTTTTTTTGCTGGCTCTTTGTCTACTCATTAATGCCAATTCTGGCGCGCCAGTGTTGACGCCTTTGCCGAGACACGAGACACGACACGAAACGACTGCCACTGCCACAGCCACTGCCACAGCCACAGTTATAGTTATAGTTCCAGACACGTAGTTGCTTCCCCAAGCATTGGAATTGCATTCGAGCCGATCTCTTTTTGCGCCACGTTGAGTTTTATGGGTCTTGTGTGTAGCAAGCATGACGTGGTGTGTGTGTGTGTGTGTGTGTGTTGCAAGAATTATAAAACAAACAAATGTTTAAATGCATATGTATTTCCATTGGCAGTTGATGATCTGCAAGATAAGATTAGCAATGGTTAATGTTGTTTTTTTTTTTATAATTCATGTGAACTTTTAATTAGCTGTATTAATTGCTACTCAAAGGCGATTAGTGCTGTAATTAATTCCTGGCTATAATTAATACTATGTCTCACCTGATTCTTGGCTTTAAACCAATTCTAGAGCTTAAAATTTAATTTTTGCCCTCGTTTCAGCCTTTTTTTAAGTGCAAAATGGCATGTTTTTCACATTTTTATTATTGCTGGTTTAAATATTCATTTTTTATGTTACGTGTTGTTAAGGTATTTGTAAAACATGATTTATTTATAAAGAATTTAAGAAAATTATTCATTTAATTTACAAATACCGTTGCGAAAAGCATAACTTTAAGATTTGTACAATTACTATTACTACTACTAATAATAATAATACTATTAATACTACTACTACAAATACTACTATTAATACTATTACCAATTCTGCTACAGCTAATACTGCCTGTGTTATACTATCACAATTGTTTCTACTACCAATACATCTATTATTAAAATTACCGTTACTGATATTACTCACACTACTACTGCTGCTACAATACTATCAATAATACTACTACTACTAATACTACATTACTAATATTAATACTTAAAATTCCACGACTGCTTCTGCTCGTACTATTATCCTCCCACTAATACTACTCCCACTTTTACTACTACTTTTTCAGGTCTCGTACGCAGCTCGCTTGCCAATTTAGAGGAAATTGCATTAAACTAGACATTCATCGCAAGCCTACAAGTCAATTTGTGTGTATGTTGCGTGGGTGTGTGAGTGTGTGGCATCCACCTCAAGTCAAAAGCGGTGCTTAGATGTCAAACACTCCTCCACTCTGGTCCAATATTCGAATAGTCGAATTCACTCCAGTCGGAAGCGCATCTAAATTGGCGCAGTCAACCAACTTTCGCCTGCAATCAATCAACCAAACTGTCAGCCTCAGCATCAGTTTCAGCGGTGGTTGAATGTCGATGATGTTATCGCAATGTGTGTGGTGTGTTGTGGTGCATGTGTTGCATGTGTTGCATGCATTGGATGGTATGGGATGAGATGTGATGGTATGGGTTGTGTGCATGTGCCACACTCGCTAGGCAATTAAGCCCAAAAATGCCAATTAACCTTTGAATACCATGCACAGCCACGTAGCCTGCCAGCCAGCCCTCTTCGTGTGCATTGTATGCAGTGTACACTGTACCAGTGCTGCTGCTGCTGCTATGTGCAAGGGACGTAAGATAAAATAATTACCCAGACGCATAACTCGAAAGTAAAATATATACAAATTTAATTTATGCATGCACACAGCGAAAGCGACAAAGAAAGAGAGGGAGGTGAAAAGAGCAGGCGAGAGAAGCGAGAGGTGGAGCTGAAAGCCAATGGGAGTAAAGTGTCCACTGCAATTTATCTCACGCGGCTTTTTGTTCAACCAACAGTCTTTATTACTCTTTCCTTCATTCTTTCCCCCCTTCACAACCTTAACATGCTCAAGCAGCCCTAAATATGAAATAATTTATGACGCGACATTTTCATCAGCAATTCGTTAAAATTCATGCATTAATGCACTTTTTTTTATCATTTTTGCCTTTACTCCTTCTTCATCTCCTCCTCACTTCTCTCGCCATGCTGCTTGTCGCTATTTTATAAATGTATTAAGCTGCTTGTGGGGGGATGGCAGTCTGGGGGCATACAAAGCCAGGCGACGACAACACGAATCGCATGTAAAATTCTTATTTTAATCGATGCAAATATGCAACAGCAACAACAACATAAACAATCAGCGACGCGTCCACGACGACGCTACGTAGCCGGTGGTGCATGCAACAACGGCAGCAGCCACGCCAATTTTGTATGACAGACTGGCAGCAGTGGTGTGTGCGTGTGTGTGTGTGGGGAGATGCAGAAACAGAATGCCGACCATCGCGATAATAAATCAATTTTCACAATAAACAGTTGCCAGCGGCAGGCGTGCCCACCGTGCACAGTGGCTCACGCTTATGCTAAAAATCGTACATATTTTTAACTTTTAATAGTACGTTCCGCATGCCACAATAAAGCCAATTAGCTGCATTGTTATTTGTATTTATATCAATCATAACTTAAGTTCTAGTTGAGTGTTGTTTTGCTCTGATAAAATTATAAGTAATTGCTCAACAACGCAATATAATAAGAAAGTGAGATCATATCACTCATGATTTAGTTCACTGTGCAAGTCATCCTCTTTCTCTATCTGTCTCTGTCTCCCTCACTTCTCTTCTTCTCGGCTGGACATGGTTAAGCCGTTCGTGGGGGGAGTATGGGGGCGTAAGTGTTGTTGTCTCACACCATTTCATGTCTTGCCTTGGCAGCGACATAATAAATTAACTGCCCTGCAATTATTCTCACATTTTCGCAAAGTGAATAAAAATTACACAGTTATGTTGAAATCCATGGAAGGAACCGAAATAAAACGAGACGAAAGTGAGAGCCTTATGCAAAGGATTAGCTGCTTGTATGGTCAAGGGTAATTGGTAGGAGGGGGAGGTTTGGGGTAGCTGGCTGTCTGGTTTGACCCTCAGGCTTACATTTATATTTACCATTCACCTTGAGCCACAACGAAACCTTTCTCATTTTCCACAATTTGAATGCATTTGTTGTTGTTGTTGTTCGTGCTGCTGCTGCAGTTAATCAAAATATCAAATTAACTGTCGTGTCTGTGGCAAATAAATCAAAATATAAGCCAACTGTGCACCCCAACGCTACCCACTTCCCGTTCCACCACTCGCTTGCTCTACACTCTTGCAAATTGAAGCTCCCTTACGAAAATTTCATATATGCGTCGCGCCGCGTCTGCGCCTGCGTCTACGTTGGTTGCCGGCAAATGATGACTGAGATGAATTTATTATAGGCGCAGAAGATTACGCGATATAACGAATGAGCAACGATAAACAGATGGAGAGAGAGAGAAAATGAAGAAGAGAACCCATCCGCGAAAAGACTTCATTACGAATTGGATTCGTGTTTTATACTTTGAATGCAGTGTAGCTTCGAATCCATGCCACAACACATTATTTTTCTAAAGTGGTAAAATATTCACTCTGCATGCTGCACTACTTTGTAATGATGTGCATGTGATCTCAAGTATACTAGCAAATGAATTACTTTTTGTGCATATGGAATGAATTCCGTAATGCAGAGAACATTAACTAGTTTGCTGCTGGGATGCGAATGAAAGAGAGAGACAGAGAGGGAGTTTTGTGTGGCTCGTCAACGCCTTTAACGGTGATTATTCAATGTCAAAACTTAATGTCCCCAAATTGCAGTTGTCGGCAGCGGCGAGCCATGAAATTGAATGAGCCGGGAGTGATTGAGTTTCGCAGCTAGGCTGCCAGCTGTTGCTGCTATTGATGTTGGTGTTGCATAGTTTTAGGCGTGAGTCGTGGGCAGTTTAGTTGTCCAATAACACGACAAGCGAGTGGACTGAAAATGCAGCTGGCAATTTGGACATTTCAACTTAAATTGAAGTACAAAACTCAAAGTCAACTCAACTCAACTCGCCAGCAGCTGCCACTGGCCCTGTTAGACAGAAACAGGCAGCAAGAGAGACAGACAAAGTGAAGCTTGTTACCATAAAATTGGTGTAAACGAATTGCAGTCGCAGTCGCCGCCGCAGTGCAAACTCATCAGTGAGCGGCAAAAGGGAATGGCGAAGGAGGAGTAGGAGAACCGAAGAACTCGCGTCATTGTGAAATGTCTGTAATTTGGACAATTTGATGAATGGTTATTTGCCACGAGATGGCAAAGTGGTCATTATTCTTTATCACTACACACTCTTTCCTTGCTTCGTTCGTTCCCTTTTTTTTGCGCTGTTGTCGTTGCATCGCTTTACTTACTTTACATTGCGCATTTTTTGAAACTCTTTTTTGTTTGCCCTCGCAGTTTTTGCAGCTATGTTGCCATAATGAAGGCCATAATAACAATGTCATCAACTTGGCAGAGTGAGAGAATAGAAGAAGAATAAAAGGAAATTCTGAGAAGTGTTTGTTGCTTCATCATTTCCCATTTCTATTAAGATTTGTTTGTGGAACTTACTTAACTTAAGATTTATGTGCTTTTAAAGAAAATCAAACGAGAAACTGAACAAAAAACCTTATTTTTGTAGTGGAACTTAATAAAAGAATTATTGAAAATATAACCAAGTTCTCAACAAGAGATTCTTACAGCTCCTCAAGTTATTATAATGTATGATTTTTTTTTGCAATTATCTGCAAATTCAATATTATTTTGGAATACGTTTAATAAATACATAAAAATTATAGTAAATTATTTGCACACGTAATATTTATTCAAGAGTTAAGCAAAAGAAACGTTGACAACTTTTTAAACATTATTGATTTTAATTTTGACTTGTCATATTCGAAATAAATATATATAGATATTGATACCAACAGATCTTCAGATAAAATTATATCATTATTTATATTTCAATTAAATAAATACGCTCTTCATAAATATTTTAGTTGTTCAGACTATTTATTGTTGATATTGATAAAAAGTATTGATTTATCAACAAAATAATATTATTGTGAATGTATTTATTATTATTATAATGCTTTCACATATTAGTAATAATAAATAGATTAAATGTGCTTTTAAAATTATGCTGTACATCCATAATACTCCATAATTAAAAGTGTAAAAATAAAATGTTAATGATTGCACTAATTATAATTATAATAATAAGAATGATAGTAGTATTCCACGCAATATAAATAATAATATTAATATAAAAATATTCATAGCAATAATAAAAAAAATTTATAATAATACCTCTCTTACGCTTTACTTTTTTTAGATGTTCATTTTTATAGGGTATTCGAGAGCGTTGTTGTACTTTTACTTAGCGCTCTGCGTTGATCGTGTGTGTAACTGGACATAATTTAGTGCATGCATTTTCAATTCGCTCACCTGACTGCAACGTAATATTGTCATTATGTGCAGCAAGTGGCTAGCAGGAGCTGCAAGGGTGGTGGTGGGGAGCAAGGGGAACCAGATGGGGGCAAGGGAATTGGCTTGGGTTCGTTATCGCTTTGCCAAATTGCAGTCCACAAGCAAGTGCAGAATGACCGCACAAGCACTCGTTTTTTGCCTGTAGCCTGAAGCCGAAGCCGAAGCCATCTGTTAACTGACCCCCCACATTTGGCTGGCCCCTGCTCCGCCTCCTTCTTAAACAATGCGTTCCACATGACGGCAGGCCTAATTACATTTCTGGGCAAACTGAAATGACTGCAAAACTGAGAACAGCAAACTGAAAACTGAAAACTGCAAACGGCGTATAACGAATGGTGAATGCCGTGATTAGACCAGAATTGTAGTCGCCGCTGTTGCCTTTTGGCGTTGCCTAAATGCGTGCTGAATAGATTTATGTGCTCGTATTTTACACGCTTAGTTTATAAAAGCACACACACCACACACATCACACACCGTTCCACAACAGACCGCAACAGCGGTGGCAGTGGCAGCAACACAAGTTTGAAGCACTTGAATCATTCGATCCTCTAGCTGTCTCCCTCTTGCTGTCTCTCTCCCTCTATCTCCTTCTCTCTCTCTCTCTCTATATATATTTCACGCCTTTGCTCTCTTTGGCCATTTTATCTGCCAAAACGTGGCACGGACTTGAATTACGTAATGAAGTATGCCCTCTCACATAATGCGTAAAATGGGAATAAAATAAAATTTAGTTATTGACAATTTAAATACCCTGTAAAAAGTAGAGTTAAATAATCAATATATTGTATGCATTATACAGTAAACTGCATAGAGTAAATTCTTATACCCAGGAACTATGTTAAAGGTTTGCAGAACAATCCCGTTCATAATAAATATATATATATATATATATATATATATTCTTAATTAATACCAGCAACCGAGTCGACTTAGCCATGTTAGCCTGTATGCACAACCCAATCTCAGAGACTTTAGGAATTATTATAATTTTATTTTTAATATAAGCTTTCGTTTATTTTAAGAAAATCAAATGCATTTAAAATTATCTGTAATTGAATTTATCTAAAATTTCGCGAATATCGATACAAATTGATATCCGATGGCAAATTGAGTCTCAATAGATGTATAATTCCTTAATTTAAAATGTAATATATTCATACATATTGTTAAATAATTTTATTTTAAACATATCATTATTTTTATTATATATCTCTTATATATTATGATATTAAGCTAACTTGCATAGGAATTGCTGTACTAAGTATTTTATAGCACTGTGCAGGGTATCTTCTAGTTGAACTGAATCGATTAGTGCATTTAAACTTGTTTCTAAATTCAGGCAATACATTTTTGCAACTTTTCAAAAAATGTTACACCTTATTTTGAATGTTTAAATCTGTTAAGCAAGTGTGAAATCTGAAAATAAAATATATCTTCAAATAGATATTTTGGCCTAAACCACATTAAACCAGTTTGATTAAAGTAAAATTAGCTTTCATCATGTATCATCATGTTGCAAATTGGGGTGGCATGTGACCCATTAAATTAGCTGCTTTATGCTCTCCACTTTGTATCCCCTTCCCCCTTTCTCCTAGCTTTTGCTACTTAATTTTTCAGTCTTGGTCATTAATCAAATGTTTATTTTATTAACGATTCGACTTGGCTGCTCCTCCAGCTGGTTTGGGTCAGGCTTTATTAATGACCAAGACACGCCTAAATGGCAACACTTTTCGGACATAAATTAGCTTGTTCCTATGCCAAATATGTTAACATCTATCATTATTTATTAACAATAATATATTATAATATTAATAGGCAATGGCAATTTATTTTATTATGGAAATTAATATGGCATTTTATTTTGCTCTTTCAAAATAATTTTATGTTGTTCAAGAAGTTAGTTTAATTAATTAAATATTAAATTTATTATGTGATTATAAATAAAAACAAATAAAAAGTTAGTTTAATTAATTAAATATTAAATTTATTATGTGATTATAAATAAAAACAAATAAATATATATTTAACAACATTTGTTCAGCTTTTTATAGAAAATAATTTTTAATATATAAATAAAATAAAAAGTCAAGCGTAAAGATTAGTTTTCTATTTTTAGCAGTATGCAAAATATTTAAATAAACTAAAAAATACTTTCTTGACATATTTCAAATAACTTTAAAGAGGGTCCAAGCCAAACTTAAATATTCTGCGCAATCTCTGAAATACAACAAAAAAAATATGCTTGGCTGGCCATTTCGGACCAGAGCAGAAAATATCTTGTTGATGAGGATAAGTTGCAAACTGTGGCAACAAAGAGGGGGTTGGGGCCAGAACCATATCCATCAGTCTTTTGCATAGAAAGCATCCCATTCCATCTGTGCCCCGGGTCAGTTGTATAAGTTTGTTCTCGCATGCCTCACAGAACTGTTGTGTGGCCAAATCTGTCACTCGGCCTGTCACTGCCCATGCCACTGCCACTGCCACAGCTCCGAACTGAACAATGGACTTGACAGTTGAACTTCAGCCTACAAAACGATGTGGCACAGGCTGAAAATCGGCACAAAAAATGATAACAATACGGGGCATTAAAGCACAATCAGAATCAGAATCAGAAACCATTGAAAATATGCTTGCAACTGGAGCAGTTGTTGCATGGCAAGCAATTAAATCAACCGCTGACCGACCAAAATAATTTCACATTGTAAATGAAACCACTTCGACGAGGACAAGTTGGGCAGGGAACGCTTTGCATTTTGATGCACAAAAAAAAAAACAAAAAAAAAAACTCCCGCAGTTTCTGCTTATGGCCGATTACACACAAAAAGCCATTTGCCGCTGTGGCAGCGTGGCACTGTGGCACTGTGGGATCGGTTTGCGACTCCGAATCGAATGGTTCGATGGGGCACCACGCTGATTTCAATTTCTCAAAACTCAACGTGAAACGTTACAAAATAATAATGATGACGATTGCTGTGCATTACTTTTGCGCATTTCTTCAATCCACCAATGATACCAACTGGATCCACTTTTGTCGGCGGATTTCTTTATTATTGTGTTGGGCGAGGACCGCATGTGGCCAGCCAGCCAGTCAGCCAGTCAGCCAAGATTTCCAATACTTCCATTCATGAAACCCGACATCGAACTAATTCGAGTTGAAATGTGTGAACAACACACACATACACACACACACACTTACACACACACACACACTCACACACACACACACACACACATACACACACACATACACATACACACACTCGAAATCGAAGTCGAAGTTGAGACCGCAACTCTAATGATTAATGTATGAACACTCTGAGTGAGTTATGTGCCTGCTCGTGTGTGTATGAGTGTGAGTGTGTGTGAGTGTGTATATTTTATTTGAGTATTGAAAATTCAGTAGCCATGCGGCGCTATCGATCGCGACGAGTGCCATTAAAGTTGACTTAGACGCAGCTGGAAACGTCATCCTATTCCCGATGCCAAACTGCAAAGATTTGACGTAGCCAAACACTCAATGTGGACCAGGCATAATTGGTTCTTTCAGTTAATGCATCATGCATGATCATCGTCACAGTCATCTGCAACATCATCATGATGATGATGATCATCATCATCGTCATTTGCTGACGGGGCGTAAATAAATCCAATTTGTAACGCGCGTGAGCTTTTGGCTTTTGCGGCAAGACTTGGAGCCATTCAGCAAACAGATTGGCAGTTGGCCCGGTCTATTGGATCTATTGGCCACTAAAGACACTTGCCGTTGACCACAACATGACATTCAAGCATTTTTTATACGCCTCGATTTATAAGTCTTTTGCTTTGCTTTTCTTCATAATTTATTTCAGTTTCGTTCTGCAGCTTTGGCTGATGGCTTCATGCTACTTGGCTAACAAAGTCGCATTAATGTTGGCCGATTAATGATCAAGTCTATTTTTCTGTTTTCTTGCAGATTATATATACAGCTTATAGAAAAGAAGTAATTTAATGCTATGAATTGAAGTAATTAATCACATGTTATAAGATCTGAAAAAATACTGCTTTAATTTGAGTTGTATCGAGTGCAATTTGAAGAATTTGAAGCGGTTCGACAAATGTGCTTAACGAGCTGAAAAAAAAAATATTTTAAAATTCGCTTTTCAGAATTTGCGGTCTGCTGAATCAATATCTACGAAGTTCAGTTGAAATAATAATTTTTTATTAATTTTATTGACTTTTTCTCAACATCAAATTACTTTTTTATTGTAAAATATGAGTTTTCAATTAAATAAGGGATTTTATTTTGTGAAGAATTATCACCCAATTAAATACGTATATAAAATTCAGTCTACTGTTATCCAAGTGTTGGTTTAAATTAGAAAAAGATTAGCTTTTTTCAACTTACCAATATTATGACAACTTACCTAAACGTACCTAAAAAAGTTCAGCATACATTTTATTTTTTTGTTTAACTTCAACACTACCAGAAAATTAAAAAAATAATTACAATATATATTTGCATGCATAATTTGGTATTTATTATTTGTGCTCCAGCATAAAATCTAAATTTCTTCCAACTCAACTACTGAAAATGGCTATACACTCTGGAAAAAATTGTTCACACATTATCAAGCTAAAATGATAAAATTCCTTAAAACTAAATAAACATCTTAAGACCATTCAGTTTTTTCTCTATTTTACCAAAATTATCCTCTTATAAAGGAATTTAATATTTAAATTTGCTTAGAAAATGTTTTTTGAAAATTTGAATAACTTTTCCTTAATTTTTCAAAAATATATTTACTATTGTTAATAAATGCATTTATATACAGAATAAATGAAAACCCTATTTTTTTAAAGTCCGAAATATTATAAAATTAAATATGCAATTGAATTAATTAAGTGTTTATTTATGTAGAATCAAAATACTTCTTTTTTTCATGGAAAATCGAGCTTGGAATTAATTAGAAAATCACCGGCTTATAGAAAGTTGTTGACTCGTTAAATAAGCTTTTTGTATTATGAGTTAAGCTAACCGAAGTGCTTTTTAAATTCAGGTTGATCATTTTTTTTTTACAAGTGCATGTACATTTATGTGTGTGTGTGTGTTTGTGTGCACAGAGTCAATAGCGTCAAGACTGAGACTCATAAATAACCAAAGCGGAGACAGAGGCGCAATCACATAATAGAAAATGTCGCTAAATGGCAAACAGCCCCACGCGATGCCGGCTCGCAAAGAACCCACTGAGTATCCAGCGAGAACCACTTGTTTTATGGACGGCAATATATTTTTGCATGCAGACAAACAAAGGGAGGGGGGAGACGAGAGACAAGTGAGAGAGGGAGATGAAGATAGCTGGAGCTGGGTACTCCAGGCCGTTGGAGAGCGTCAAAAGACGTTAATCACGTTGAGTTATGTGACGTTCTTATATCTGAGCCACCAAAGTGTCACGTACGCATTTGTTCCAACCGAAATGTTTGGGGCCCGGTTGGCGACGGGCAGAAGGGGGGGCGTGGCACTTGCTACTGCTGCTGCTGCTGCTGCTGTCAGTTGACATTGTTGCTGCAATTTTGCAGTTTTCTTTACTTTCTTTGGATTTGCCTGGTTCTTTTTATCGCCGGCTGCCAGCAGCAGCAGCAGCAGCACACACACACATACACAGAGAGAGGGAGTGAGAGTCATGCAGCCACCCACCCACCCAACAACATATGCCACACACTCCAAGTTTGGCATTTTGAAAAGTTTTCGTGATTTTTTATACTGTTGTTAAACAGCACAAAAGAGATTTTTCTTTGCTTTTGTCATGTGTGTGTTGTGTGTGTGTATGTTGTGTTGTGTCTCGTTCATTGTTCCCTTTTGCTATTGTCAACACTCTAGTGTCTCGTGTTTTGTATGTCTCGTTACTAACTCCCCTACCCCCTCGCACCCACTCGCCTTATCCACAGACATTTTCCATGCGGCTGTTTTGGGTGCAAATTGCACTTTTGTTGAAAGCAAATGATAGAAAACAATGCCAAAAGCAAAAACATTTTTCCACTCGGGCTGCCAGCAAATGTTGGCATCTCGGCAGGAATAAGGCATTTCGAATTTGTCTAACCTTCCTTTTCATTTCGCTTAACTTTTCACTTTTGCAACTCAGACCCAAATGGCAACATTTTCTTCTTGTTGTTGTTGTTGTTGTTGCTGCTGCCGTTGACAGTTTGACTTGTGTAAGCGACATACGCAGCAATCTTCAAAATTTGTGTGTTCTTTAGCATCTGCAGCTTTTAGGGGTTTATCCCCATACCAGCGACAGCTGAGAAATCTCAACTGTCAGTTGCTAAATGCAGCAGTTGTTAATCACTAAACACTTTGCTTTGAGCCAACATCAATGGGATTCTTAATTAAAGTTGCTTTAAGTATGCTTAAAATAGTTTAGCAAATTTACAAATATAGCAAATAATTTCTGTTATTCAGTACTTTTCAGCGTGGTTCCTTACTGGGAATCTGTTTGATAATTTATCTATTTTTTTGCTAATTATAATTTTTGGGTTTTTTATATTTCGAGTAAATTTTGTTACTGGATTGAAAGGCTCTTTTACCCGAGTTTTACTTTAAACTTATGCAAATAAAAAACCAAATAAATTTCAAAAGAATTAAATAAATAATATTTAACACATCTTTTAATTTTCAAGTCGTAGTAATTACTTTAAAAATTAGAAATTCGTTTTATGCAAGAGTATATAACAGATAAAAGAGTAATAATCCCATGAAGTTTATATATTCTTGTCATAGTCAAGTCAGTCAGCCAGTCTGTAGGAATAAGTAGATCTCCAAAAATATATAGCTAAAGACTTCAAATTGAGCACATACCAAATATAAATCAAATTAAATAGAGACTTCAAATTGGGCATATACCAAATATAGATCAAGTTTAACGTTTACCATACTCATATCCTGAATATAGATTTTTGATGGAAATAAAAAATATACTGATAAAGTCTCTCAATTGGTATATAATAATAATAATAATAATCACAACCAAGAAACACAGTTTTCATTTGTTAGTAATTATTTAATTTATAAGTAGATCTTCCGTTCCGATTAATTAATAAACAAAAAGATGTCAGCTTTATTTATTCTTACTCAATTTTTAATTTAAATATAGTTGTAAAATTTCGCAATTTCAATTGTTCAACTACTTTCTTTGCCTAAAATAATTTGTGATTTATATAAAAATCTGTTTTAAATAAAAAAATGCATCATCTTTATTTATTCTTACTCAACTTTTATTTTAATAAATTATTGAAAAATTGTGCAAGGCAATTATTGAACTAATTTCTTTGCCTAAAATAAATTTTTATTTATACAAATATTATTTTCTTTTGCATCTGTTTTAAATAAAAAAAATATCATCTTTATTTATTCTTACTAAATTTTTAATTTAATAAATAATACTAAAATTGTGCAAGGCAATTGTTAAACTAATTTCTTTTCCAAAAATAATTTGTGATTTATACAAATATTAATTTCTTTGGCAGCTGTTTTAAACCCATTCAAATCTCGCTGAGTTCCGCCCTCTTCTACTACCTATCCCATATATATTTCTACATATTTATTAATCTATAATTTCCAAATGGCTTCACAAACAAACAGCGCAAAATAATCGATGTGTATTAATTACACATTTCAATGCAATCAATTTAAAATATATAAATGTGGCCAGCCGTGAAAAGAGCAAAAATAAACATGTGCCCGAAATGGGCCACATCATTTGTCAGCCGAACAGCGGGGGAGGGTTGGAGCGAAAAGGATGAGGATGAGGCCAGAATTCCAAAATTCATTAAGGTCTTAAATAGTTGCGTGTCCGAAGGCGTCATTGGCGTTAGTGGAACTCATCAATTTGAAGTTGAAGTCGAAGGCGACGGCGATAATCAAACGTTGTAATTATTTATTATTTTATTTATTTTTATTTGTTGTACTATTGCCGAAGTAAGAAAAAAAAAGAAAAAGAGAAACAAATTTCATTGATTTATCGTTGATAAATTTTATGAAACTTTTCACTCGACCCTTTTTTTTGGTCTGGTCAGTGGCGAATGGACGATGGACGTCGGACGTCGGACGTCGGACGTTGGACAATGAGCCATGAGCCGCCAGTGGAAACTCATCAATATCATTAATCATAAAATTAAGTATCATTTATATTAATTTATTATTGTGCGGCGCTCAGTCGCTGCAGCTCCCATTATCATCATGATGATGATCATGATGCTCATTTCGTCAGTACCTCAATCGACAATCTTTCATCCCCGCCCCTCCCTTTGCTGTACTCTGCTGTAGCCATGCCCATCATTAATCAGTTGGTGTGCCCCAAAACATGGTTGTGGGTACGAGGGGCGAGGGGGAACTTTGGCTTGGTCTTTGACTGTTCGTTTGTCATTAGCTGTGAGCTGTTGTTGTTGTTGTTGTTGTTGTTGACGGTTTTTTTTTTTTTTTGGTTGTTGCCCTTCGTTTTTCGTGGTGCTTTGGGGCGCAGTAATTAATTATGCGCCTTTTGTATTCGACCGACAATTTTCAGTGCTTTATGTTTTATGAAAAATTGCATATAAATTGGAAACACTTAATCATTTCGATTTACATTTTAATTAAAATATTATATATCAAAATGAGGCAGCGTTCGCAGCTTAATGGCCAAATGCCCATTAGCATAATCAATATACCAAAATGCGACAAATCAGAGATAAATCTCAAACAGATTCTATTCGATTTCGATTTGAGAATGTATATGTATGTGTGTGTTTGTGTGTGTGTGTGTGTATTTCATTTACAACATTTGGGTGCCGAAGGGCAGACCAATGAAAAATAATAATGGAATCCTTTTTGGGTCCACAAATCAGAGGCAGTAGCCAAGAGTCGCTGCCACTGCCACTGCCACTGCCAAGAGTCATTACAACAAACGAACTTTGAGGGCCAAAAGCCAAAGCAGCACAAAAACAACGAAATCCGTAATACAAAAGCCAGAAAAGCATTCCATGGAATCGAAATGAAATGGGAACAATTGAGGAATGAACAACGTGCTGGCCAATTCACAATTTAACAAACTAATAAATATTTGTTGGCTTCCGGTGTGCTGGAAAAGGATGTGCGAGGAGACGGATTGAAAATAGAGCGAATACCCGGGGCCAAAAAGAGAAGCAAAGCAGGAGAGGAAGAGGAGGAGGAGGAGGAGGAGCAGCAGCAAACAGTAGAAATATAAATCAAAGGTTGCACTAAACTTTTGGCCTGCTCGATGTCGTTGCCAGGATAACAACAAGGCTCGCGGACAGAGAGCACAAGCGGAGGCGGAGACGTAGATTAAGAGACGAGAGCAGTGAGAGAGAGAGATGGGAGAGGGGGAGAGGGAGAGGGGGTGTGCTGAAGAGCAGCTGTGGGCGCTGCAGAATGCTTTGGGCAGGCGACATTTGCCAGCTTGATAACTTGATAGGTGCTGCAATCTTGTTGTTGTTGTTGTTGTTGTTGCATGTTGATTGTTGTTCTTGTCGTCGCTGTGTGTTGTGTGTATTGTTGTGCTCTGCTGTGCTGTATTTGTTGCCAACAAGGACACTCTAGCTGGGATGCTGGCCGGGCCCGCACATGGCTTGCAACTGCCAGGCTGTCGGATATGCACTGACATAAATTGCTTCAACTGACAACGACAGTGGCAACTGAGGAGGAGGAGGAGGGGGGGGGGGGGGCAGGCAGGCAGGCAGTCGCTGTTGACGCTGTTGCAGGATCAGAAGTAGCAGCCGCAGTAGTTGTTTGAAGATACTGCAGCGTGCACCCAGGAAACCTTGCCCCATGATTACTGCTTGGCTGCCTGGCTGCCTTTGCTTCGAGCCTTCCTGCCTCTGCCACTGCCTCTGCCTCTGCCTGCCAAGGCAATAACTTTTCGCCTGGCCTTCGCTCTTCTTCTTCTGCTGCTGCTGCTGCTGCTCCTGCTCCTTCTGCTCCTGCTGCTGCTTCTATCCAATCCTATCCTATCCGTGGCCCACCGTCTGCGCTTTGGGGTAAAATTAATATTAAAATGGAAGCATCGGACGCATTGCAATGCATGGATACACCAAAGGAGGGTGGGGGAATGGTGCTGCTGCCGCTCCTGCTCCTGTTGCTGCTCCTCCTGCTGCTCCTGGTGAGGAGGAATAACGGGCACAACGACTAACGCCAGTCAGTGCCAGGCCAAAGGACATTTCCAATTTATTTACGCTCAGAGGCACTTTGTCTGACTCGCCTCGCCACCGTGCCGCACCCCCTCCTCCACTCCTCTCGCTCACCTACTCACTCTGCTGCGCTGCGTATGACAGTATTTGTGTAGTCTGTCAGTTAGAAAGTGAGCAAGAGAGAGGGAGAGAGGAAGACAGAGTCGGCAGACCACTTTTCTTTTCTCATTTTTCTTTGCTTTTGCACACTACTTTTTTTCTGTGTGTATTTTCACATCGTTTCGTTCACATTTTGACAGCAAAATGTTCCTTCTGGTTGTGTTAGCGTGAAAAGTGTTGAAAGGTGTGAAAATGAAAATTTACTACTTACCACTAAGATTTATGCTTTCCATATTTCTTTTACACTCTCTCCCCCTCTCTCTCTCTCCCCCTCTCTCTCTCTCTGTGCTTCCGCTGGACAACGGCAAAGTGGAAAACTGCAAATTGCATGCAACTGTGGCATGAACACTAGACTTTTATGACATCAACATACACAGACAGAGACAGAGACAGAGACAGAGTGAGATAGAGGGAGAGAAAAAGATTTCTCTACTTTTGGGTCACCTTATTTTTTTGCTGTTACAATTTGAGACTCTTTCGCTTTTTCGGCCACGATTTGAGCTTGGTAAACTAACTAAAAGACTGGTTTATTTATTTGCACTTTTGACATGATAATAAACTTTTTGCAATCTAAAAAGTTTAGTTTCTTTGTTGTTGAAAATTCGAGTTAATCAAAGGAAATGCCTGCTTAGCTGACCTACTCGAAAATTTTTAGTTTTTCAGATTATTTTTAGCAGCTCGTTTTAATTCTTTAGCAAATAAAATGCAGTTTTTTTAAAAATCCAATCAAAATTTACTACTCAAGAATAGCAGATCGATGCAGAATTGGTTTCTCATTTTTTTAAGCATATTTTTTAATTTTGTATAAATAATTTATTAATATCCTAAATATATCTACATTGTTCTTTAATTTTAATTTTAATTTTTAACTCTCTGATAAATTTTTCAGCTTTAAAACAAAGTTTAATTCCAATTGAACAATTAAATAATTTTGAATACAAACTCATTTTTTATTTTTATTATTTTATAAAAACCGTTTAAAATTATAAAATTAATTTTCTTATAAAAATCTGTAAAGTCTTCCTTCATTTACCCAAAAAACTAAAAACTATCATTTTGTGCTGCATACTTATTTTTGATATTGTCAAAGTTTAATTTTAATTGTTAAACTTTTGTCAGTTAAGAATAACAAATAAATTCAAAGAGACGATTAACCAAATAAATATTTGAAAAATGCGCCTTAATAAATTGCTGAATTTTATTTTAGATTAATTTGTATAATTATTTATTGCAGTGTTTTAGCCAAATATTTGCAACTGCTCCCGTTCTGTCCCTCTGTCTGTCAGTCTGTCTTTCTGTCTGTTGTCCTGTCTAAATGCTGTCATCGATTGGCAGCGCAACTTGCCACAAACATCCAAGCACAAGGACGTCAAAAGTGCCGTCCAGCACACACACGCACACACATGATAAATGGTTGTGTGTGGCATGCGACGAAATGCCAAAGTTATCTGCAAAGGCAACTCTCGACCAGAAAGACCAGCCATGAACTCGACTCCAATCGAGTCTGCTCTGTTGGCCAACAGTTGCTGCACTTTGGCACAGTTTATATATGTTCTCCAAAAAGGCAAGGCTGCATCCAAGAAGGAATCACTCTCTATATCTATCTGTCTTTGTGTCACTCTACACTTAGAAAAATAAATCGAAACAAATCTAAGCAATGAATTTTAATAGGTAAATTTTTTAATTTTTTGCTTGTGTCTTTATAAAAACTAAGATTTGCATTTTTTAATTTCAGTCTGAATTTTTGTAATTTTTTGACAAAATATGTCTTATTTTCAGGTTGTGGTTTTCTGGCTTTGTGTGTAAATCAAACATCTTTTTTTATTTGTTTTTTTTGTTAATTATGTGATTAATTCACCTATTTTATTTTTTGATTTAACTTAACTTCTAAATTCAAATTAAAAATCACGCAGTTATTTTTGGTTGTCGATTTTGGAAAATCCTTTGTAATTGTTAGAAATTTAGCAATTATTTTTAAAAACAAGGAAAAAATTATATTAATTTTTAAATATATAATAAAAAAAATTGCACAATTTGTTTTTGATTTTGGCGAAACTTTTCTAATTATTACAAATTTAGAAATTATTTTTAAAAACAAGGAAAAAATTATATTGTAAATAATTAAAAATCGCACAATTTTGTTTGTTGATTTTGGCGAAGCCGTCTAATTATAAGAAATTTTTTCCATAAACCAGAAAAACTTAATATTTATTTTTGGGAAGACTTGCTAAAATTAATGTCGATTATTTTTGCTGAGTGCAACAGTTTTCAAGTGCGACGCGTAAGTGAAGCGGTAAACAGAGGCAGCAACAGAAGCAGAGGCAGAGGAGCAGCAGAGGAGCAGAGGCAATGCGATGAACTCTTGCTCCTAGTTGTGGTTGGCCACGCCCAGTTGGGCAAATGTTTGTTGCCGGGCGGCGAGCTGAGCTCAACGGGCGGCGCCATTTACCAAGTGTCAAAAGCAAAGCTAAAGCCATTGTCGACATGACTTTGGACAACAACTACAACAACAACAACAACAACATTTGGCCAAAAGTAAAATGCTTTGTTGGCAATCGCTGAGGAGTTGCCAGGACTTTTGGGGTCTTGGTCCTTGTCTGCGGCCCGAAGAAACAGCATGTGTCAAATTGGGTGGCAACTAGACTCACCTACTTTTCCTGTTTCTCTCTCTCTCTTTCTCTCTGACACTCTCTTTCTCTCTTGCCTTAGAAAAGTGGGTGACAAGTAACCGGAAAATGTATTTTATTGTTTGCATCCGGACATTTCGTTTTGCCATACTTTGAGAAACCCAAACCCCAATCCCAATCCCAAACCCAAACCCACTCTCAATCTCCTTCCGATTCCCTACTCCCACTGCCAATCTCTACACTAAATTTGTCGAGTAATTGATGATATTGCACTTTTTCCGCTTTGATCGTATTTGCAAAGAAATAACACATTTTCAGCATTTAAAAGTTGAACTTTATTTTTGCTAATTCCTTGTTGCCAAATGAACAGTTTTGGCAATTTACTTACCAACTAATAAACTGGATTATTTGGCCAGTTGAGCGAGTCAAGAGGCAGCCACATGCTGTGAACAATGGACCGAAAATTCATGTACAAAATTATTTATGAACATATTTCAACAATTTCCAAACAAGAATTTTCACAAGTTTTTATTGTTCTTTGAAAAGTTTATTATGTGTTTTAATATCTTTGCTATTTTTGGCTTTAATCCTTTGTTGTTCAGAAATTCGTTTGTGAATTTGATTTCATAGTTTTGTTATGCATTTTTTTCTAATTTTTACCCAGATTTTAATTCACATTTTCCGCTGGATTTGATTTTGTTTGAGGCGACTTTAAAATTAAACTTTCTCCAATCGATTTACGGTTTTTGATTTATGCATGATTTATTGAAAAATATTTTATTCGAATGACTTTGCAAGTCACTGAGGCATATAACCAAAATTGTACAAAAAAATATGGCATTTATTTGTGTTAAAAAAAAATGATTGCATTCAATAGTTTTTTTGCAGTTTATCTAATTGAAAGATCCACCGATCTGGAAGATTATTATAGCAATATTTCTCCTCAACGTGCAGCCAATTTATTATTTATTTATTTATTGTATACCTCTTAAGTTTTGCAGAATATTATTTTTCTGATAGTATCTTTTTTAACATATCTATGAAAGTTGCTCTTTTTATGTCTGTTAAAAGTATATTTCCAGAAAAATTCTCGTCTTGCGAATTAAAAGTGGCTTTTTTATAATGCATAAATATTTGGTATTATTTCCAAAGAAGTAGAGTAGTTACGATATATAATAAAAAAAAATATACCCTATGTAGGGTGTCTACAAGTCTTTGAATACCATTAATAATTATTTTAAAATAAACTAAAAGTACACATTTATAGGGTATTTAACAGTCTTTACTTGACATAACATACTTCATAAAATATTATAAATATTTATAATTATTTTAAAATAATTAATAAAATAAAAGCACATATTTATAGGGTATCTACCAGTCGTTGTTAGACACCACAAACCGCATAGTTGAGCATGCTGGCAGAGATTCTGCTATGCCAAGTTGATAGATTGTCCAAATGCGCTGTGTATGAATGGATGACTGACGGGATGACTGACTGGCTGACGGAATGAATGAAGGAATGAACGCCGGGCCTGATGTCTGCTGTCTCTGCTGACTGCTGGCTGCTTGAAGCTGGCCGAGATTGATGGCCAAAATGGCTGTTGAAACAGCGGCGGGGAGAGAGAGTGTGTGTGTGAGAGAGTGAGAGAGAGAGAGATGGGGGAGGGAGGGAGAAAGAGTGATAGGTCTGCAACAGCTTCGAGCTCAATGAAGAAAAATAATCACCAACATCATTTATTTTCCGTTTTGCCTGCCTGCCTGCCGCCGTACAACACACATCAATCTTTGTTGTTGCCAAAAGTGGGCAGGAACAACAACTATCAGCCATGACCAGCCCATATATATATATATATATATATGTATATATATATATATATATATATACTCATATACTTTGCAACTTGACAGCTACTGGCGGACAACGCCAAAGCTTTGGCCACGCACAGCTGACAGACGACGGACGAAGACTTTTGACGTTTGCCTGCAATTAACGGATGTGCTTGACTCCCAAGCTCCCAACTCGCAACTCCCCCCACCCCTCTTGAGCAACCATTATGCTTAAAGTAGTGTTGAAAAATGTGTGCAGCTGCAGGTGAAAATGGGCACAGCGAGTGCTGCCTAATGACTTGACAACCATCGTCGAGCTGAGCTTGCCATTTACCATTTACCATCTTGCAACATTCAGCGTCGAGTCATTTAAATCATTAACTCACAAAAGCCCACACACATTGTGGCAGCAGCGTCTAGGACCTTGTTGGCCAAGACCAATTTGTAGACCTGGTCGCAGCCAGCAAATAGCAAATTTTGAATCCTCGTTATGCGACTTCCTTTTGCTGCTGCTGCTGCTGCTGTTGCAAGTCACTTGAAAAGTCGTTAATCATTTTGCGGCGAATTTTCCAAATGGGGGCCAGAGTCATGTGAAGCTTATAGAATCCATCACGCATGTGGCAACAACATCTACAACAACAACAACAACAACAACAACAGCAGACGCATCAATGTCATCGCCAGCGGGCCGTGAAGAGGCAAATCCACCCAACGGCTGGGAATGGTCTGCCAAGCGGAAGTGGCAATCGTGAATTGAGATGGCGACTAATCCCTTGAGTAGCAGCCTCATCTGCCTTTTAATTTGCCACTCTGTGCTCACAAATATTTAGATACAAATCAGTTAAGCTCTTGTTAACACTCAAAGTGAAAGTGATAAATTGCACAAAATAATGGAAACAAATTTAAAGTTATTTTAATATTAATAAAAAGCATTTTAGAAAATTCTATCAAACACAATTCTTTTGTATATTAAACAATTTTCTTTTGGAATATAAATCCATTAAAATAAAAATAACTATCAATTCAAAAAATTGTAGCGTTTTTTTTCTTGGTGGTTTCACAATCATCAGAACAAAAGTGCTTGAAGCCGGATATAGACGGTCTCTAATTTCAAATGAATAGTTTATTTATCATATTTTTGCACCACTGTGCCTAATATCAAGCGAGTGGAATTCCGCTTGCAGCCAACTTGGAGTAACTAAAATTTTGTTCACATTTTTTTGCGCATATTTTTAGTTCGCTTGAAGTTAGCTGCGATTGCACTGTCATAGGTTTAAGTCTGAATATAGAGTTAAGCAGAGACACACACCACACATGAGAGGAATTCATCAAAAAACACCGAATCGTTAAGTTTCAGTTCGAGTAAGCTACTCAAACTTAACGACTAAGTAATGAACCTTAAATTCGTTGACTTAAGTCTCCAATCGGTCAGTCGCTAATAAGAGTTTCAAATTGTTCAGTCGTTCAAATGTGGGACAATTCTCTCCATCGTTCAGTAGATCAAACTTTTAACTCTTAATTTGGGATAGAACGAATAGATCATTCAGTAGTGTACTGAACCAACTAAATGAAATTGGTTCTGAACGATTAGTTCATTCTGTACAAAATTGATGTACTGAACCAACTAAACGAATTGGTACTGAACGAATAATTCAGCTAGTAAACATGTTTTTACTGAATCAACTAAACGACATGGTTACTCAATGAATATTGTGTTCTTAACGAACTGAGCTAAAAAGTTAAGCTGCATGTGAATTGTAGAAATATCCTTTTTCCAAACCTGTAGCGTTGCCACTGCGTGGTAAATAACCTGACTGTTTTAAATAAAGCGCTAAATTTAAAATTCAATTAATTGACATATAAATTAAACTCACTGTAATCGAGTTGTTATGTTTAATTTTATTTTGTTATATTCATATAGTGCTGCTTATAACTCCCGCCTTAGTCGTCGTTCTCCCTATCCTCGTTGGGTGTCGTCATATAGTGCACTAATTGATCCGCCATCTGCCAATACCAATGCAACTTAACCAGCTCCAATCCGCCCTTGTCGGCTATGAAAATCTGTCCATTCTCACTG
Source organism: Drosophila dives (assembly GCA_035042365.1). NCBI lineage: Eukaryota > Metazoa > Arthropoda > Insecta > Diptera > Drosophilidae > Drosophila > Drosophila dives. The sequence continues at coordinate 1,225,598 of JAWNLJ010000357.1, read as the reverse complement.
CACTCGATGGCCTTGACAATGTTCTTGGCACAGATCGCCGTCGATTGGCAAGGAGCGGTACGCAGTCGATCCACACAGAACTGTCCATAGCTGAGGAAGGCGGTCAGCTCCTGATCAACGAACAGTTTTGTGGGTCCGCAACAGATCGCAATTACTGCGACGCCATTTTGATTGTAGTACAATGGATCCTAAAAGGAGAATCGTTTAGCAATAAACTCAGAATAAAATTGCAAAAAATTATGGTTTATCAATTAAAAATATATACAAAATTTGAGAAAAAATATTTATATTTTTAGGACAATTATTTTAATTTTTAAAATTAAATTAAAATTCAATAAATTCATTTTGGTTTTTTATAAATAAATTTGGAAGTTGTATATTAATGTTGAAAAATTGGAATCTTATATAAAATGCCACAACTATATTTTTGAAATTAAATTAAATAAATTAAATTCAGAGTATTATTTAATTTATTTTTTATTTTTATTATTATTTTTATTGCACTTTTTGACCAACTATTTACTAAAAACCAGAACGCTTATTTTTTGAATGATTCTACTTACCGATAAACTTCTAGTGAATCCAATGACACCAAATTTGGATGCGCTGTAGGCACAAAAGACTGGTGATGGATCCAATCCAATCACTGAGGTCACATTCACAATGATGCCGCCCTTTCCCAACTGCTGTCTGTCCATGTAGGGCAGCACCGTGGCGCAGGTGTTCATCATTCCCGTTAGATTTGTGTTGATTGTGGCCTCAATGTCCTGCTCATCACACAGTGTTGCACCATTGATCAGCACATCGATGTAGTCCATTTGGACCATGACCTCATCGAAGTATTGCTTCATATCCTCCCGGGCCATGGTCACATCGAAGGTCCAGAAAAAGATTTGAGTGCTGTGCCTCATCGATTGCAACTGAACAATCGCCTGACGATTCTCCACACCATTCAGAATGGCCAGTTTCTAAAAGAAATTGTAAATTAGGCAAGTGTGTACAACTGTGTTCGCAAAAATAGAAACACTTTTCGAGGAGAAAGTACTTTGTTTAATAGTTTTTACATATTTGTTTATGGTTTTTGTTTTTAGGTTTTCAACAAATTTTAAATCGTTTCACATTTAAATATGACAGAATTTATTATACTTTGCTTTATTCCTTTAATTGAAATTTTAATTGATTTATTTACTTTTAATTTTATGTCACTTTTTATATCAGCAATAAATTTTGGACCAATTTCGATTTTAATAATTTTACTTTTATATTTATGTCCTTTATTTTATTTTATACATTTATGTTGTAAATTGTAATTTCATTATTCACTTTCCATTTTGAATCATCTTTAATTAGTATATATTTTTTATTCCATATTTTTATGTATTTTCCATTTTTGAATCATTATTAATTATTATTATTTATTTTTTCTTTCATATTTTCATGTATATATTATTTTTTCTTTTAAAATTTGAATTGAATTATTAACTATTAATTTTAAATCAACTAATTTATATCTTTAAATTAAGTTTACATTTTAAAAAGCTATTTTAAAAATGCTTAGCTTATTTTTAATATTCTTTAAATGCAAATACAAATAATAATTCTATTGTTGCTTGATGAACTTTAAGCTTTCACTTTTTTTTTTGCTGACAGACGTTCTTCTTTTGGACTTCGAGCGATAAATAATAATCTCAAAAAATATTTACCAAACAAATTCAAACAAATATTAAATTAAATTGATACTAAACTAGTTCAATTATTTTGAGTTGTGACTCATTGACGCAAAGCCTTATTGCGACTCATTAAAAATAAAGAACTTTTCTATATAGAGATATCTTCAAATATCTTATCCAAAGGGGCGTGGCTTATCAGTCTTGAATACTCACTGCTATATTCTTGCTCATGAGCACCTTGCATGTTTCCAGAGTGATGCCCCCACAGTCTGCCACATAGCAGACATGCTTGCCGCTCAAATCAAACATTTTTTACCAAACGAGTCGAGTTCTATTTTGCTACTGACCATTAAAATGCTGCTGCAACAGCTTTTGGCCAACTTCAACAATTTGGCCTTTGTAGCTATCTAATTTGCTTATCTGTTTTTTTATTTATTGTGTCAATTCTATCCAAAAATATTACTCAGAATTAAGCTAAATAAATAATCTGGTTAAATAAACTGAAATCTGTTTTGAGTGGAATAAATTGAATTTGAGTAGGATTAAAGTTCAGATGCCCGATGACCAGTGCTTGTGTCCTTCCCACTTGACTTCCTCCAGCTTGCCCCGATCCATTTTCCAGATGGCACCATTCTTATTGGCCTCAATGGCCTTGACAAAACTTCTGCCCGCCTGTTGGGCTGTCTGCGTGGGATGGTCGAGGAGCAGCTCAGCCGTACACGGCTCCACATCCAGCCACGAATTGAATTTTTGCACCAGCGTCGTACGGGTAATGCCCGGATTGATCGAGTACGCCGATATGCCAGTGATGGGCGTCAGTTTCTGTAATGTTTTTTCAGGCAATTAGAATCCGGATATATTTGAATCTTCTTATTCTACTTACTGCCAGTGAATAGGTGTAGCTGAAGGCGGCACACTTTGAGGCACAGTAGACGGGCACTTGGTAGATGGGATTGAAGGCAGTCACGGAGCAGATGTTGGCCACCACGCCACCGGGGCCACCCTTCCGCTTATCCCAGAAATCCATAATTGCGGTGGTTGTATTTACCGTACCCGTGAAATTCACGGCAATCGTTTTCTCCATCTGGTGATCGTCCAGGATGCCGGCTCCATTGATAAGCAAATCGATATTCTTGAACTTTTTGAAGATTTCCTCGAGCAGCTTTTTACTTTCACATAAAGGTGCCGTCACATCATAGTCATAATATGAAACTTTCGAATTTGGATTCAGCTTCTGCAATTCCGCCATCGCTTTCCGATTGCTTAGCGTGTCCAGGATCAGCAGGTTCTAAAACGAAAAGGAATCTTTTAAGCATTTTGCATTTAAACTGAACAGGCACAAACCCACCTTGGGGCCCTTCTTCATAATCTCTCGACTGGTCTCCAAGCCAATGCCTCCCAGGCCAGCCACAAAGATTATGTTCTTGCCAGCGATTGCTCCGCAGCTGGTGTTGCTTTTACCTCGTCTCAATTTGGGGAGCTAGAAAAAAGAAAACAAATTAAAAAGTTCTAATTTTATTTATTTAATTATTGAGTGTTGCTATTTACCCCTAATTTAGCGCTTAGCATCTGGAAAAATAGGGGTCTCCCCCTCTCGTTTTGGTACAATTTAGCTGCCATAAAAATCGGTGATTTGCTGCCAAGATTAATTGTCACCTTTTCGGAGTCAACATTGTCCAACGGCATCCTCTGGGTGCTTGCCGAGCAGCAACGGGCGCTGGAATTGAAGGATGCATGACGCACAAAATTTTGAAAAAACAAAGGAGCTGTCATTATTTTGCAAAATTTAAAGCGGTAATTGCCGAAAATTTAATTTAATTATTAATTTATTGTGTTGATGCTCGTTTGAATGAGCTGTGTCGAAAGAATTAAAAAATACTTTTGTTATCTGCTTGATTTGTAAATCAATGTTGTGTCGATAAGAAAGAGTCAAAATTTTACAAGTGATTGGATGATCCCTTAATCCTTAAATGTAGTTCGTATCCTTGGAAAATCCTTACAATTTTTGGCTGAGTAAGAATTATTTCTGAGTAAAGGAAATTCACTTTTAATGGAGAGTTCAACAATTGCCTTAAACATTTCAAAAGAAATCATATTTTAGAGCTAACATTTGATTTTAAATGCTTTCTATATTCGATAACAAAATTTGTATAAGAATTCCAATTCGGAAAAGTCAAAATAGTTTCTTGCAATTAAAACCATTTTATAAACGTTTTACTTATTCCATAAGCCCAAAAGAATGCAACACTTTAATTTCTAGAGCACAAACAGCCAATGCAGCAACCTGATTTGTGTCCCCGCTTAATACGTACAAAAAATCAGCTGAACACCAAAATGTTAATATAAAAATTCGAAAAATGCAGCGTTTGGGTTTTAAAATTTATTTTTTTTTTATTATTACTTTTAAATAAATTATCTAAAGGTTTTACATACAACTTTAGTTACTATTGATTCCTTATGCACAGTTCAAAAATAAATCAATAGAAATTAAATATTTGTCCATATAAAGTTGCACTTAGAGCTAAGCTGTTAATGCAAAAATGTAATTTTAAGAACGTATTTGCCATAAGTTTTAGACTTAATTACTACATGTATAATTTACAAAGAATTTCTCATTACAACAACATAAAATATATATATATTTTATATATAGTTAGTTGCCTGGTTCAGATATTGTTGGCTATATACACATGAAAAATTAAGAAAAATCCAAATTCAAGTGCTTTCAAACAAAAACATGTGAAGCGATTTTAAATACATAGTAAATATATAAACTTAAAAATATGAACAACATAAGACAATTTTGCACCTTCAAATGTGGTTTCTTAAGTATTGAATATATATATAAAACTATTTTATGTGAAGCAACCGCTAGAACTAAACTGAACAAACTGTTTGCCATCATTCGTACTTGTACATCGGTACAATTATGTGTATATATAGATATATATTAATGTTTTACTAAGGCGCTAATTTCAGTGAATTTTACGTAAGGCAGCATTATCTTGCACAAGTGCAAATAAAAAGTTTTAACTTGCTTAAGAATTAAAATACAAATCAGATAATGCTAAATTTACAGGCGCAATTCAAAAGCACAAAAACGTATTGAAACAATTGAAAATCCATTTAAAGCAAATTGCAAGCATTTGTTAATTTAAGCTTAACTCGTACTTAAGCTAAGAAAATAACTAAATACGTATACTTCAAAAGTGTACTTCAAGCTGACACAAAATACATCGATTTCAATGTAAATATGGCATTGCATCAAAAGATTTCTCAAATAGTTAAAGCATTTTGTTAACCAATGATTATTAACGGCCCTCTATGATTAGTTAACTAATAACTAATTAACTTATTCTAACATACAATCAGTGCGTCGCTTAAAGTTATTAGTAGGCACGATGTTCAATTAAAGGTTATTCAAAGATTCTTAAAATTAGCTACAACTAAATGATTACAAGAAATGAACAAAAAAAAACAAAATTTAAACAAAAGAATTTGGCGAATATATAAATGCAACGTAGGTCAAAACTGCAAAGACTTCAGAGTACTAACTAACTATCCAACTAACTAACTAAGTTAAACTAAGAAATATATGATTAATTCTAGACAATCTTCATGGGCACATCGATGAGGCAATCGGGCTCGAGCCGTCCAAGCGTCTTCTTCACACGCAGCGCTGTGAGGCGAACCGTTGGATTTGGATGCCAGCACTCCTGCATGATTTTGGAGACGGCAGCAAGCACATTATCCTCCTGCCAACGCAGTGGTATTGGTGGCCGGCAACCCTTAGCGCAGACCACGGCGTGCATATCATCAAAGGTGGGATCCGAGGGCACCACATCGTGATACGGCAGCGCATAATCCTCACAGGTCGTTGTCTTGGTGCCCGAAATGGGCGTATAGCAGCGCCGGGCCATCTCCCACAGCACCAGACCCACCGAGTACATATCGGCACGCTTGAACTCCTCGAACTGCTGCGGATTGAGGGCCTGGCTGAGCACTTCCGGTGCCATATAGCGGCGTGTGCCAACACGCGTATTCTGTGCAATGTGTATCTCATCCAGCTCCGAGATGTACTTGACAGCCAGTCCGAAATCGGCGATGGCACACTGTCCGTTCCGTTTGACGAGTATGTTCTTGCTCTTGATGTCCCTGTGGGCGATGGCCGGCTTGCCCGGCGTGCCAAAGATCTCGTCGTGCAGATGGGCCAAGCCGGAGGCCAGCGAATAGGTGAGCAGCTGCAGCTTCTGTGGATTGATCACCGATGTGGATAGATAATCGTGCAGGCTGCCAATCTCATGGTAGTCGGTAATCAATAGCATCTGTGTCCAGCTGCCATTGCCCTTAATGTCAGCCGCAATGAAACCCAAAATGTTCTCGTGTCGCATGAGGACCGTTTGATAGATTTCTGTTTCACGGAACCAGGATGCCTCCTCCGTGGTGAAGAAGGTCTTGACAGCAACACGCTCGTCCCGCCACTTGGCCAGCCATACCTCGCCGTAGCGACCCTTGCCCACCAGACGCACCATTTGAATCTGCTTGGCAATTGTGCGTTGCACCAACAGCGGCAATCCCGATCCAGAGCCCGAGCTTTGCTCCACCAGCTGCGACAGCGGCGACAATTGCGAGTTGCACATGGAGTTGATCAGACGCGGCTGTTTGCGCAGCTTCTCGCGACGCTTGTACACCAGACAGAGGATTAACACAAAGACAATGAGGACGGACATGCAGACGATCATCGAGGCGAAGAGGGCGACGGTGTGCACAGATTCGCTGCTAACGGGCAACTCTGGTGGCGGCGTTGTCATCTTGGGCATGTAGTCCGGCTGCAAGCCGCGATTGCAGAAATTCGCAGTCTCGCAGCAGGCAATATTCTTGCCATGAATGTGCGGCACAGCGGCCACTTTGCACTGCAATCGAAAGAGGTAAATTTTAGTTGGAGTTGCAAATAAAAAAGGGAAATTACTTCAACTCACCATTAGAAGACCGCCATTCTCTTCAGGCGGCATGCAGCCATATGTGCGCTCCTCCTCGTAGGTGCCAGTCGTCTCGTCGTACACCTCCTCGACGGCACTGAAGCAGCTGCCTCCTGGCCGAGTCTCACAGGTCCCATTGCTCACATTGTTCGGACAGCTGCCATCGCAGTAGCAAGTCAGCGAGCGTGCTGAAATTATACCAAAAATTGAGAAAAGTTTTAAAATTTAAATACATAAAAAATAAATAATATATGAAAGAAGTAGGCATATTTGAATGAAGAAATAATTTATGTTAAATATATATTTCATTAAATATATGTAAAAAAAAAAAAAAAAATCACATATTTAAACATAAAAAATAATTCTTTCGAGCGCCAATTTAAATATGTGTTAAGCTGTTCATAAATAATGTGATATATGGTTATATTTTTTATAAACTTTATAAACAACTGTGAAGCGTTTCATTCGAGCATTAAATAATATTGCTAATATTATAGCCGAAAGAGTAAATTATGTAAATTCTCAGTTTTAGCTGATTATTATTTAATTTATTAATTTTTGCAGCTTATTTTAATAATTTTTTTATATTTTTTGCATCATGCCTATTTTTTTGTCGAATTTCGATTCCTGTGTTTCCCTAGAATATTTCAATTTTTTTTTCTTTCTTAGGCGACACAATTTGGTATCTAATCTGCTTTTGACGATTCCGTCTAATTGCTAGATTTCGCTAGTAAGATTCGTTTAGTTGGGTGACCGGTTCTTCCCCCACTGTTATTACACTCCTAAATAGTTTTTGATTATAGCCACTTAAAATACAAATGAGAACCAGCTGAATCTAGCCAACTAAATTGCCGTCTATTACTTTCTTCGTGTATTAGCTGTTGGTGAACTTTAGACGAATTAAAAGTTTAGCTTTTTAGCAGTGGAAAGTTTTACTACTAAATCAAGATAATAAAAAATAAAACATAAACAAATTTAATTAACTCATATTTTAGACTTTTTAGAAAAATAAATAAATATGCATTTCTACACAAAAAATTTGCATAAACCCAATTCTTAATCGACAACAACCAAAACTGGCGCGCGTTGTGGCAAGAAAAAGTGCTGAGCATGTTGCAGACAAAAGTGGTTAGGCTGTGGTGCACGACAACAACCGTAACCGTAACTTGGGGTACGCCTAAGCCGCAGTGCAACTAGCTAATTACAAGTGCCAGCTATTCGATAACGTTGTCAAGTGGCAGGAACGATGAACGACTCCAAGTCGGCGGTCGGCGGTCGGCGATCGGCAGTTGCCCCTCAGTTGTGGTCTGTTCACATTGTGGAGTAGCACAAACAGTCTGTGCGATTTATGATTACAAGCGATTTTTGTTGCGTTGCAGCTTGTTAGCCGTTTGTGGGCTTGTGGGCGTCAGTGCTTGTGGTTAATGCAGCGCGTGTTTAGTTGGCCACAACAAACCAAAAACCCGCAAGACCCGCAACACGTTAACCGTTAACCGTTGCCCACTCTGCCTGTTTCCCATGGCTGATTCGTAAAGCGGCTACCGGATTTACAGGTAGTCTCGCTGCATTTTCTGTTCATTCATGAAAATCATTTCAAGTGCTAAGTTTGTGCAAATAAAGTTTATATAAAAAAGAGATTTAAATAGTCTCGAATTAGCTGGAGGAACAGAGTATTTTGCAGTCGATTTCGCATTGTTCTTGCTTGCTGGTTGCAATTTCCGACACGTTCGGCACTCCATCATTTTAGCTTTTTTTTTGACAAGACAATTAACGTGGCTAAAATAAAAATTATCGCAAATTCTCCCAAACGATCTAGGGAAAAAAAATCTTAGCGGATGTGTGTCATAAGCTGGTAATTAATCTAGCTGCTTTTTTGATTCTAAGAACCAGTTTCATTTATCTCTTTGCGGTCTGATTACCAGCTAAAAGTGGCAATTAAACAATGCATCAATCTTGCAGAAGAAACCAGTCAGCGTGAGTAGATATCATTGAGCACTTTTTCTTTAACTTATCAGCTCAAACAGACTGACTTGGCTAACAGCAAAAATTCATATCTGCCAGTTGAGATCATAAATTTTAAAAGTACTTTTTTTGCATTGCAAATAAAACTCAGTCAGAATTGCAATTCTAAATAACAAATATGAATGAGTTTTTGTGGCAACAACAAAAAAATATTATTTCAGTGGACGTACTTGGCTTGGCATTTGGGGCAAGCCACGTCAGCCACAGCATTTGGGTGTTATACTGAGATAATGATTTAATTACAATTTAATAGCCAGCGTAAATTACTTTAAATCGTAGTTTTTGTTATGCAAAAAAAAATGCTGACAATGACAAATTCAACAATTCGTACAACAATTGAGTGGAAAAACCTAGCGAAATACTTTGAACCCCCAAAAGTAATTAATATGTTGCTCAGTTAACCGAAAATTGCATTTGCTATTTTCATTGAAAAACATTAAAGAACAAATGCAAATAGAGTCAGACAGTGCGGCATTAATGACAGTCATTCATAAGGAAAAATCGTTTGAATAGTTGTTAACAACAACAACAGAAGCTTGTCAACGCAAATACGATCAAGTAATACCCGTAAAAAAAATAGCTGACAAGACCAGAGACACCGACTGAAACTCGTTTGCCTTCACCATAATGCCCCAAGTGCGTAAAAAAAAAAAATGAAAACCGGCAGGAATTCCCGAGTCGAGAGTGCTCGAATTGGAGTTACCCTATCAAAAATTGAATTTGATGGGAATATGAATGCATTCAGACAATGATTTAGTTATGTAATTTGTTAACATTTACAAAATCGAATTAAGTTTTGTTTTCTTAATTGAATAACATATAATTTCGATTTATTTTTTTTATATCATTTTTGTATTAACTTTAACTCTGAATACATTTGTGCATCTTAATCGATTTTTGATTAACTTTTTACAGATATTCAATGTAACTGAATATTTTCAAGGTATGCAGGCAGATTTTTCAGGCTATAATTACCAATGGTAATTCATTCAAATCGATATTTGGAAACGAATGAAGTTATCGATAAAATAAACTAAATATGCGTATGGTAAACGAATTTGCAGAAAGTGATAGGCAGACAAATTTGGTTGTATTGACTCGACTCTTGATTTTGATCAAGAATATATATTTCTTATAAGATCGGAGATGCTTTCTTCTGACTATTACAAAAAGGTGTACAACTCTATTATACCCCTTAACACACTATTAATAAGTCTTAAAATGTGTTTTTAATTCCAAATAACTATCTTAATCATCAAAGAACTTTTTATATTATTTCGAATGTCAGAAATGAGTGCAGAATAGCGGCAAGTCGAGCAGCTTCAACTATGGTCAGCTTAGTGGTTTTTAATTTAAAGAATATAATTTATTTGGGTTTTGTTTAAAGTTTAACTTAGTTGTTTTTCCTGTTTTTGTTTATTTGTTTTGTTTTTGTTTTGCAAGGCGATAGTTAATTTATTAGGTTCGTTCACATTGCGATCTGTGTTGGAAGCAACAACACGATTTTATTAAAGATTTAAATCTTGAATGGGATTCGAAATTCTTTTTGATTTTGTCACGACAAATGGCAACGAGAATAGCAAAATGCAAATGTTTGATTGTTTTTAAATTTGCTGTATGCATTTCCATTTTGCACACCATAAAATTTTGCTCAACTAAATGAATAAACCTACACAATGAAAACATTCAATTCATGATAATTTTGTTGCAACAGTAGGCGTAAACAATAAATAATAAAAACAATAAAAAATAAATAAATAAAAAAATCATTGAGAAGAAGCAGTTAATAAATATTAATTGACTGGGCGTAAGCTTGATTTAAACAAAAGTACTTGAGCAAAAGTCAACATGCATGATATATACATATATAATATATATATGGTGGATCAGAAATTATATGCGACATATGTATATAAAAAGCAGTTGCTTTTTTGCATGACTTGGTTTTTGCTAGAGTATAAAATCTTCGGCGTGCCAAATCAAGCTCCTCTTTCTTGTTTCTTGTCGCTATTTACATTGAAAATACTTTGCATTTGTTGCCGTTTCCTCTTATAGCTTGATCACAAACTGGAATACATGTTTACATATAGCAGCGGTCAACATAATAGAAACAGTGTTACAAGAAACTCGGCAAAATTAATGTGCGCAATTTGTCATGTTAATTGTTGTGTTGCGTGTGTACATTTTTTGACTTGCAATTTGTCTTACATATTTATCGAAGTACTTTATCACTGTGTTTTCATTCATAATAGGAAAGCTCAATTTATGTCTCGAAGCTAATAAATGTATATTGTATTATAAACATATATATTAAATAGATATAACAAATCAATTATTAAAAAAATAACCAGCTGTTTGTATATTTTCGATTATTTTTAATAAAGTAACTTTTATTCTAATCACTCCCAAATTGAGATATTAAAAGTAGCTAAATTTTAAGCAATAGAAAATTATACAGCTCTTCTATAATTTTGACCCCCGCTGTATGTACGTACATATGTTTACCTATGTAAATGTTACATTCAGTGTGTTATTTACCAACTGCGCGTTATTTTATTATAACAACAAAACTCAAAGCTACTGTTTTTAAAAGCCACTGATTCTTAGCACTTTGTGCCACTAATAACAAGCCAAAAGTGGCTTTAATCATATGCAAGTGTGCACACATACACATATACATATTTACATACATGTATTCTTTCATATTGTGTATATTTTGTCTAGTTTTCTGCTTTGCATGCGAAAAAAAACAAGTTTCTCACAAAGTTCGCCCTTGTTTCAAAGGCAGCAGCATCCGGCAACCCACGCATTGAAGTGTTTCCGTGGTATCCCTAATAAATACATACACACACACACATGCATAAATCAACTCTCTCTCTCTCATCTATGTGTTTGTGTGTGCGTGTTGCCCACGCGTCGCCGTTTGACGCGTTTTTAATCGCATTTTCTTGATTTCATTAAAAAAAAACTACGCGACACTTAATTAAAATGCATGCAGACTCTTGGAATTAAGAGACTGCTGCTCAAACTAAGCGTATGGCGCACTTTTTATTAGGCATTTTGACAGCGTTTTGATTAAGAGCCAGCCCCATAACGCTTGCCCAACAAAACGCCCACGAATTCAAATTTATTTGCCCAGCAGGCTTTGGCAAACAGCTAGCAAAAATTGCTAGTTTCTATCTAGTTTTTTCTTTTAACTTAAATGCGACTTGTCGTTTACATTGGCGTTGCCAGGTTTTAAGCAGTTAATTATGCAAATATGCACATTTATTGCGATTGGAATGCAATAATAATAACAATAAAAATATGATAAACACAGCATCTAACAATTAGATAGCAACTAAATTGGAATTCGTGCCTAGCCATTTTTTCAGGTAAGAAATCGATACTTAAATGTAAGAGAATGATAGTAAAAAGTTATATAGTTTTAAGATATTTATCCAGCTTTTTCAAGACACGTTCAAAATTATATTTTTAGATCTCTAATTTTTATAAAGTGGAATATTGTCCTTCTTCTTCGGCTTAATTATAAAACGAGCAAAACAAAAATATTTTATTTTAACTCAAAAACTCATGGTTATTGAACAGATGCTTTAAATTTCTCCCTAAGGACGACACCCGACGGGATTGGAAATATATTAAAGTATACAGAAAAAAATTAATATAAAACCAGCTAAGCTGGAGAGACAATATAAAACTTTCCGGAGTTTTTAGTCGTGAAAAAAAAAGATTAAAAAAGGATAAAAGTTTAAATATATTAAAGGTATCTTAAATACAGATAATGTGTTTTTAAAGTTTTTTAAAAATATATATATATATATAAATGTAAAGCCATCGATTTTGATTGCACAACACAATTGATTATTTACTCTCAATTAAAGTTTAAAGTAATTGTTATGAGTTGTAAATTTCTTGGTTTTTAATTGCCCGTCAGCTGCACTTCATAATTGTTTACAGCGTGTATCGTCGTCGTTTCCTACGTGTTTATCAATTTATGGCAACGGTTTGCTTTATGATTCATGATTCATCTAACGATTTCCGTTGCCAACGCGCATCCATTTATACATATATATATACATATACATATAGACACACACATAATATATCATTCCCACACATCGTATCGGTTTTGCTAGGTGCAGTTCCCGAGAAGCGGAGATACTCGATTTTGCTTTCCGTTTGCATTCACATTTACATTCACAATCGCATTCACATTCACAATCGCATTCAGCCGTTTATCATTTCCCTTAAAGGCGTGGGATATGCTCGTTGGCCGTGTCGTAAACATTACGTCAAAAAGACCCCAACGAACGGGCAGACCGCCCAGGCTAAAAATACTCCCACTACAACGCTGCTCGCGACAGAGGGAGGCAGTGGGGGGAAGAAAGAGCTGCTCCTCAGCTCCAACCAACAAAAAAACAAAAATTTTTGCTAGCTTCAGATTTGTCTAAGAACTCAAGTTGATGATGCATGTGAGAAACACAAAGTGTTGGGATTATTTTTGGAAGGGTTGAAAAATTATGAAACCAGATACTGTTCACTTCCTGCTAAGAACACCCAAAGTTTTCAGCTATTTTCTATTAGCGAAACATTTTACAGCTGCTTTTAGTACTTTAGTCTGCAAGAAAATCGGTTAAATAAACCAATGGAAAAAATGATGTGGGCAGGAAATAAAAAAAAAACACGTGGCAAGGGCGTAAAATATTGACAATAGTAATAAATAAAATATAAATAAACGAAGACTGCGCAACAAAAAATAAAATGATCAACCCACATGTCAAAATATATGCAAATATATTTTAAGAAATTTATTTACTGCAGACAAAAGAAAATATTTATTTTGGGCACATTTTGAATACAAAGTTGCAGTTTAGCTGCTTTGTCATTTGCCTCGATTCGTGTTTGTCTAGCTAAGTAGTTGTTGGCCGGATAACTTAATACCCTGAGAATCCATTGAAAATGAGTTAAAAGTGTGCAATAGCTGAAAGTTTATGTTATTTTATAATCGATATTGATGATAGAAATCGATAGCAATAGCACAATTGTAAAGATATAGATTTCCCACAATTCTTAATTGTCAAAATGAAATCAATCCTTAAAATCGCTAAGTAAATACAGATTTTGTTTACCAACACTTGTCAAACAAACTTTCATCAAGGTATGTGCTAGTCGAGCTCTCTCGCCTTTAATAAACTTGCTTGACTGTTTATTTCGGTCTTTTCGACTCGCTGTCTGTGAGCTAAACTAAAAGCGAACTCTGACGTGCTCCCAGACACAAAAAATATGCACAATTGTGGTACTAAATATAATCTTAGAATAATAAATTTAACTGAGGCGGAAATTCACTAATTGTCAATGCTAATTAAGGCAGCAGGTGGCTGGCTAAAAGCTGCAAAATTAATGAAAGATTTAAAATGAGAATGAAATGTTTGAAATGTAATACTTTCCGCTATATTCGAAAATAAATAAAATAGTATTTCAAAGTTGCACTTGTTTTAATATTTAAGAATTTCCACAACATCGTTTCGCCATTTTTAAAGAATGTGTAGGCGCAAGCAAGCATATATCCTGTTGCATATACTATGTATATATATATATGTATATATGCCACTCGGAACTGTCTCAAAACTGTCGACAGTGTGTGTTAAACACATGTGAAAATTAGTGAACTGATCCGCTGGGTTCAGTGCCGTTCTGTGATATGGATACACAGGCAGGCAGCTGCTCTCGCTTGTCAACTTAAATATATACAGAAGAAGCAAAGCAAAAGTAAAAAACAAAATCAGAGTAAAATGTATCTGCAAGATACACACAAACAGCAGCAACACACACCAGCTTCCTGCCCAGTCAAGCAAACAGCTAAAAAATTTCATTCACGGTAAATTACAATTGACGATTAATCAAAATTAAATAAATGCAGGCAACACTCAACACTCAAATGAGTTTTTTTTTTGAGTTGTGCATCTTGCAGATTAATTTGATTTCATTATGTGTGTGTGTTAGTGTGTGTGTGTGTGTGAACAATAAAAATGAGACCCTTTGTAAACAAAACGTGCCACAATGCTAGCATCTAAAGTGCTTGGCTAGCAAATACCCCTGGCTCCAATTTGTACATGTCGTCTATAGCTTTTATATAGACTCAGATTAAAAGATTGATGAACAGAGACAGACAGACGAATAATAAGATAGACACATTGATACCCTGTTTTTTTATAGCATTATAAAAATAAGTCTTTAGATAACCAAAGTGTCCTTGAACTCTCCTCATATATCTAGTCTTTTGACATGACTTCATGTCTCTATATAATTTATATGTACTTGTTGATAAATGTTGTCAAATTGAAAGAAATTGCCTTTGGTATTTTTAAGTATCTTGTTGTTAGAATTTATTATCGAGGGGGCGTATCTATTAACCGTATGTACATTTATAAAAATATATATTTTTTATGCGATATTTTAGACCTTGAACATCTTCAGTATATATATATATATTATTTTTTTTTGGCTCTTGATTTATGATGTTAAAAACGCAATTTACGTGTTCGCGACTCATTCACGGAATTTTATAAGCTTTTTTTACGACCATCTTTCGAGTGTCTAGGATCGAGTTAATAACGTAGAAAATAGCAATAAAGTATTTAAAAATGAATTACTATTGCAGTCATTTGCCTCATATGCACTGCATATATATTTATTTTAAGATTAGAAAAGATTTGCAGATAACGAAGATACGAAGAAAATCAAGTTAGAAAGTTGCTACTAATATTCAAGTGCCTGAAATAGAGTTATTTGTGTTTGGTATCAAGTAGACAAAAGAGAGAAATTACCGTGTTAGGCCGATAAATGCAGAAGGAGATGATATAAAAATTAATGATTATTGTAGTCATTTCCCTCATCTGCTTCAGGCACAAATAATTTAAGACACGCCTGCACTTGGTATATATATTAACTAAATCCATTTAAATTAAGTATCTCTAAGATTAGTCGCAAGAAAATCAAGTTAGAATGTTCTAGTAGAGACAGCTCGACTCTAAATCTCATTTAAAAATATATATTAGATTTACAACCATTTAGTTAACTAAATCTCTGTTTTCTGATACTAATGAATTGTTGACAGTTGATCAACAATTTGCCCAGTTACTTTACGTAAAGTGTTCTAATAATCGTTATGGTAATCTATGTAAAATAAGCAACACTGCAATTATCAAACTAGCAATTAGCCAAGTTAATTGCACTTACTGCGAAAATTCTTATCTCAAGAACGTAGATTAAACCATTTAAGTCAGCCATAACAAAAACAACTCTTATCGCCAAGCAGTCAAAACAAATTTGCATTATTTTTACTTTAAAGACGCAACAATTCGATGGTTGCACATACTGCTGATATTGCAACCAAAAAGATGGACAGAGGGGCACTGAAAAGAGGCTGAAAGTTGCAAATATGCAGGCCTAAACAATCAATGACCTCTTTTTTTGCGTGTGCAAAAGTCGCCAAGTTGGCTTATTAATAATTAATTAAAAATAATCAAAATTATGAGTAAACTAAAATGTCAGCAATAATAATACAATTTTTTCAGAAATATGTGCAAAAAAATATGTTGTTGAAATTTGTTGAACATTAAAAAAAAGTTTGTATAAACTTTAGATTGATTGTTGATTGATATATGAATCTTAGAGATTTTGGGTATTTATTAGTGTATATATCTGCCTATATCTTGTATAAGGCAAATACCCTGTATATATTGTATTATATATCTTTCTCTATCTGTTTGCCTGTCGCTTTTGATATCCTTAAGCTATGGATAAGGACTGCCTGTTTTATGCTGGTCTAACTGACTCTCTATCTCTTTCTCCCTCTCTCACTTTGTCTCTCTTTCTTTATCTGTCGCAAGTCCTGCGCATTTTGACTTGTTATTAATAGTTTTGTTTATTTACGCTAGCGACAAGCTGATAAGATTAAGTCAACCTAGCATACCAGCAGTCGGCCAAGTTGTCGATTTATATATATATATATATATATATACATACATACATAGTTATGTGTCTATGTAGAAGTATACCTGAGCTAGTTTTTGTGGCACAGACACACATCGCCGCTTTATCAGTTTTGTGTGTTGTTCATTGGAACATTTTATGTGTGGCGTATTTAATCATAAATGAAAATATTGATAGCACCTTCAGCTCCTCCCCTCCTACCCGCTCTACAATTCACTATCACTCTCTCTCTGTCTATCACTATGCATTATACATTTACGATATTTGGAAGAGGTTTAAAGTTTCAATCAAATAAAAAAGAAAACAAAACAAAACGAAAAAAAAACCGTTTTAAAAATGCCGCTCAACTTGCACAATCTCAAATGTATTTTATTTTTCCCAAATATATTTTTGCATTTGTCGCACCTTGTGAATTTTAATTCCATTTCACGGGCATTTAAATAAATTGGCAGCCTGGACCGCCTATGGCGAATTCATTATGAACAACCGCAGCAAACTAAATCACAAACAATGACAGATATATATACATATATATCTATGTATTATACATATATATATATAAATAAAGAAGAGAGGCTTAACTAACACCTGGCATAGTTTGGCACTGGCTGTGTTCTGTTAATTGGCAGCCAGGCAATTTTGCTTGTTTGTTGTTCATCATATTTTTTAATTAAATTTTTTAAGTAGTGCAGACAGACTATGAAATGCCAGACAAGTGGTTTATATATATATTTGAACATATGCCTACAATTAATTATCTCAAACATCAATGCCGACAAGTGATCAAAGATTGTTTTTAACTAAAAAAAAAAATAAAACCACTCGGTCTAAACCAACAAAAAACTTTAACATAAAAAACTGAAGTTCTAATCAAATGCTCAGATGCATATCAAAGAAGTTTAATCAAGGGGCAACTATTGCCTATTCTGTGTTCATAAAAAACGCCTTGAAAGAAAGGTAATATCAAGCTGAACCATCTCAAACCGAGATTTACCCTCAACAGAATAGAGAGTATCTGCTAGTCAGTCAGTATAATTTACTTGTTTACTGCGTTCTACCTGCACTCAATGATCGGCCATAAAAAATTAAGAAAACATGTTCGGCAAGCGAAGAGGGCATATTTAAAGGTGCAAAGGAGACAGACCCTGAACCCGAAGACGTCGCATATTTTAAGCCACCTTTATGGGACGACAGGCGAGGCAAAGGCTGTTTCGAATATCCCCTACCCCCTCTTCCCGCTGAATACCCCTGAGACAATACACAACGCGAAGCGATTAGAAACAGAGACAGACAATTCAAACAGGAGAACGAATTTGAATTGAAAAACATTATGTGCCGAACAGCAGGATTATTTCGACATTGATTTGATTTGTAATATGAGCATTGCATAGTTATGAGCCACTATCATTAACAGTGATCAGCACATTCCCTATCTCTTCAAAGGATTGCAGCAAAGTCTAAACAGAGACAGTTGCAGACCCCAACAAATTCACAAGCGAGTCACAGAATTATTAATCAAGCATATATAAAAATAACAAACGCTTTTAAATCAATGGGTTTTGACTTGTAGATACCCTTTAAAATAACTTCTTACTGTTAAGATTGTTGGAGAAACAGCTGAGCTATGTTTCTAAGGAGTCATAAGTATTAAAAAACGAAAACTGTAGTTTTATTAATTATGGAAGAATTATATATTTGAAATAACCTGAGTCTACTTATGACTTTTATGCCAAACCCAATTTCTATAATTACCTTTATTTAATAGTTATAAAGTATAATCAAACTTGTTATTTGGAACATCTTTTAACCAATTTTACTGGTGTTTAAGGTTCAATTTATAAAATATATAAAAAAGAAGTTTTCAGTTCAGCTTTCAGTATTGAATCAATAACCAATCGAACAAAGTTTTCTAAGCATTCCAAGATGCCCGGAACGCTTCAAACATACATTTTGGAAAACGCAGAGCATTTATTGAGCATGTGCAGCAAAAAAAAATGAAGAAAAGAAAAGAAAAAAAAAGAGGAGAAATGTTATATTAATATTTACCATGAGCCTTCTTCTTTCTGGACATTGGCGCCATGTCTGCAGATGCCAACAACCACAACAATAACAGAAACGATGATGATTTTTATGCGAAGCAGTTGAAGCGCTTGCAATGCTACCTATAATGTTGTTCTTGTTGCCGCTGTTGTTGTTGTTGTTTTTGTTGTTGTATTTGGGTGTTTGGTGCCCAGTTGCTTAGCTCTCTGGCCGTGCAACAAAACAATAATTGCGGCAGCAACCCGAGCCGCCCGTCGACTGAGAGCACAGATCGTGTGGAGAAACGAGAACTCAGCTCGCATATATTGTATACATATATATATACATGTATTTATGTGTGTAGATATATATATATATATATATGTTGGTGCTGGCGACGACGACTCCTCTTTCCTTTTGGTTCGGGGTTCGGGCTTGGCTTGATTTTATTTTTTTTTGTTGTTATGGTTTGGTTTGCGGCCGGCGGCGGCGTCGGTCAAGCTGGCGACACCATGGAGCCCTATAAAGTGCCCAGACTTGGGGACGAAAAAAAAATTATGGGTTTTGGCAAACTTGATCCGCAAACCAAGCTCAATGGAGTTATGCTCTCTTCCTGCTTTTTTCGTATGCTCTTGTTATATTTATGGATCGTTTATGTTGCTGTTGTTGTTGTTAATTTGGTGATGCTGTTGTTATTGTTGTTGCTTGCTTGTTGTTGTTGTTCTTGTTGTCGCTGGTGGTGTGAGCGCGTGATCACCACGTTGATTGTAATTATATACGAAAGGTGGCAATACAAATCAGTTGAAATCCGACGCTTATCCTGCTCAGCCAATCAGATGTGTGAGAACAATGTGTATTTTTTATTTAATAATTAAGCCACTTTGTATTTAACTAATTGATTGCTTTACACACACACAGGCACACACAATGTTTGGTTTTTTTTTGTCACAACAAAATAATCTTATATATATTTTTAACATTCTTTTTTTTAAATTTGTAGCCACATTTGATTTATAGGAACTCTCAATTTATTTTTGCTTTTGGTGGCTAATTTAAAGCCATGAGAAATATATTTACGAATGGACAGAAAAATATATAGCCTCAAACAAGCGATATGCACAGAAATACGTCACAACACGACCAAGACGTTTTACGTACTGAATGCACAACAGCAGCAACAGGCGAACGAGAGCGTCAGACACGGAACAAACTTAGCGAGAGAGCCGCAGTAGAACAACATGCCGATATTTTCATTCTCCCGCTCTCTCTCTCTCTCTCTCTCTCTCTCTCTTTCGTTGTGTCGTGTTATGAAGAACTGTAATGCAGTGTGCATGAGTGCGTTGGCGTCGCTGTGACGGAAACGTGTGGGTGACCAGAGAGAGCGTGTGTGTATGGGAGAGGCAAAGCAATTGAGAGAGACAGAGATAGCAAGAAAAGAGAGATTTACTAAAAAGAGTAGAGAGACGAGAACGTGTTTTTCTTAAGATCACGCTCACTAGTATATCAAGTTTTTGATTGTACTGATTGTTTGCTAGTATGAGAGTGTGTTGGTGTCTGCCTTTAGTATCCAGATCTTTATGCTGCGCCAAGAGACTATCCCATATTTATTTGATATATGCTACATTTAAATATATTTATACACCATAGCAATTTTTGCAATTGTGCATACTACACAATTTAACATTAACAAGCTATACATATTTTTTAGAACGCTATCGTCCCGCATTTGTGCAACATTTCACCTCCTCTTTTTGCTTGTGTAGCCAAAAGATTTGCGTGTCTCAAAATAAGATAGTCTGCACAGAGTTCAATTGCCGATCGTGCTGGTCTCGCTTATTATTACAGACTTATCTAGATAAAACAAATTAAACTAAAAAAAATGAGACTGCCCGTTGCGGCTGCTGTCGCTGGATAATTGCCAGACCTTTTTTGTAAGCATTCCATTTACAGCCGGCTGGAATAACAAGCAAATAATAACCGCAATTTTATCGAATTTGTAATGCTTGAGACGATCGCAGCCAACGTTTCTACCGATGCAGATACATTTCTTCATTACCATCTGCAGTTGTCATTTAAGCATTTCAGTCAAAAGCAAAACACTAATCACTTGCAGGTCAAACGGTAGTCGCATAGGTAAATGGCCAAAACGATTAGCGTTTTGCAGGTAGTAATTTCAATATTTTTGGCATTAAAAACGCATTTGGCATTATTGCAAGCGAGGCGTCAGCGACCTGCGCTGAACTCGCGCTAAATTTATGACCACGGAGATAATCTTAAACCTTCAAAAAGAAGAAGAGAAGAAAGCCCACCTTTGGAACAACTCCACCCACAACGTTTAAGCAATTTGCTTTAATTTTTTCGAGCTGCATATTATGCTTTACTGAGGTGAGCTCCCTAAATGCTTAACTGCTGCTCTCAATCATTAAGAAAATCGTTTTACACTCGCGGAGGGTATTTTAAGTCTGCCATGGAATATGACTACATTTTTAAAGTGTTAATCGAAACATAAGTTTTGATGTGAAACGGTTTTGGCAGATACCTTAGACAAGCTCAGCAGCAACGACTGTAAATATGTTCTTTTTAATTTCCAAGGGATGCATATACAACCGATAGAAAAAATTCAAATAGGATCGATGTTTTTTCATTCGATCTTAATAAAATCTTTGCAGTTGGTCAATTTTAAATTGAAAGCTGTATGCTACACAGCTCTTTATGCTAATGGGAAACAAATCTAGTAATCTTCATTAACAACCTATATGAAAATCGAAAGTAATAATTAATAATGATTAATAAAGAAATATATGAGATATAAGTACTAGCAGAGTATAGCGACTTCGATGTGCTGCATTTTTACGACCAAATTGTTGTTGCTGTTGTTTTGGGCTTGGAGGTGCTGGTGGTTACCTGCGAGGTGTGATTTTTCAAGTGTAGGAGTCATGCGGCGCACAGTCGGGCACAAAAAAGGGGCACAAGGGGCTCGCCTGCGTTGCCTGCCTGTGGTGCTCCACAGACATTGAAGATGCAGTTTGCTAGGGCATTACACTGAGATACCCTGTACAATACACAGAGCGGGCTGTCCAACTGCCTACTATTTGTATGCAATTTAAGAATAGGTTTAGGCGTGACTTGAATTGAAAATAAATATGTTTATACCTTAACATTTTAAATTTATATAATTATATATTAAAAATAAATATTTTTATGTACGTAAATATTATGTGTTTATAAATCTTTCCGCTCTTCACTCTTTTGTATGTGTGTATTTTTTGGTACTCATTTGCTATTTTCGTACTCATGTACTATTTTATATTCACGTACATTTTTGGTACACATGTACTATAATAGTAAATGGTAGATCTGTGCAGATTATAGGGTACACTCGAGTCTAGCACTTTCTACAGCATCTGTCTGCTTGTTTTTTATTCTTTTAGCAGACGTGCATTCAGTGTTGTCGTCTCTTTCTCTTGCACTCACACCCGAATGCAGTTGCGCGTTTATCTGGCTTGTGACGAGGGCAGAGAGCACAAATTTTGTGAGAAGAGAGAGAGAGAGCAGAGAGCACTGATAGTAAAGAGGAGAGTGTAGTGCTGCTGTTCAATTGGATATATTAAAGAACAAAATATGCTCGGTGAAAAAAATTCTAGGCGCAAAATTTGTATTAACTAAACTAATAATGCAAACGAAAGGATTCACTCAAATCTCATAAATTAGCACCTCTCGCAATGCAATGTGTTTAAATTCAATAGGAAAAAAAACAAGAAAATGAAGAAGAGAAAACAACAATCAGTTTTTCATGGAAGATTTTGAGTATTTCTGGGAACCAAAATATATAAAAAGAAAAGATGAAACACATTTGTGTGTAAATCGGACAACGCTCCAGACAGAGTGGCGGGCCAAGTGTCTGTGAGTGAGAGTCTACGTTTGTGTGTGTATAAGTGTGTCTGGAACGAATCAACACAATTTAAAATGTACAATAGATACAGACTGAAGAACGAAATAAAGAAGAAAAAGAACAGCACCAACAAAAACAACAACGTGAAGCAGCAGGTCAACACGGCATGGCCAACAGATGTACGCAATACGCATTTAAAAACAACAAAAATCAAAAATCGACTGAACAAGGGTAAAAAGAAACCCAGAGGAATACAAAACAAAACAACAACATAAAAAGAAGTTATTTCCAAAGGTTAGAAATGTCATTTAGAGTGTGACTGGGCATTAAATCAAAGTCAGCAGCGTCTGAGAACAATGCATCCAATCTTTCTTGCTGGGAGCAACATCAAATCACAGATACCATAACATATAAGACACATGTATCTGTATCTGTATCTGCATGGAAATTGTACACTAAATTTGTGCCAACGTGGGCGAGTTGCTTTTGTCAGGGTGTAAAAATAAGACTGAAAGCATTTCACGTTTCTCAGGCGACAAATTCCACAAATGCCAGTTTTGCAATGTGAAAGTATGTGGCAGAAAACCAAATACTAAATTTAGTAATAAAACGTATTTACCATAAATAATAATGTTAATAAAAAATGTAATTACTACATATGTATAAATTTATTTAGCAATATGTAGGCATGAAAATGCTTAAACATGTCTACTTTCACACTCTCCTAGAAATCAGATATCGTTATTTCCAATAAAATGAATAGTGCATATAAACAGAAGTATATTTCCTTTGAAAACCATTATCTTATCATTTTTATCAGTAAGTTGACATCAACCCTTTTAAAAACAAACCAATTAGGATCCCTGTATTACGCAGTAAAGTGGCGAAAAAGTGTCAACAACATTATTGCTTATAATACTTATCACTTATCAAGAATGACGATAAATCATTATTGTTTAATATAACATTTCTATATTTAAAACTAAAAATACTACATTCTCAATAGTATAGAGGGGTTCGGTTTCGCTTTTGCAATAAGTTTTTGCAAAGTTTTTCAACACGCTTATTCAATTTATAAAAATATTTTTTTATTACCCAAATAATTAACTAAATACGTGTTTAACAAAAAAAAAAAAAATGTAAACATCTCTCCCCGACGGGGAATTGAACCCCGGTCTCCCGCGTGACAGGCGGGGATACTAACCACTATACTATCGAGGATGTTGTATGTGGACAATCCAAACGTATATTCAAGCAATGGCAAACACGTTTATAGTTTTGCTTAATGCTCTTTCGTTCGTTTGTTCGCTCTCGAAACACTCTCTTTTGCACTCACCAGTTTTGATTTGCTTCTCGTGTGTGACTCTTGTCACTGCTCCGCTCAGCAGAGCAGCAGCAGCGGCCGCTTCAACAACGCTGACGTCTTCGTCCGCTGATAAAACATAGGCGCTCAGCACACCTGTAAAGTAAGAAAATAGCAAATTGAGTTAATGAACAGATGTGCAGTGGTTGAAAATAATTAACTCGTTATACTAACTAATTAAGCGTTCATTTCTCATAAAGGAAAAATTGCAAGCAAATTGCCATTACTTGGGTTATATTGCCACAATTAAGAAAGATATTAAATATATATAAAAAACATTGGTTTTGTGTGTAGCACAATTAAAAATATATTTTGTGCACACTTTTTGTCTCCAAGTCTCCAAGGGGACCAACATTCCTGATAAATTAAGTAAAAATTCATAAACAAGCCAATCACTTGAATTAATAGCAATTGTTATTAAACCCCAGCGATTGGCTTATCAAATTTAATTGCCTGCAATGCATTTCAGTTGAAGAAGAAGAGACACAAATCAAGAGTCTTTCAGTTTGTTTGCATGTTTTGCGCGTGTCTCTCTCTTAAAATGTGTGTCAGCCAATGCTCAATTAAAAACCACTCTTTGGGTGGCAAAAGCGCAAATGAAACCATTTCGCTGACAGTGGGTATTTTAATTTTGTGGGAAAGTTGGTAACTCATGTAAAATGACGTTTACGACTTCCTAAAAAAATATATTGATATTGAACTGTATCAACACCCGAGTCGTTATATCCAAGTCAACCTGTATATTTACTTATATGCAAACTAGTCTCTCAGTTGTTAAGCTGCCTTAATGAATATATTAAGTTTTTACGTTTTTTCTCTACAGCAGCTATGCATATAATTATGCTCTTAAAATTGATTGCGCTCTTCAAGGATATATAATCAAAGGCATGCCTACAATTAATTCTTTTTTTAATATTTGTATTTTGCGTAGGGCTAAAGTTAAATTAGTCATTATTTTTTATTTTTTATTTACACCTATTAACTGTTGCAAGGTTAGCAGAAGTTGTACACCTGAAATCAGCTTATCAACAATGCTAATTATTTCTTCCTTTGCTTTTTTATATTAGTTATAAAAACGAAGTAATATTAAAGTTTTTTTTATTATAACTAATTTGTCTAACTTGGTTTGAACTTAAAAAAAGACTTCACTATCAAACGTCAGATTAAAAAAGAAGAAAAAAACCACTAATTACTAGAATAATCCATTATTTCCAACTGCAGAGTTTCTATAGACAGTTACATGAACCATTTATAAAAATTACCAGACATTCGACTGTAAATAATCGTTTTGCGTTCCGTGAGTGGAAAACACAAAAAAAAAGATAATGCGATTTCCGAGAAACCAAATCCAACACATAAAAGTGACAGGCAACGGTGCACAGTGGGTGCAGCCAGGTTTAACAAACAGCAAAGAATACAATTCAATACTCGAACTCATTTCATATGCAACAGGTGGCAATAAGAGTGCAACAAACTTATATGGTTAGGACCATAAAAACATATATATAAATATATATATATATAGCAGCCCGACAAAGACAATTATTCATCAAAATGCATATTGCGATGATATAGTTCACGTCGCTCTCATCGCATCAAACGATTCGCACTTGCATAGAAATAAAAGCAAATGCCGACTGCATGCCAAATTCAAATTG